>CAJNDT010005844.1:103009-183009 GCA_905221615.1 Symbiodinium sp. CCMP2592 | reverse complement strand
GTAGTGGTAGTTGTAGTCTCAGTTGGCGTGATCTCGCAGTAGCTACGGAGCGGCCGCTGTAGTAGGAGGAGGGAGATGACCAAGGTGCGGATGAGGCGGAGAACGAGTGAGGATACACGACTACCGCCATCAGATTCATCAGCATCATCATCATTATTTTCTCATTACTATTGTTTTCTTCATTTTCGTCATGAGTTACATCGATGTCACAATCACCATCACGAGCAGCATCAGCACGGTCGCGACCTGGCCCAGCGAAGAAACTCAGTTGAAGCCCAGGACGGACTACCTTCAGACATTGGACGTCCAGCAGCTTGGGTCGTTTAAAGGGTATTGAGTTGGTGCTTTTGGCGGCATGCAGCATGCTTTTCACACACAGCACGCAAAAAGAGTGCCGCGTGGCATTGACATGTTGAAACAACTTGTCCCCTATCTTGTAATGTCGCCTGGAGACCCCACCACAACTTCAAAATCTCCAAAATTTCAACCACCATGGTTGCCGTTCTCAGGATCGAGAAACTGACGGCAGAAATCAACCTCTTGGACAAAAAGAATTTGTCCATGAGAGCTCATGTTTCACCACTCCTGTAGGTGGGGCCGCAGAGCCCAGCTCAATTCGAGTTGCCAGGGTGCAGTGCTTCGTGCTGATGCTTAGGGTTTAGAGGTAGGCACTTCTGTCTATGGTGCCTTGGCACAGCAGTTCATGCCATGAGAAGTGTGGTGGAAGTTTTAGGGTCATCACCAAAGCGCGAGGGGCTCAGGGTGTCAAACCAAGAGCAGCAGAGTTCTGGCCTTTTCCGGAGAAAGAAAACCATCTGCATTGTAGCAGCAAAAATGAGTTTCCAATAATATCCCTGAGAGATCCTCCATGAATGTGTTCTGAAGCATAACCCTACGTCATACTTCTAAAGGCCCCTATATGAGCCACAGCTCGAAGAAGATGCCAAGAGGTGCATCGGTCCCTGGCGACAAGATCTTGCAAGTATTTCACGAGTTGAAGCGGAGGAAAAATCGGGGAGCGGTTCTTCACAAAGCGCTCCCAAACCCAGCGGCAGTTACAAGTTTTTGTCCAGTCTATATTTGGGCGGTTGTCAAAATTATGGTCCCTCTGTGGGTACCCTAAATAATAGGTGCCGTATTAGAATAATGAGCCCAAAAGGACCCTAATTTTGACAACCACCCATTTGGGTCCCTTGCTTGCTTATACTCCCCATGGCAGCGTGAATGTCCGGCTGACCACATCTGCAGTGATGCACTATACAATCAAAGGTATGAAGTCTAGTATCCAATATGTAAGATGCCATCGTATAAGTTATATGTCATAAATCCATAATTGATAACAAATACAACGTGGGTGGGCTCGGGAGCTACTTGTGCTTTTGATGGTCGGGTGTTGTTACGGTGTTGTTTCTTGGGGTTTTAGGGCTTTTAGGGTTTGGGGCCATTCTTTGTTGTTGTGCTCGCCCGACTTTTGACTTCGATGACATAAACCAGGTCATCATCGTCTACATCTTCTCGATTGCCTTCACCCAGCTGGCTCAAGGGACCGTGCCGGGGCAGCATCTTTGCGTCCTTAAACTTACCACAGCCTAAGCCGGTGTTTGGAATCTGTCCTGGCTTTCCCTGATCATCTTGTCATATCCTGCCCCAAACCCTAAAACACTTAAACCCGGCCCTAAACCCCCAAACCCTAAATTCCTAACCAACAAGAATGCTGGGGGAGGCCATGGTCTTCTAAACCTTAAGCATGTATTTAGTACAGGGGCCGAAATCATTACCTATATTATACTGTTTTGGGAGGGTTCCTTCTTCGAATTTCAGTATAATATCACCAATACTCTACTCTAATTAATCATTCAGGCCTTATAGTACCAACACCCATAGGAGCCCAAGCCAGAGCAACTGCTATGTGGGTGGTTGTCAAAGTTATGGTCCCCTATTGGGTCTTCAATATCAGACGACACCGAATATTCAGGTTACCCAAAACGGGACCATAATTTGGAGAACTACCCATGTTTCCCACCCCCCCCCTGCCTCCCCCCCCCCCCACACCCTCAGTTCTACCAACCTCAGACCCTAAACCTGTACCTGGAGTATCGTTCAAGCTACTGTAGCTTGAGAATTTGCTAAGGGTAACCTAGAACAGAAGCTAGATCCAAGAGTCTTAGTAGGTCCTGAACATTAGCGTTTGACGGCCGTACATCCGCATGCAGTTAGCCTCCACATGCGTGGGTGGTAGGAATTGAAATTCCAGAAGAGCAGTCGTTGTGCACCCACTGGATCACCAAGGTGATGGGCTCTGTCTACTTTCCGACTGCCTGGGTGCCTACTGACACGGAAGTTCCAAGCTAGACTACAACCCAAGGTAGAACCCTAGATAGATAATGAGATCCTGATGATGAAAAACTACAAAGAGACCATAACATGATGAAGATTTAATGCTCCACTTCCAGCATACACTTCCACGAAAGTTCGTCTGTTACAAAACGAACCCCCTAAGACTAAGCTCCTGTAGCCTAAATCCTCAGCCATGAAAGTCAAGCTCCGTCAGGCTTCCAATTGGGGGATGTTGAAGGTGGAAATTGGGCTTCTGGGATTCGTCAAGGAGAGGCCATACAGCATCAGGTCTTCATCAGGAGAGGGTGAGGTTGCATTCCGGATCAACCTCACTCTCCTCCAATATGTGCGAGTTTCCGAGATGTTGGGCCCCGATCAGTGTGAACCTTTAGAGTGCGAAACCGTAGGATGCTCAAAACTCAGACTTTAAGAGGGAAGCATCCCATGCTAACCTCTGCTTTATTCTCCTTCGTTGCCGAGGTTGGTGAAGAAACCGTCCGCTTCCGACACATGTTGTTCCCTTGTTTTGGTTTGCGGTTTCAGGCCCCAGCTCTCAGCAATTAAGCCGTACCAAAATCACGTAAACCGCAGGCCCCTAAAGTATGCTTGATTCAGACTCGGGTGGCGAGACAGCAGCTAGCTCCATCTCGAAGAACAAGTAGCACAATTTATTGTTTGTAGCAGTTGTAAACATACACATATATATATATGGTCACCCCCCCCCCCCCATGACAGACCATCCCCTTTAAAACATCGCTCCCACCGGCGTGTTCGTGCTTTTTCCGGAGTATCGAGTTTGAGCCCTCCGAACGTATCCCTGGAACCACCAAAAGACTGAGACCAGAAAGCAGCACGATAAGGCGCGCGGGTGTCCTACCAAGAAAGGAATTACAGAGCACACGTGTATGGATGAGGGTTGTGCTGACACACTACATAGTAAGCACTACACAGTAATCTTACTTGAGTCATATATAGAGCAGATTCCAGCATTTCCAAAATTTCCAAAATTTCCAAAATTCTCTCCCCTAACTTTCCAGATTTCCAAAATTTCCAAAAAAATTTCCAAAATTTCCAAAATTTCCAAAAAATTTCCCGACCTAGTCGACAGGATTTTTCCAAAACATAAGGGCGGACTTTTTGGAAATTTTGGAAATTTTGGAAAGTTTGGAAATTTTGGAAATTTTGGAAATTTTGGGAAATTTTGGAAATTTTGGAAATCCGGAAAGTTAGGGGAGAGAATTTTGGAAATTTTGGAAATTTTGGAAATGCTGGAATCTGCTCTATATATGACTCAAGTAAGATTACTGTGTAGTGCTTTTAACACTAACGTTGACATGTATATTAATGCTTTCATTTCGAATATGCACATTACTAATTCTATTATTAACATTAATACTCCTACGCCTACCAATAGTCATATTCATATTGATATTAATGCCAATACTAACAGACACCTGCGTATATTAATGTCCGCAGATATACATACCACTATCTGAAAAGCAAATATATCAATGCATTCGTGTACTAACGTAGTATATTCGTATTTAATTTGTCATATACCCAGTTTCAACGTGACAATATACTACTTGTTAACGTCTGATTATACTGTATTGATATGCTAACTTGCTAAGACACGAACACTGTAATACGCAAGTACACTGACACATGGCAATGGTATACTAACATATGGATATACCAAAAAAGTTGTTAGATAATCTACGAATATGATAAGTGAAGTAGCATACCAGGATACTCATACACTAATATGTTAAGAATCGAAGATAATAGCACACCAATGTACTAATGTACTCATGCACGAACGTACGCATGCATTAATATACTAAGAGCATACAAACATACAGGTATACAAACATATTACTGTTCGAATACATTATAATGTGTTGGTATACTAAGCTGTTTATATAATCTATCAGTATACTAATATATCAAAACTAATTATAGTATTGATACGCATACTAGCACGTCCGCGAATATTACACTGATGTTAAATTCATCATTAAGACTGATTGAAACTTACATCGACAATGGCACTGGCATCAACACTAATTATCACTAAATATGCTAGTGTACTAATATACGAATACTGTAAAAGGCAAGTACACTGACATGTTCACATGCCATTATGCCAACATATTGATATACCTATAAGCTATTAGGGAAAATACGAATATAGTAAATGTAGTAATAGACCACTATAATAATATACTAATATACTACTACGTTAACATACGAATATCATGATACACCAATATACTAATGTACTCATGCACCAACGTACTAATATATTCGCGCAATCTTCAACTCTGCAAATATACTATTGTTCGAATACATTACTGTATTATTATATTAAGCTCAAAATGTACGAATCAATCAGTATATTCACATATCAAAACTATTTCTATTACTGATACTAATACCAGCACTTCTGTGAATAATAAACAGATACTAAAACCAGCATTCAGACTGATACTAATACTAACACGAGTACTATTACTGACATTGACATCGACACTGGCACTAACACCAGCACGAACATAATCACGAGTTCATATTTACTATTATTGATATGTATACTTTTATTCAATACTAATACTAATACTGATGCTAATACTAATACTAAATACCAATACCAATACTAGTACTAAAGCAATACCCATCCTAATATCAATACTACCACAAAACTATTACTCATATGAACACTGATACCAGGATTAGGACTACTACAAACAATGACAGCAGTACTAAGAATAGAACCAAGAACAATACATATTAATCCTAACACTAATACTAGTACTAATACTAGCTACTAATTCTAATACTCATACTCATACCAATACTAATGTCACCACTACTGCTGCTACTACTACTGCTACTACTACGACTACTACTACTACTACTACTACTACTACTAGTACACATACTTAATACTAAAACTAATACTGATACTCATACTAGTCACTAATACTAATACTAATACTCATTCTAATACTAATACAAATACCAATACTAATGCTACCACTACTACTGCTGTGCGACAACTATTGCTAGTACGACGACTACTACTATTAACATCAAGACACATACTTAATGCTAATACTAAGAGTAATACTAATTCGAATACTATTACTCATACTAAACATCCTAATATCAATACTACCACAAAACTAATACTAATGCTAACACTGATACAAGAATTTAGATCTACAAACAGTAATAGTGGTACGAAGAGCAGAATTGAGATTAAGATTGGGACTAGGAGCGCTGCATGCGTGTGAAGAAATTTCCAAAAATTGCAAACCATCTAAAAGAACATTTTGGAATTGAGTTTGGGAGAAGTGTCTGTCGCCTATCCGTTGACAGATCCTGCCTGGGGACGCACGCCACCCTTCCCCTTCCCCACGACGGTCTGTCTTGGGGGGGGGTGAGCATATATATATATATATACATATATATATACACACATATATACATATATATATACATATTTATATATATGTATATGTATATGTATATGTATGTATGTATGTATATATATATATATATATATGCTCGCCCCCCCCCCCCCGTTGACAGACCATGGCCTTGTGACACTGTTCTCTTGGCAGGGGACTCGGCTGAGATATTGTATCTAAACACACCACACCCGACGATGATCTGTAAAGTAAGACCTTTACAGTAGACATACATCGTATACTTTGACATGCCATGTACTGAGGACGCATGCACCAGACGTGCGGCACATGAATTACGTAATAGTTTTGTGCTGCTAGAATCGGTATTAGGATGAGTATTATTATTACGATTCGTACTATTGTTTGCTGTAAGTATACATATCAATGTTAGTAACTATAAATTAGTGTTAGTGCTCATGTTCGTGTTAGAGTTAGCGCTAGTGCCAGTGTCACTGTCAGTAATACAGCACCACTGCTGCTAGTAGTATCAGTATCAGTCTTAATGCTGGGTCTGATAGCAGCTGTTGTTTGGAAGTGCTAGTATTAGTATCAATATTAGAACTGGTTAGTTTTGATATGTTAGTATGTTGATAGTTTCGTATATTAGCACATTAGTATACCAATACATCAATGTATTCGAACAGTAAAATATTTGTATACTTGTATACTAGTATGTTTGGCATGTCAGTACAACTGGTGCATGAATACACTAGTAACTAGTACATTGGTGTATTCGTTTCATTAGTGTATTAACATACCAGTATATTCGTACGTTAGCATATTAGTATACTAGCATGTGTACTAAATTCATGTATTGTCTAATCATTTAAAAGTACATCAGTATGTTGGCACGTTAGTATACTAACTTGTCACGTCCGTATACTTGCATATTCAGTAGTCGTATATTAGTACATTCGCATATTCGTATAACTAGTATATTCATACAACAACGAGAAGTGTATTGTTACGTTGGTATATCAGTATATGCTTATGCCAAAGCATTAATACATGAATGCACTAATGTATATATATATATATATATATATATATATCTGTAGTTTAAGATAATGATACGTATTCCCTTGCATTTTTGTGTACATTAGTATATGCAGGTGTCTAGTAGTAATGATATTAGTATTCATATCAATATGAATATACTTTTGGTATTCGTAGGAGTATTAATGTCAGTATTATTACTGTTTATAGTCGTATTAGCCATAATATGAGTGTTCATGCAGGTAATATTACCGACATTCTTGAACATTCAACAGATCATCAATGTCCGTATTAGTGTTGGTGATAGCACTACTGTTAACGCATAAGGGTTTACGTATTCGTACTCGTATCAGTATCAATACGTATGTAAATTTTGATGTTAGTATAAGTATTGATAAGTATTAGTAGTAGTGTTAGCGTTAGTACTATAATGTTTTTGATGGTTTACATTTGCAGGAATGTGTGTATTAGTATTACTCTTGATCACGCGAAAATACTAACAGTTGGATACATGAGTGAGATAAAGTATTGGTATTTTAATATAGTGGTATGCGTGGTATGCATATTTATGTACATTAGTGCATACAGGTGTGTGTTAGTATTGGTACTAATATACACTATTATCAATATGAATATGATTGTTGATATGCGTAGGAGTATTAATAGCAATATTAATAAATATTAGTATTTGTGTTATGCATATTCGTACTAGGCTTTGTAGAAATGTAACATTCGTAGTCATGTTGGCATTAGCTGAGCATTCAACAAATGATCAATGTCAGTTTTCGCAATGGCAACACTATATGTAGGAGTATCAATACATATGTATATAGACAGATAGAGAGATAGATAGATATTCGTTTAAATATGGGCAGCAAGTGAGTCGTAGTGCATGGTCTGTCATCGGATGGGTCACAATCAGCCCTCCTGAGAATCAATTCCAAAAATTCCAAAACTTCTAAGAATTCCAATATTTCCAAAAATTCCAAAAAAATCCAAGATTTCCGAAATTGCCGAAATTTCCAAAGTTTCAGAACTCTCCGAAATTTCCAAAATTTCCATAATTTCCAAAACGGCCCGACCTAGTGGACAGGATTTTTCCAAAACATAAGGGCTGCCTTTTTGGAAATTTTGGAAAATTTGAATTTTTGGAAATTTTGGAAATTTCGGAAAATTTGGGAATTATTGGAAATTCTGGAAATTTCGGAAATCCTGAAAATTAGGGGAGAGAATTTTGAAAATTTTGGAATTGATTTTTTTGAGGGCTGAGTGCCCCTCCCCCCCGATGACAGACCATGCGCTACGTGTGAGTTGGAAGGGCATGGTTTGTCAACGGGGCGGGGCGACCATACATATATATATATATATATATATACGCAGAAAATAACACACTACAGGCCCCAGTTTTCGTGGGTCGCACACAAAACGGGTAATTATACCTTTATAAACTATGATGCAAATCAAAGCAATATCATACTTTCAAAGCGCGAGGAGGACCATGGTCAGGGCCTCAGGGCGGGAAGCTTCAAGCCAGCCGCTCCAGGGCCGCGGGGGAGGGGGGGGCTGTGTGTGCACGCATGTATGCTCTACCAGGACGGCGCGTTGATGCTCATGAACGAGACCACCTTGGTTGCTTTCTTGGACAAGCCTACAGCTCGATTCGAAGGTGGGTCAAGTGCGGGTGGGTGTGCGGGGCTGACAGGCCGAGGGCTGAAGTTTAAGTTTCCGTCGTTCAGGACGTACGGAGCCAGCTCCCCCGCGGACTTTGTGGGACGTGGAGCCTACGGAACGCTTGGTGGGCACGGTGGTGCGGGTTGTCCCTGTAAAAGAAGCCTCTCGCACACTGTTGCTCATCGAGACCGAGTTCGCAGGTAAGACGCAACTGGTAAAGGGGCTCGCAATAGCGGGAGTCTTGCAGAGCGGAGCAAGGTTCACTTTTGTCTTCACCAGCGATGGGACGGCAAAGAACGTGGCTATGTCTTGGCTGCCCGAGATCTTAGCATGGCCACATGACGAGTCGCGTGAGTTCCGTAAGCGCATAAGTGCGGGAAAAGATCTTGCAAGGTTCTGTCACCGTGCAATGCGTTACACACACTCTCTCTCTCTGTATATATATATATATTTATATATTTATATACACACACAATACCAGCATACATACATACATACATACATACATAATGCATTTACATGTTCATATGCATATACATATACATACACATATACATGTACAGATGCATAAACATATACATATGCATAAAGTTTATAAACCTGGTTATATATATATATATATAAGTGTGTGTATGTATAAGTATAGGTTATATACACCGTTATACATATACATGTCCGAATTTTTTGTGTATATATGTACATCTGTATATATAGAGGCATATTTACAAAAATCAAATAACTACACACATATACATATATACATACATACATACATATATACATATATACATATATACATATATACATATATACATATATACATATATACATATATATATATGTGTATGTATGTATGTATGTATGTATTTATGTATTTATGTATTGATGTTGAAGGGCCTGGCGGCACGGGCCGACACGGCCGGCAGGACACGAACCTTTATCCTTAGCCGTGAGCCATACGTGCTCCACACGCACCCCGCGCACGCCGTACACAAGCATCAGCAGCATCATCGTCACCGTTGGTGTCCCCTTTCTCTTGCTTTGCGGCCTTTCAGAGCGCCTGCTGAGGATTTCGACCCAAGGTGAGCCGAGCGGCTGTTTTGAAATCGAATACAATCCGTACTCATCAGACTTTTCAAAAGAAGCGAGGCCAGGGAGGGGAGGCCAGCCAGGGGCAGGGGAGGCCGAGGCGGCCTGGGGAGGCCAGAAAAGTTCTTGTTGTCTTAAATGAAAGTTGTTGTTGTTGTCCTTGTTGTCGTCATTTGTTGTTGTTGTTGTTGTTGTTGTTGTTGTTGTTGTTGTTGCTTGCTGTTGTTTCTGTTGTTGTTGTTGATGATGTTGCCGTCATTGTTGTTTGTTGCGGGCCGAAAGAGAAGTCACAAGGTACCAGCACCTGTCGCTCCCTCCTGTCGCCGACCCAGAGGGGTCGGTGGATTATATACACATATATATATATATATATATGCTCGCCCCCCCCCCCCCCCCCCCCCCCCAAGATCTACGCTTTCGTGGTTCTTGGGGCATGGGGAGCACGAAACACTGCTATGCTCAAAAAATTACGAAATTTCTAACCCTGAAACTCACGAAACACTGTAATGCTCAAAAAATTTCAAAAATTCCAAAATTCTGGCATCTATGGCTAGGACGGTGGCAAATTCCTTCTTTGGCGTTTTTTGAGCATAGCAGTGTTTTGTGAGCTTTGAGGCAATGAAAAGTGATTTTTTTTAGCATTACAGTGTTGTGTGGTTGTAAACCACGAAACTCTGCTATGCTCAAATCTTGTGAGGTTTGAGGCTGTGAAAAGTGGGTGTTTTTGAGCAATACAGTGTTTCGTGGTTTAAAACTCACAAAACACTGTAATGCTTAAGAAAACTACACTTTTCCAAGCCTTGAAACGCACGAAACACTGCTATGCTCCAAAAATTTCAACTTTTTAAAGAATTTGCCACTGGCCTGGCTATAGATGCCAGAATTTTGGAATTTTTGGAACTTTTTGAGCATTACAGTGTGTTGTGAGTTTCAGGGTTAGAAATGTTGGAATTTTTTGAGCATAGCAGTGTTTCGTGGTTTAAAATTCGCAGAACACTGTAATGCTCGAAAAAAATCAACTTTTCACAGACTCAAATCTCACTCTTTTTTGAGCGTAGCAGTGTTTCGTGGTCTAAAACGCACAAAACGCTGTAATGCCCAAAAAGAATCGACTTTTCGCAGCCTCAAAGCTCATTTTTTTGAGCATAGCAGTGTTTCGTGGTTTTAAACTCACGAAACACTGTAATGCTCAAAAAAATCAACTTTTCCAAGCCTTGAAACGCACGAAACACTGCCATGCTCAAAAAAATCTAAACTTTTAGGGAATCTGCCCCCGACCTTGCCATAGATGCCAGAATTTTGGAATTTTTAGAATTTTTTGAGCATTACAGTGGTTTGTGGTTTTCAGGGTTGGAAATTTTGGATTCTTTTGAGCATTACAGTGTTTTCCGATGTCCAAGACAGGATATACACAAGATAATTGGGTGCTTTCAACCGTTGTCAAGGATTGGAAGTACTGCTTTATGTGCCTTCTGGAACAGCAACGGTTTTCATTACTCTTGTTTGATAAGTATGAACAAGGCCGGCCCGCTTAGTCGTTGCATAGTTTATTTCATGTATGTTTTCGGAGGTTGGTAGATCTATGGCACCAGCAGCACTGGCTCCAGTACTTGAGCTTTCTCGAAAATGGTTTTGACCCTTCTTCGGCAAGCTGCACTGCCTACAGATCCAACACTGTAGCAGCGCAGGCCTATCTAGAACTTATTTTTTTTTAAATTAAAGACTGTGGGAAACTGTTTGCATTTTGCTGTCGCATTTTGCTGTCCTCAGAAACAATGGAGACTTGCTATTCGGTTTCCTATGAGACATGAGTTTTGATTCGGTTAGCTCGTATTGATGCTGTCTTATACCCCGGAGAAGATACCGATCGCTATGTCCATGGCTGTTTCTTTAATTGCTGTCATAGAACGTAACGCAAAAAAAGTAGCTCTCTTCAATCTTCAAGCGACACTCCCTAAATGTGATCAGCAGACAAAGACAAGCTTGCTCACTGGTACTTTTTATTAAATGGGCAAGAGGCGTGAGACTTGTATGGGTTTCTATTGAAGCCACCTCCCTCACATCCTGACATCCTGACAAAGCGATACCGGTCCTTCTGTTCATGTCTGTGGTTTAGACTCTGTCATAGTTCGTATCACAACATGAAAAGGAGCTCTCTTCAGTCTTCAAAGACTAAAGGTGACATCGTTAATTTTTCTTCTGGATTAGCAGGAATCTTTATGTCTCTCGCTTGATAGGTATGAGGATGGCCCAAATGAGTATCCTCAAAATAAGAGAGCGATTGCTATGCACGTGGATGCTTTTAACATCGACTCACAATATAAAGAAGAGTTTTCTTCCATGAAGTGCCATCTTACTTTGTTTCACAAGGTGAAGGAGCCCTGCCTTGTGATTGAGACATATCAATGCAGCCAGTCGTAATTAGTCTTGCTTCATGTTTGGAAGGTTGCAAGAGCTCTCTTATTTCTTGCTGCAGACGAGCCTTCTTGTGCGCCCGCATATGCACCTGAACTTTTCAACTCCAGGGGAGCTTTCCCATATTTTTTTCGAGGCAAAGAACAACTATTGGAGTATTGCTTCAAAAATAAACGCGCCCGTATATTCGACTTCCTTCATGTATACTGGACCAGGATATGAAAGGAGCTCTTTGTGTTTCTAACTCAGAAATCAAGTGCTAGAGCTAGTAGGTCGCATCAGAATCGGACGCTTCACGAGCAGCGGGAAAGACATGGCCCACGCACACAGACGTCTTCGTAAGAGAGGCAATAGTATTATTAGAGGAATGTTGTTAAATAACACACCATAAAACGCAAAAAACACGAGGCATTTTAGTATGATATGAACAAAAATAGCACGCCTTCCAGCATGTCAGCTTCTCCAACACATAAACTACCATAAATCCGCGGCCGAGATTCGGCGCCAGATTTATACACATATCAAACCCGCGACTTGTAGTAGCACGGTTTGCATGCACATGGAAAAAAGCACGATTGTATCGGTATTTACGGCGTTTTCGGCATATATGAGTAGTCAACCAATGTAGAGAAGCAACCTGTGGAATCGTGTGGAAGAGGCGGGTGTAGATCTTGGGGGGGGGGGTATATATATATACACATACGTACATACGTACATACATACATACAAATCAAGTCAGTAGCGACGGACGGTTTCACCTCCCGCAGCAATCTATAAAGCTGTGTTGCAAGAGCCGAATTCGATGCCTAGGCCTAGACAACTACATACTCACAAGATCCAGCTTTTCTTAATCACAAAACCCGAAACCCAGATCCGAATCAGCCGTGCTCGCGAGGTCCAACATGCCATGTACTCGCTGTTGATTTACGGCACCTTCCTCGACGACATCGCGCCGTTTTGTGATGCTGTAGGCACGATTGGAGCATCCGTTCCTCAACCAGGGCATGAATAAAGTTAAGCTTTGGGGCTAAATTTTGCGCCCCATGAATTCTGAATGAACCCTAAAGCTTATTGACCCCGGCCCAAGCCTTAAACATTTCACTCGAAGCCTAAGAGGTCCTGTGGACAGCAAGGCATCTTCTTTGTACTGATAGCCCCGGTAGGCTTCCAGTACGTCTGCTTACCTAATTCTTGCTTGGCGCGTACAGCTATGGCGCAAGTAAATTTGGTAGGTCAGGTTCAGGCCGCCATCGATCGTTAACTCTGCTTGGAGCCTGCCGTGTGGCGTGCTTTGTTGGTCTTTGGCATGTCATGCTTACAACAAGGCAGCAAGGCAACCAAGAAGTGGAGCTGCATCCGCAAAGCCAGCAAGCCTTTAGAGTTTAGGCCTTAATTCCGCCTATTCGTAAGCACTTGACAGCAGCCGCTCCAAATCTCGAAGCACCGACAGGAGCAGAGTCGATTGCCTGCTTGACTTTGGTCTTCATCTTTTCCATCTTGTCTGCAGCGGCCCCAGTCGGTGTTTATCGCGGTATGAGGTAAGTGAAGGCACCTGTCTATGCGGGATCATGTCAGTCAAGCACCCGGGGACTCCTGTCACACCGTACTTCGCTGTGCAGGTGCTCGTTCGACTTGAATATTCTCCGAGCCAGATCGGCTTCCCGATAAAACGCTGAAATGCTTCTGAGTTAGCATGTAGTGCACAGCTGCTACGTTTATGCATACACATGTAATATAGGTATGTATGCCTGCATGGACGGATGGATGGATGTGTGTATGTAAGTAAGTATGTATGCAAGTATGCATATCTGTATTATGTGTGTCTGTATGTATGCACGTGTGGCCGCATGTCTACATATTCATACTTATGTTGTGATATGTGTGTGTATATACTTAAACTTACTCTTATGCGTAAACTTACACTTATGCTTGTCATCATATACTTATAGGGTCGTAGTTATACATTTACTGCTTACATGTAAGTACGCATGAACGCAGCGCAAACTGCTAGGCCAATGGTGGGATGATCAAAAGGGTAAAGCCGTAGTTTCATCTTACACCAACAACTAAGTGTCGCACATACATACATATAGAACTATGTAAACACGAGCGTAAATGCACACAGACAAGGACAAGTAATTCGCTAACTGCGTTCGTATATCTTGGTGCATTGCTTTTGGTTAAGCATACATTCGATTATTGGTTCAAGTGGTCGGGCCGTCAAGCTTGCGTACCAGAAGGTGTCTGCTATGATTATACTCATTCGCCTTTTATCTGGCACACTGCGCATGAGGCATGCACCGTTTTGAACCTGCTCATTGGCGTCCTGTGCGAGGAGCTGTCTCTGGCCATAGCTAGTTGCACTGCAGCCGAGAAATGTTTAGAATTAGGGTTTATTGCACGGTACCCAATGCTACATCCCGTGTAGAAATACGACTTAAATAGGAGTCTTTATACATGCAGCTGTTTTTGCGGTGGCCATTTTTCCAACAATGATCCTGCTTCGTAGGGTGTATGCTGGGGTCCCTTAAATTTCTAACTCAACACCCCAAGGTCTTTGCATTGACAAGCTTTGACCTTTCATCACCTAAGCTTGAAACCCTAAACCCTGAACGCTTAAACTTCTTAAGCCCTCAACCCTAAGCCCTCAACGGCCCTAAAGCTTAAACCTGAGCGCAGGTTGTGTCACAAGTGGCGCAAAACGAGAAGGAAGATCGGTTGGCTCTTTGGGCTTAAGGTCGTCGGGATTCAGGGTGTAGGGTTGCTACGTATTCTTTAGTGCTTCAGCCTTCAGAGTGTAAGATTCTGATTCTGTGGTCAGGTTTAAGAGGGTTGCTGTGCACAACAGTTTCAGCTTGGTATTTGCTTGCGCGGAAAGGCTAGGATGAAGTGTTGAACTCTGCAGCCGACCGGAGCTGTAGTTGCGAAGTCCACACTCTAAACCCCTTCACAATTACATGAGCATTAAACCCAAACAGCCCTAAACCCGAAAGGACTCTGCAATAGATTCAAGAGATCCCGCATAGAACTCGTACGGAAACGGGGTAGTTCCCAAGCCAAGCATCCTCGCCTCTAATGCTGCCAATTCCCGACTTCAAGCGGGAAATCCCATATCATATCAAGGCCGCTTAAAGCTATATAGGAGCCACCGGCTGAGGGCACTCAACCCTGAAGCACCCAAACCTCCGATGTTCTTTGATATGCTTCGTGTCTCTCGAAGCTGATGAGAGCTGTGTAAACTCCGAGGTGCAGTTCGTCACCGTGAAGCTTCAAACCTTGCTCCAATCGCTGGACCGACATGGGTTTATTGCTCAAACTGTTGGTCGTAGTGGTGGTTGTGATGATGGTTGTGGAGGTAGTGGTGGTCGTCGTCGTGGTAGTTCCACGCTGCGGAGCAGCAACAGCATCTGTAGCAGCCGTGTATGTTTCAGCAATCCGAGCTTTGTGGTACGCAAGAGCATTGCAGGACATCAACAACGACGGCAGGATTTCCCAGGCTCCGAGAGTGACATGTAGTGCTTGCAAGATTGATGGCAGGTTATCGCTCTGCGGTGTAAGGTTTTGGAGAGTCTTTGAAGCCCTTAAGACAAAGCCTTGTGCCCAAAGCAACGGTATACTGGGTACCGATCCGGGGTTTCTGGCTAATAACTGACGGCTGTTATCTTTTACATCAAAACGCCGTTATAAGCGTCTAATTTTGAACGGCTGTTGAAGATGCATGCCTGGTATGAGATCTAGAGTACAGCTCTTTCTGGATGCTTAGGCTGGAATGTGGGACTGATAATTCAGACCAGGTGTCTGTACAGCTTTTGTTTCCAATGTGGGGATGCTATGTTTACGCAACGTGATGAAAGCTGAAGCCACGTCGGCGCAAGGCAGAGTTCGTGCAAATCATGGAGCTGCCGGAAGCGGTGCTGGCATTGGAAGAGGCCTTGCCTTTGAGAGCTTCGAAGAGTATTATAGGGGCCAAAATAATTACCTATACTATCTTTTGGGGGGTTCCTTATTATAACATGTTGCCAGGAGCCATTTGCTAGATATCTAATTCCCCGCCTAGCAAGCCGATCGAAGTGAAACGTCAATCAGCCCTGGAGCTTCAAATGGAAGTACCGGCACTTATGTTTCATCGCTTAGCCGCTCCAGGCACAAAAGAAAGTCTCGGTGCAGGGCTTGGGTCGGCGACGAAACGGATGCTTTTCACGGTTTTCACGTGTTGGTTCGCCTCGGACCAAACCGCCTGGTGCTATCTTCCCGAAAATCTTGACAGTCGAGCACTCGTAGCGTCCAGGAGCAAGAATTCTAGCGCGAACATGCGGTAATTTCCTTCGTGATACCTGTTGCCATTTTAAGCCGCTCCCGTGGTCTCTTATAGCAATTCGACGAGCGCACCGACGAGGAAAGACGAGGAGGGGGACGACGACACGACTATGTTATCGTCACGACGGTCAGCCTTGCCTGTAGTCAATATTGTAGGTCCTTTTGAGGGTTAACCGGTTACCCTATAGGATGCTAAATATACAACCACAAAAAAGGAATTACAATGGAGACTACAGGTGGTACTACGACGCGTATCATGATCCTTCCCGAAGATGCATGGCCTCTGTTGAGGTAAAGCCGCAAGGACCGGCAGCCCCGGCTAGACGAGTTGGGGCTTATAGGGTTTGGGGTTTAGGGTCCTCAGGGCACAGAGAGAGAGAGAGAGAGAGAGCGAGAGATCTTGTTCAGTCCTGCCACTACATTTTTTTGCCGCGACTATTGCTAATCATCTGCACTTGCGGTATCCTGAACCCTAAGCATGCTACTTCCACCAGTACCATTCGAACAAGGGCATCCCGCAGATTTTCAAATCCCTAAACCCTAAACCACAGGTGGGCATCGATCCTGTTTCCATCGTGGACTTTACCGACTTCATCTTCGGTGGCGAGGCGAAAAATGCCAGGTTCAGGGGTTTAGAACTTACGTAGGGGTGGTACACGTCTTAGTGCATAGCTTGCGACACTCCGATTTTTTTTGTTCAGGCTGCACGGCCTGCAACAACATGGAGCAATCCCCATCTTTGCTTAGCATCCCCCAGTCTCTTGATGGCTTGATTGGGGGATTTTGTTTCTTTTGCCGGTCGCGGCCTTCTGAATTAAGGATTTCATAGGATAGAAGCTGGTTACAGAGCCCCGCCTGTGCCTTGAGCGTCGGGAAGTTAATTTTCATGACTACGAGCAACTCTGTCTATGCGTTGCGCAGATGTCCCAGGTCTGCATTGATCAGTCAATTGCCAAGTCTGCTTCATGCTTACAGGGTTGTCATGACGCTGCAGCTGGTTCTGCTGCTGCTTCTGAGGACCAGTACTTCACTTCTGTCAATCCTGCATCTGTGACGGGTTCTTTGGCAGAACATGAACAGCGTTATGAATACACTCAACATTCAACATCCAAGAACAAAAGACATCAAACTTCGGGTGTGCCGTTTGCTGTTTTTGTTGTGTTCGCATGCTGCCACGGTGCCGCATGAATACCTTCATGTTGTTTCACTATGTTTGCTGTTTGGTTCTTTGTGTACATCCAGAGTATACCGGGGAATAAATGAGTCGTGCTTGCTGATACTGCTGTGAGATGCTGTTTATGATATTGCTAAGTATATTATGTACCCTGTCGCGTATTCGTAGATGCAGTAGAAGGCACATGTTGAGCTCGTTGTTTGCCATTTGCCGTATTAGCTCTCTGCCACGACTATCAAAAGATTCTGTTTTGGTGAAAGCTGCTCAGCAGTGTGTGCAGGACAACCCCGACGATGCCTTAAACTTCAGCAAGTTCATGGAGGCCGGTTCTGTGGGTTAGGAGTTGAGGGTGCGGAGCCTGTCATTTAGTAGTACTGTTCTTTGAACCCTATATAAACCCTAAACCCTAAACCGCACGGTTGTGATTCCTAGTCGTGAAGCACCAGCCGGTCAGAAAGGAAATTGAGAGCACACTCCGACGACCTCGCTAGTTTGAGACGGAGCTACAGGATCCGTTCCACCCTCCAGCGAGCAGTTAATATAGGTGCGTTAATAATTACCTACATTATTTTGGGGGCTCCTTATAACAATTATAGCATAATCGGCCCCGAACCCCGATTCTAATCATTCAGGCCCTTACATTACGGAGCCGACACATATCCAAAGTGGCACGTCGGAAGCTCTTTAAGGTGCAAGCAGCCCCAACTCTCAAAGGCTTGCACTGGATAGGGCTTCAGTATGGGGTCCCGCAGAAACCCTCCTATAGGCTGAGATCCTTCAAAGCAGAAAACGGTTGATCTCCTGATAGGGCCTGAAATCACTGGAACAGGCTTTTGAGGTCTATTATAGTTGTGGTCAGGACCCTGCTGTGTAAAGAGCCCCCAGACCCTGAACCATTTAGCCACTAGCGCACGCCCAATCAGCCTGAAATATAAATCCTCTGAGCTCCCTGCAAAGCCAGCATCATCAGCTCCCAGCTACGCCTACCCAAACCCTAACCCCAAACCCTAAACGTTTAGGGTTTTGGAGGCTTCTTCCCCAAAGCCCAGAGCGTTGCAGGTTATTCTAAAGCTGCGCCAGACCAATGAATGCACCATCCGTGATATGGTCGACCTGTTCCGCGCTCAGCATTTGAGGGCTAGTAGGGTTTAGTTTAGGACTTTACGGGTTTTAGGGGTTACAATGTCGGGGTTGAGGGTTTAGGGTACTAGCGCTTTGGAGCTCAATTCGATGCCATGGGACCCTTGTCTTGTGCATGCGGTACTGCCTCTTTACGCGACAAGAATAGTAATCTCAGTCAGCTGCTGGTAATGACACAGTTCCAGGCTCACTTCAGGGTTCGGTTGAAATGCAGGACCCTAAATCATAAGGACCCTAAGGGGGTAGGGGGCTTAATGCCCATAATAAGGACCAAATAAGGCGTATTTAAGAAAATATAGTCTCCTTCCCCCCCCCCCCCTACCCCCCCCCCCCCCCCCCTACGGGTCCCTATGATCAAACCCCAAAGGGAGACATGGCTCGAAAGCTGGGAGGTTTGATACACCATGGGGCAGCCACCGAAGCGTCTTGCGTTCAAGTTGCTGTGATTTGTTTCTTGACGATCTAATCAAGCTTGAAGAGGGGCCACCAGGAACTGCACAAAACAGTGTGAGCATGTTGTAACACCTCCACAATTGACACCACCATCACGTGCCCCTTGGACTGCAAAAGGCCAGCTCCGCTGGCTTAGGCCCGCCGCCCCAAGGATCAGAAGAAGTGTAACTTTCGAAGCGAATAAAGCAGATCAGCTCTGCCCAGAACCCTTCCACCTAAGCCCTCGACAGATATGTGTGAAACTATCTTCCAGGCATCATCTGCAGCCTGACACACTGTCGTACTTTTACAGCCGCGCCGTATCGTCAGGATATGTGGTTTCGAATTGTTAACTTTGATCCAACATCCAGAATGATATCAAATTAGGGGCTCCCTATGCAGATTTCTTACAGAGGTTTTCCTTAAGCCGCCTCAAGCCCAAAGCATGTACATGCACTCCTAGCCTAAAGCATGTGGGTGGTTGTCAAAATAATGGTCCCTTTTTGGGTCCCTAATGCAGTACGGCACCTACTATTTCGGGTACCCAAAAAGCGACCCTAATTTTGACAACCACCCATGTAAGACCTGAGCCCCAGCCCGATTGGGACGAGGCGTCGGCACATTTCGAGCCAGCTGACCATGGCTCAGGCTGCTTCGTGGCTTTGTCCTAGCTGGAGACTGTAGACATGGCTGAGCTGACTATAGGGGCTTAAATCATTTATACTATACTATTTTTTGGGGGGTTCCTTGTTGTGATAACTATAGTATGATGGGCCTTAAAACACTACTATGATTATTCAGGCCCCTGTCTAAGGCTTGGGTTTTAAGGCAGGCCCGGGGTTCAGGGTTTAGGGTTCGAGGTTTTCTGATGGGTTTAGGGTTTAGGGTTTGACTGAGACTAGCACAGGTAGTGATCGCTTTGGTGTTTGAGACTTGGTGTAGAGCATTTTGGATTGGGGAGTTCATGGTTTGAGGCTGACGGCTGCAGTCTCGTTCTGATTCTGCCTCGCAAGATTCTGAAAGTTGGAAGTGGAGACAAGTCTTCCTGGAGTTGGCCAGGGGCTACATCAGGTGGTTGGGACTGGTATGCTGCTTTGAGTTTCGATCCCATGTCCATGCTATGTAGTTGGAGGCAGGCTATGTTTATGTGTGTTCGGCCACCCCGAGGTTGAGACATGCAGCACGATGATAGGCAGCCCAAAGGTGAGAACACCCAGATTTAGTCCGGAGTCTTAAGGACCCAGTGTACAGCCTGTTCAATTCTGTGATACAGTAGAGATTTGCAGGATGTCGTGTTGGATCACCTCCGTGAGCACGGCGAACGCCAAGCGTCTTTGCTTTATGGTACGGTTTACAACTCACCCTCGCGGGCCGTGTGTTTGTTCACCTTGATCTGCTCAGCATGATTTCAGAGTGGTACCTACCGCACCAGCAGCAGCAGTGTCATTTGCAGTGACCAGTGAGCAGCAGCCCTAGCAGATTGTGGAAGCAGAGGAGCAGCAGTAGAAGCAGTGCCAGTACTGTCCCGGTCTGGAAAAATTCGTAACAACAGCAGGTTAGCGCAGCTGTAGCAGCCGTCGTCGCTAGAAACATCAGTTGCAATAGCAATACAGTTGCAGTTGATGCAGCATCAAGAGCAGCACCACGACTAGCAGTAGCAGCAGCAACTGTAACGTAAGAGTAGCAGTAGTAGCAGTAGAAGAGACAGTGACGTGGTTCTGGTGCTAGTGCTGGTGCAGATGCTGTAGTAGTAGTAGTAGTAGTAGTAGTAGTAGTAGTAGTAGTAGTAGTAGTAGTAGTAGTAGTAGTAGTAGTCGTAGTAGTAGTAGTAGTAGTCGTAGTAGTAGTAGTAGTAGTCGTAGTCGTAGTCGTAGTCGTAGTCGTAGTCGTAGTCGTAGTCGTAGTCGTAGTGGTAGTGGTAGTGGTGGTAGCGGTAGCGGTAGCGGTAGCGGTAGCGGTAGCGGTAGCGGTTGCGGTAGCGGTAGCGGTAGCGGTAGCGGTAGCGGTAGCGGTAGCGGTAGCGGTAGCGGTAGCGGTAGGGGTAGGGGTAGTGGTATTGGTAGTGGTAGTGGTAGTCGTAGTAGTCGTAGTAGTCGTAGTAGTAGTAGTAGTAGTAGTAGTAGTAGTAGTAGTAGTAGTAGTAGTAGTAGTAGTAGTAGTAGCTGTTGTTGTGGCAGGAGTAGTTGTAGTAGCAGTCGTCGTCGTAGTGACACCATCAGCAGTGGTGGTACGCCCAACATCATAATCTGCATCTTCAGTGTTGCTGGGATAGTGGTTTTGTCGTTGGCGGTGTCAAGGTTGTTGGTAAAATGTGCTCAAGCAACCATTGCTTGCAAA
This sequence comes from Symbiodinium sp. CCMP2592, assembly GCA_905221615.1. NCBI lineage: Eukaryota > Dinophyceae > Suessiales > Symbiodiniaceae > Symbiodinium > Symbiodinium sp. CCMP2592. The sequence goes on along the minus strand of CAJNDT010005844.1, from coordinate 161,628 downwards.
GACAGGTTCTCGGAGTGTGCGCGTCTATGCCGCCCCATGGGGATGGCACATCACCTGGGTTGTCGGGGCGGTCGACTACAAACCTTCAAAGCCCCAAGACAGCTGAACATGCGACAGGGGTTGATACAAGTCATCTCCTATGTTCGAGAGCTGACAGGCCAAGCCCAAAATGTGCGGAATCGTGGTTAGACCCCCGTCGAGTAGATCTCTTATAGCCAGCATCCTCATACCCGCCGCGTGTGCTACAGTTTAGGGCATTGGGCGGCATTGTCCGCCTGAGGCCAAACGCAGAAATGCCTCACCAACTTCCCCCCAGCACCAAACAGCCGTGAAGGACTGGGCATGGCGGGGTCAGTCCCTCTACGGTTTCAGGATTTAGGGCGCTTTGAATTTCAGGTCTAGAGTCTAGGGGTTTCGAGGGTTTCGGACGCAGTGCCTATGGCTAATGGCTTCACTTATGACGTTAAACTCCTAAACCTTAAACCTAATCTAGCAATCTACAGCTTAAGGTTTGTTGTTCAGGCTTTGACAAATGGAATTTAGGGCTTGATTGCAACCGCTCCAGTCGGAGTCATCGACCGACACCCTGGAACCCTCAAGGCAAACCCTTCATGTTTTACTGTATATGGGAGTTTCCGAAAATAGGGGGGCCCAATATACTACCCCAACTCAACAGCAGAGCCGCTATTGTAAGGACCCCAAAATAAGGTGCCCCCTAATTTTCGGCAACTTCCATATCCTGAGGTGGGCCTAGCCGTAAGCCCCAGCCCTGTCATCTAGACTCTAGACATATACTGTTCAATTGTACATATATATATATATATATATGAGTGAGTGAGTGAGTGAGTGTCGACCAGCACTTACGGTGCGGCCTACCTCCCACGTCCCTCTCAACATCTCAGGGGGGCTCCGCAAGCGTCATCGCCTCCCTCCGTCCCAGAGTTCAAGTGGGGGAAAAACTAGCTAGTGCAGACAGGTCACGGTGTAGAATACTAAGATACATGTTTCAAACCCAAGAATCGGAGAGGCATAGTCCTTGATCAGGGATATAGCAGGCAGGAGGCCAAGCCAGACGTCACCAACCGATAATACTTATGCTTGTATGCACCAAAGAACACACCAAGTAACCGGCAGCAGACGCAAAGAGTTGAAAGGGAGCGAACCGTGCGGCCAGTGCCGAGGGAGCGAGGCTCCATGCACAGAGGGCACACACAAGGCGACCCAAAGGCGTGCGCCATGTGCCGAGGGAACACTGTTCCAGCACCGAGGGCGAGCACGCCACCAATCAGGTACAGTAAATGAACATGCACACCACCGCGGCAATGAACAGCACAGAGGCGCAGCCCTGGAACAAGGCCGATAACAAAGGTAGCAATCCAGGGAGTTGCTAATGCATATGATGAGCGTGGAATACCTCACATATACACTGAATGTCCTCAGGCCCATGATGGGTGGAGACGTCGGCATCGCCGGATCAGTTGCAACAACAGTTGAGCCAGAATACTAGAGGGCACTGTCGCCCTAGCACAGGGGAGGGGGGGAAAGGGGGTGCTCATCGGGCAAGAGCCCTTAGTGCCGCCGCCCGGGGTCCACACCTTTCCACAAGAAACCCCCGCCCCAAAGAGAGTGCTAGGCCCGGGGGGTACATATATATATATATATATATATACATATGTATATATGACTATGACGTTATGTTATTATATGTTATGTTGGCTCTATGTACATACATATATATATATATATATCCCAAACAGCAAGCCATCCTCAGAGCTGAGTCACGGCAACAGAGCGGAAACGGCCCGAAGCACGCGAGGACTTCCACCTGTTTACCAGCAGTGCCGGAGCTCAGGGTTTAGGGTTTGGGATTTAGGGGTTTAGGGTTTAGGGACTAAACTGTAGGAGTAACTGTTTGTACTATACTGATGATCAACACGATAGTTGGGATGATACCATACCGCCAAAGCCGGGGTCATAGTAGACCCAAAACCTTAAACCGCGGTCATAACAGGGAATAGTGAGATGGTTGTTGCCCTATTAAACCCTAAACCCTAAACCCCTATGCCATGTGAGGGGCTCGAGGTCGCGCCCAAGAAGTCCCAACCCTGAGCCCTAAACCCGGAACCCTGATCCTAGACCCTGGCTGATCCTGACTTCATTAACTAGGGGTGTTATGTGGTGTGTGAATACATACATATGTATATATATATATATATATACACACGTACATTTATATTTATCTCATATATATATATATGTGCATGTGCGTACTTACATAGGACTTGAGGATGATAGCGAGACCCTCCATCTACCGTTGAGACCGTGAAGACCTGCTACTGGGGACCACGCACCCCTATTTGTGGGTGGAAGGGGGATTTTGGTAGGATTCGAGGGGCTTAGCTAGTATGAGAGCAGGTTATAAGTTATAAGCCTGACTTACTAAGTCAGCTGATCCTTGCACTAGGATTCGGGCTTCCACTGGGTCTCTGGATCAAGTCTCGTGGGGCCGTCCATGAGATGTCCAGTTCAGGGTTTCTGGGACTTATGGTGCTTATCATAGCGTGCCTAGATAGGCATCGTTCACAATGCCTGCCAAGATCGCTCGAGCTGCCTGCGGGCACTTTTTCAAAGGTTTTGTTCTCGAAGTCAACTGTTTCATGTGCCTGCACAGTTCCGAGGCCACAAACAGTCCAAAACTTGGCTGCGCCCTCTTCATCTTAGGTCACGACGTGACAGGTGCTCTTACAGAAGTGCTTCTGTAGTCCCTTGCTCATGGTCTAGTCAGGTACGGGTTTGTATGGGTCGGTTGGATTTGGGTTGTTGGGGCGTGTCGTTTTGTCGTTCGGTTTGTGGGCTCACGACCTTCTTGAGTCATTGAGGTGATGCTTCGGGAACGGCTGGCACAGGCTCTACGATTGATCGCGCTTGCCCCAGTTTGGGGCTTTGTTGGCCATTGCGTCGTTGCTTGAAGGATGTGTCATCGTGAGTTCTCTCTGCAGAATGTATTGGGGTCACATTGGGGTCGGATACTGGTGCCGCTTTCTTGTATGTTTTGTGTGTAGGTGAGAGTCTCACAGTCTCTGGCGGGTCTCATCCGGTGGAGAAGCATACCGTGTAGAGAGAACAGTGGAGGCTTCTGAACTCTGACCCACTTTGACTATGTGAATAGGCTCACTACGTACCGGCAGTCAGTCTCCGTTTGAGGTCCTTCTTATGGTTAAGCCAACTTCATCATCAGGATCCTAGAAGGCGACCCATAAACAGAATCACAATGGGGACTGTAGGTAGAGCCTTGTAACCTTGTTCGATCTGCCGGCAGCGTGGATTAGAGCCCTAAACTGAGGGCCCGAAAGCCTTGAAACCGGGAGCCCCGGACGCAAGAGGCTCAGATCCGGAAGCCTAGACCCCAAGCCGGAGAGAGCGAAAACCCATAAAACCCGAAATCCCAGAAACCTGCAGCCGCTTGGCCCTCGGACAGCAACAACCCTGATCGCGATAATGGCCCAAAGCCGTGGTCCGAAGCCTATACTCCGAAGCCTCCCCCTGCTAGGACTATAAAAGTATAGCCTAAGGTTTAGGGTTTAGGGTTTAGGGTTCCGAATCGCTGTCTCCGCGAGGCCAGCCTGTGCCGTCTTTGCACGGCCTGCAGGCCCAGTGTCGTCTGCGTTAGGACTATACATCTGCAAGTCTGTAAGTGTATGCATATACACTAGCAAAATACACACCGATCTACATATCGATATGTATCTACATCTTCGTACACACATGTAAGGCTGTAGCAGAACTTTGGAGACATCCAGACCGCAATAACAAGAACGATCACTAAATGAACTGGCTGCTGCATTTGAGCGATCGAAGCTTCCTTTCCAGAGCCGAACAGAAATTAAGGGGTTGAGGGTTTGGGGTTTAGGGTAGGGATTGACATACCGGGTTCGGGTTTCGGCTTGAGGATCGGTCTGGGGCTTACACGAACCCTCTTCTGCAAGTGGTCGCGGAGGCAAGCTTTGCTGGAACCGACTAGAGGAGCCCGCAGCAGTGGAGCTCTCTACGGATTGTGTTTTTTGCGACTTAAAGCGGTTTCCGGTGCAGCGGCTGCTGATGCAGCGAGGCCGGGGTAACCATGCACAGCAGGACGGCAAGGATTGGCGATTAGCATCTTTGTCTCTCTCCATCGTGGGCAGTATCGCCCTCGTCTCGCAAAGCTGTCAGCATCGTTGTCGACATCTGCCCTTATCAACTGTTAAGCCACGCCATCATTTCCCGCTGCTCATTCCTTACAGTTACCGGCAATGTTAGGAGGCATCGTTTGTGCTCGTGGTTTGTTGTTCTCAGTACGAAGCCTCAACCAGGAAGTAATATAGGGGCCTTGATATTTGGAATTGGGTTTTGGGGGGTAAACCCTAAATCCCTAAACCCTAAACCAATAATCCCCTTAAGCCACCCAAATTGGCCTAATTCCTGTAAACCCTAAACCGCTGATCCCCCCTAATTCCCTTAATTCCCCTAAACCCTAAGTCCCGGCCAGGCTCGGACTGGCAAGCTGGAGCAGATGATGAAGGAAGCGCTTGCAGAGGCCAGACTCAGTCAGCGTTGGCTTTCTGAAGAAAGCCCTAGGGTTTAGGAATGTAGAGATCATGGGTTTAGGGTTTAGGGGTTTAGGGTTTAGGGAAAACTTTAGGGAAACCCTAAGGCATCCTGAACCATAGCTTCGCATCCTGAGCGATGTTGTTGGAGGCCTTGCAAACGGCAGGGGCACTAATGGACTAAGGACCTTAAGCCCTCGAACCTACGCATTTCAGACTATCACCACTGCAGCTGCAGCTGCCAAACGTTGCCATGGTAATACCACAAAACTGGGCGTAGTTGCGGAAGCCATGGCCCCACTGTTCTTGCCCAGACTGATGCCTGACAACGATACTAACCAGAACGAGAGGTTGCTCAGATTGGTCACTACCGGTCTTGTATGATTGCTGAAACCCATCATGATTCTATGCTTTGCGCGTTTATGGCTTCCGGGTTTACCAGCTAAATCGTGTGCCGCTTCTTTAGTCATGGCAGGTGGACCGTCTCCTCCATGAGCCGTCGCTTGTCTGCCAGACGTCGGAGGTTCTAAAGGGTTCAGTTAAGTTGATTCAGGTTATGCCTGGATATAGGGTCAGGTGCGAGGTGTAGCGCTCGCTTAGAGTGTTAGAGCTGGAAGCGTCGGGTTTCAGTTCCATTTCTGGCGTGCGGGTGTTCGGGACCGGGGTCTTAGGTCTTACGATGCCAGGAGGACCGGAGAAAAGTTTTGGATGTGTGAAGTGGAGAACCTCTGGCACATGAAAGGTCCTCTGTACTTGAGTTTCTGCTCACCCATCAGCCCCACACCCTCTAGTCCCCTCCACCACGAGCGAGACCTCCTGCATACTTGAATTAAACCGGTCCCGCATTGTGCACCTCACAACAATCTTAGGGTTGAGAGAGCTCAGGAGCAAGCTATCACCAAGTGATCACGAGGCAGGGGGAGAAGTTGAGTCAGATTAGGGGTTCTGTTTAACAGCCAAGCTGCCGACTCTGACAACTCTCCTGCCCCTGAATTCTTAACCCCGGGTTTGGGGTCTTTAGGGTCTTGTTTTGAGGTTTTCGGGTGTAATGAAGCCAAGGCTCCGAATCCTGAGACTCAGCCACAAACCCTACCCTGACAATGAGACCGAAATGACGAGGGTTTCTTTAAAGGGGTCTATAAGGGCTACTATACGGGCCGTAATAAGGATTTAGCATAGGGGCCTAGATCCTGGGATCCTCTCTCCTAAAGACTCTCACATCCAGCCTGCCACCCGCTTGAAAACATCCTAAGCCCTCAGAGACGCAGGACTCAGTAGTAGTATGAGAGATATGTGGGCCGCAAAAGTATGACTACACCCCTGAACCCTACACCCCAAACTGCATTACTCGGACCCTTTGCATGTTTCTTTCCTCGTTGTAGCGTCTCAGGCTGAGATAGCTCAGGAAGGGCGCCGTTGCGGAGTCTGTCGGAGGGATCTCAACTCTTCAGGTTCTGCAGGCGTGATACAGGTTTAGAGTTTGAGGTTTAAGGTTAATATACAGTAGAAGCCTGCATACTTTGAAGCTTTGTGAGTTTGCTTGTTGAGACCGGAGGGTCTGGACTTTCCGGATTTGCGTGCATGTTCTTGTGTCCGCAAGCTCTGAAACCTTGGGCTTCCGACTTGAGATCCTAACCAGAGTTTCATGAAACTACCTTAGGCGATGAAGCCGTGCAACCCCGAAGCCCTACTCCATGAAGCAGAGCCCCTGAACCCCAAAAGCCAAATCGCTTAACTAAACCCTAAGCCCTACACCCTGAGTGGAGACACTCTGGCAGACGGAAAAAGTTGTTCAACAAAGGCAAGAAACAGAGCAGACGATCACAGCGCTTTCCAGGCACTGCCGCGCATCACGAAGATTAAGGCTGGCTGCATGCATACGTTTGCTTTGATGGTTCGTTCATATAGGGACACTTAGAGGGAGTAGGGGGCCCTCATGCCCACAATAAGGATTCAATAAGGCCTATCTAAGGAAGTATAGTACCCTATTCCCCTTCCCCCTTACCCCCCTAAGGGTCCCCATGATTCGTTTTTGTTGACGCAGTTCCTCGAGTCTCGCTCTGCTATGTCTTGTTATTCGTTGGTCTCTCGGGCTATTCATGCCTTTTGTTCGTATTTAGAGCTTCATGTGTTGACATTGGTTTATGTCGTTGTTGTTGTTCGTCTTTACTCGTCTGACGGTTCATATCTTGATTCGTGATTGAACTTGGCCTTTACATGATTTAGTCAGAGACGCTGCTCAGCGGGTCTGCATAGAATGACTTGGTCGAGTCAGCCACCCTGAATTTTATCGACTCGGCATAGTATTGGAATACCATTCTGTTTCAGAAGCCCGAGCGTTAGCTGTTCACTTGTGAATCGTGAAGTTACTGGACTGTTCGGTGTATTGATATAGTTCTGTAGGAGTATAGTACATCCGCGGGGGTTGACTGGGAATTTGCACCGATTTCCTCGCACAAGGGAGAAGTACTAGTAGCATGCCAAGTGACAGCAAGGCCGCTGCATGTTATCTAGCAAATCGACCCCTAACTCCACATGCTTACACCCCTGACCACCCCTAGACGCGACATCCTTAGCTGTGTAAACCTTTTGAGCGACAAGCCGCGTCTTTGCAACCGATGCTTACCCAGAACGGGCTACGGCCCTGCAAAGACGATGCCCAAGTGCTTTTTCCCGGCTGATTTCTGTCTCCTGCATAGTCGCCCCTCTCCAAACTTTAACACCTTAAATTCCTGACGGCCTAGAATCCTCCAAGCCTCAAAACCTAAACCGCTCAAAAGCCTGAAGCGCGTTACAGTCCTGTCCCGTAAGTCGACAGCCAGCAACTGCAGCGAATGGACACCCTTGATCCCAAGACCTTGCAGTCACTTGCCGGAGAGCAAAGGAGTGAGGTTTAGGGTTCAGGGATTCAGGGGCTAGGGTTGAGGGGTGTGGATTTTAGTGTTCGGTGAAGTTTAGTGGTTTAAAGAGGCATTTGCAGTGATTTAAAAATATCTTGAAACCTGCATAGGCTTCTCGATAGTTCAGGGTGAGGGTGTTCCCAAGTACGCCGCTCACATGCATGTAGGTATGTGTGCACATACACATACCTGTAGATACGGAGAGAGAGGAGGAGAGGGAGAGAGAGAGACAGAGGAGTCTGAGACGGCGATAGAGCGAATACATGAAAGAGGCAAGAAGAGAAACATGTAGACGTATGTGTACGCTGCTTTGCATGTATGCGTAAATAAAAAAGTATATGCAGATACATGAACAAGTAGATACTCACACACACACACATATATAGATATATGTACTACATACCCACACATGTTACGGAGAGAGAGAGAGAGAGAGAGAGAGAGAAAGAACATAAATAAGAGACCCGAACTCTAAATCGTTGGACCTTAGGTAACATTGACACCCAAAACCCTCGGAGGACCACATAGACCAATTGAAAATCACCGAAAAGCCTCAGCCCTGAGCCCCTCAAGCTGGTTGGGAGCAGGCACGCCAACCGCCGGAGCTTCCTCGAGCCCAGGCAGGGGTGTTTAAAGTTTTCTAAAACGATTTCTTAAGGGCTTCGCAAGGGCTTTACAGGGATTTGTTGAAGGTGTCTTAAGGTCCCTTTGCGAAAGTTATGCTTGAACGTGTTTGCTTGGACGGTAAGTAAAGATATATATATATATATATATAATAAGACGTTGAATCACAAGTGCATCCAAATAACGACACACCCTCCATTTTGCATAGCCCTCCTGGGATATAAACCCCAGGGGCCGGAGGCTGTGAGTCCACATAAGGATTAAGCGGTTTAGGGTTTAGGGTTTGTGGTGCTAGATGTTGGGATTTTCCTTTGTGGTTTGGAGGTGGGGAGTCGGAAGGGCTTTCGCAGGTGATGAACATGAAGGCAGAAGCACAGAAGCTGGCCAAGTTCAGAGTTTAGGTGTTTGGGTTTAGGGTTCTGGGTGCAGGGTTTGGGGTTTAGTGTTTTGGGTTGAGGGTTCTGTACAAGCATGTGGTGCCGCTTCGCTTACAGCAACAAACAGTAAATCTGCTCGGCGCTGGTTGGCCACCTGGCCACACAAACAAGTCAACAAGGGAATCCTGGAGAAATCATTCCTCATATTATCTCTCAGAGTTCCGTACTGCTCATATGAGGTTTGCATATTGCCATGTATATAACAGTAACATGAAACTCTCCACCAACGAAGCGTTGGAGCCGGGGGAAGCATGGGATGTCCATGCGAACAGGAGTCTGTCTGCGTTTTGGGTTTCGGGTACAGGGCAGGGGGGAGCCTGTGGGTAAGAGGTTCCGGCTTAGGGTTCAGAGTTTTGGGATTCTGGGTTCAGAGTTTAGGGTTTAGGGTTTAGGGGTTCAGGGTTTAGGGTTTGAGCGACCTTTGATGTTTCCGTAGTGTAGGGCTTGGTGTGCGGTTGTCTTCAATGTCGGTTGTAGGCTTACTTCGTGGGTCCAAGTGCCCAAGCACATACCACAAACTATTCAGAGAGTGGAGTTTGGAACCCAAAGGACTCGCAGGGAGTCAGAAGTTGCTGAGCTCCTTTGTGACACAAGACCCTTGGAATACGGGTGATTTTACTACGCTTATACAGGGACAGTGAGCTAATGTAGGAACCTGGTTAAGAAACCCTCTGCCTATAACCCCAAACTAGTAGCAGTCATAATATACTGAACCCTAATAAAGGCCCAAGGTTTCTTAATCGGTTCCTACATTTCCACATTGATAGCTGGGCCTTTAGGTTCAGCGTCACGTGGGAAGTCACGCGTTGCGCTGTCACATCAAATATCCTGCACCCTATAACTCGTGAGCGTCTCAAGGGTTTAGGGCCGAGGGTTTCTTGTTGGGGTGTTGGTGTTTAGGGTTTAGGTGTGCGGTTTTGGGGTGTTCAAATCCCATTGCTCAAGCCCTGAAATCCCAGAACCGTAAATTCTTCATAGAACACCCGAAAGCACAGAGAAGCCTAGAGAGCAACGTGCTTCTGCGGCTGCAAGGTTATACCGAAGCCTCGGGGCCGTCCGAACAGCAACCGCCAAGTTTGAGCAGCTTGGCTTCACTTGTTTGAACCTTAGCTTTGAGAGTTTATGCTTGATGGGTTAATCCCCAAATCCTAAACTCTGTAGCTATCATACCGGCCTGATTTTTCGGAGTACACTTGGCACGAGGAAGTTGAGCTCTGTATTGTGAGATAAGCATCGCCGCACCGGCAAAAGTGGAGAGATTTCCGGAGCCTACCGTCAGGCAAGTCATGTTGCAGCAAGATAAAGGCTTCCCGAGAGCGCAAGCGTAAGTTGGCAGTTCTTCGGCTGTGGGCTTAGCGGCTTAAGATGTAGGGTAGCTGCCTCAAAAGTCGTCTTTGCAACATGCTGCCGTAGGATGCAGCTTTGTAAATTGTAATCCTAAGTGCGAACAGCTCTTATGTTTCATCCCCAGGCCAGAACCCAGAGCCTAACATGTAAACCCTGAGTTGTATACCTAAGCCCTACATGCCCTTAAGCACATGGACCGGTCAGCTTCGCGATGGACCGGATGCATCTTCTGAGCAGCTTGTAATTCAAGGTTTAGGGGTTTTAGCCGTCGCGGTTCAGGGCCTAGGGCCAGGCTCTAAGACTACGGTTGGTTTTGGTTTTAGGGCTTGAGGTCCCGGGTTCGGGGTTTACAGGTTTAGGTTTCTGACAGAGTATGTTCCTCGACATGCGCGGTGCTAACCAGATGCAGCGAAACAGTTTAACAGTGCCCGTAGGACTTCTACTAGTCCCCATCGTAAGTTGGAATACTAGGCCCGACGGAAGGGAAGCATAACATGCATGACAGTCATGAATGGTCGAGTCTTGCAGGCATATGTAAAAGCCTGAACCCCCAAAACCCAAAAACAACAGAAACACAAAGAGCCCAAATCACCCAAAAGCCCGAAACCCGAAAGCTACATAGCGTGCCATGCAAGGATCTCGGTGGAGATCTCCGTGTCTGGTGGTTCCACAGAAAAGGGAAAAGAAGGAGGGAAAAGGGGTTTTATGTTTGGGAGGCCCCTTTTCGGGCGGTTGCCTTGACGGTGCCGCGCTTTCAGAGTCAGACGTTCTCAGCAGCCAACTCCCTATAGGATTTGCACAACACTCAAAACGCTAAAACTGGCACTCCCGAAACCCCATAATTACCACAGAGGCCCTAAATCTAGATGTTCAGTTTAATCGGGATTTGCGGCACAAGGTCCGGAATGTGGATTAGGGTCAGCTTGGCCCTGGGGTTCCGCATGTAGTATAAGGGCCTCTATAGTTCCCTATACTATTTCGGGGGGGTTCCTTATTCTAGTTATAGTATAGTGGGCCCCAAAACCCTATTCTAATTATGAAGGCCCCTATGTTAGTCGGCCCTCTCGAGGAGAATTGGGAAGTGTCAGGTGTGATTCAGGCATCCGGGATGCATGTTGAAGACAGCTCTCGGCAGCAGTCCAATTCTGAGCAGAATCGCTTATCTGAGATATATCTGTGACGAGACCTGGATGGCAATACCAAGAATATTATTACTGATAGTACTAATTTACCCTACGAATCCTGACCAGGGCAACTTCTGCTTTCGCACCACGAAGTAGAGAATGGACTGTCATGGATCCCATGTGCACGGTCTCACAAGTACCGGCTCACGTCCATGAGCTTAAGGGGGCCGAAGCTAAGCCCCGTAAAGAAAGACCGAATAAGGTAAAGGGCTCATAAGTTTAATAAGGTGTGCAAGTTGCAGAGTAGGGCGCAGGTATACGGGAGCAGTAGTAGTAGTAGTAGTAGTAGTAGTAGTAGTAGTAGTAGTAGTAGTAGTAATAATAGTAATAGTAGTAGTAGTAGTAGTAGCAGCAGCAGTAGTAGTAGTAGTAGTAGTTGTTGTTGTTGTTGTTGTTGTAGTCGTCGTCGTCGTAGTAGTAGTAGTGGTAATAGTAATAGTAGTAGTATAGTCGTAGTATAGTAGTAGCAGCAGTAGTAGTAGTAGCAGCAGCAGTAGCAGTAGCATCAGTAGCAGCAGTAACAGCAGTAGCAGCAGCAGCAGCAGCAGCAGTAGCCGTAGCAGTAGTAGTAGCAGTCGCAGTAGCAATACTTTCTTGAGAGGCCGATGCGAATGCGCATTGCCGGGCCCCACGCTGAGCAGTAGCAGTAGCAGTAGCAGTAGCAGTAGTAGCAGCAGCAGCAGCAGCAGTAGCAGTACTAGAAGAAGCAGCAGAAGCAGAAGAAGAAGAACAAGAAGAAGAATAAGAAGAAGGAGGAAGGTAGTAGCAGCAGTGGCAAAAAATGATAACTGAGTAGCAAGGCAGTAGTTCAGCGCATGGACAAATCCAGCATCCTCGCGCGGCCGTGACCACAGACTGGACCCGACAGCCTCAACTGCTGAACACCAAGCCCACCCTGAACCCTTTCAAGCAACTTTTTATAGAAAGGGTGCAAGCGCGTAGAATTCACACTATCTGTCGCTTCGGAGTCTTACGATTTAGAGGGTCCGCAACCTTCCTAAATCCCAAAGCCTAAAGACCATTGTGGGGTCCAGGCGGATACCTGATTTGATAACCTGCATGACCCCTAAGCGTGCCACGTGGGCTTGTGGTTTGCGGCCGTCTTAGCATCCGCTGCGTGCATGTTGTAGGGACCGGCTTCGGGGCCGGGTCCCTTGCCGCGCTGAGAGCTGCACATCATTCTCCATAAGGCTACATGTACTCATATGATATATGTCTATATATATATATATATATTTATATGTATTTATTTATTTGTACTTTTATTTATTTTTTATATGTGTATTTATATTTACATGTTTATTTATTTGTTTATATCTGTACGTATATGTATATATATATATATATACTTTGGCCCCAAAGTATCTATATGGAGGGACTTATACTAAATATGAATACATGGACCCTTGGGGTCTTACATCATAGGTCTCCCAGTAGTACCCTTTTGCCCTTGTTCTTTTGAGGTCTCCTTATTAGGAACTGTAGGATAAAGGGCTATACTTCCTCATGAACTTATAGTAACCGTGTAAACGTTGATCGAGCTCTTAAGCAACAGGATGCCATAATATCAAGTCGCAGTGGTTCTTTCTGTGAGGCGTGCTTGCTGTTTTCGGTAGAAGCTTTTTGAGCGAACACACATCCTAAAGCCTAAAGACTCCTATATTCCCTATACCTTTACTAAACCATAAACCCCTATAAACATCAGCACGCTGTACCGGTTCTTTAGCTGGCAGGAAACATGCATGTGTGCATTACATGACGGGACTGCTTTTCCGCATGAACGTTTTTTGTATGTCAGCTTGTACATATACTAACTGCCTGGATGTCGAGATGTATGCGTGTATCTGTCCACACCGACACACGCATAGATATGTTTGGCTACCATCTATAGATGTGCCTGTCTGCACCGCTTTCGTCAAGTGTATCTGCACTCTAACGGAAATGCTACAACAGTATATATATATATATATATATAAGTCTAATGTTTACGTGGTGTCCGTCTATCTGCTCATGCTGGGTACGTTAAGCGGAGCTTCACTCGCGCCCGCACTTGCTTTGCCACTTCGTCGACCCTGGTAGAGCTCACGCAACATTTCGAACGAGACCAGGATGCTGCATCTGAACGTTTCTGGTTTCTGGTCTGATTAAACCATGAACCCTAAACCCTAAAGCCCCTAAAGACTAAAGCCTGTAAGGCTTGATCCTTGTTTCAGCCGTCTTCGCAGGCTCTCCCTCCTGGCAGGGGTTTGCTTTGTTTTCCTTTGCGAGCGGATGCCTTGTGGCAAAACAGCACCTGCCTTCATGCTACCTGTGGAAACTCATAACCGGAAAGCCTACCTGGACCCCCAAAAGTATGTAGACTAATAGCCCTATATGGCTTTTGCGCCACTATGTTGCCTACTTTTTGAGGTTTAGGTAACGGTTTAGGGTTTAAGGTTCAGGCTAAACCTTGTGTCAGGACAGCAAGACCGAACACCCAATCCTGAATCCCCAAGTCTTCCAACCCTTGCGCCGCAAGCACTGTTATTCCCTACGACGCTAAATCCTCAACCCTGCCCATTGCAGCTACATAGGGGCATAGGGGCCTCAATGTTTACCTGTACTATTTTGTCTTTTTTGTGGTTACAGTATCATGTACCAGCAAAACTCTATTCTATTTATTAAGGCCCCTTTATTACCGCCAGCATTTCCGGCCTCCAGAAGTCGTTTGTCAGGAAAGGTCTATCCTTGTCGTAGCCGTTTTGATGCTGGTGCTTCTGGCTGCGAACTCGTGGTTATTCGCTTCTGTTGAAAATGCGCTGAATTCGCCAATGCTCAACAGCTGTGAAGGGGTGCAGGGCACAGGGTGCCATGACAAATCTCCCTACATCGTTGCTATATACTGTCCTAAGACCCCACCCAGGCGACAGACATTGGCCTCTTCGTGTACATGACTCCGATTTCGGCAGCGGTCCAGGTTTTCTTGCACAGCCTAACCTACAGTGCCTATTAGCTCTATCCTCCATGTCCTTCCTTTGTCAAAGCCGAAGACTCATTGGTCATACCCAAGAGCTCAAGAGCTTCAAGCCGCAAACCGCTTACCCGAGATTTCCCTGACCCCTACCCTAGCTTAAGGATTCCCCGAGCTCACGGAATCGCGATGGGGAATTTTGGATCCTGCTGCGGCCGGCCTGGCAGCGAGTTTTCGGGCACAGATGTGGCTGTGCCTCGCAGGCGCCTTGTACAGGTGCGTCCACAGGTTTTTTGGGGTTGAGGGTTCAGGGGCGTCCATGGTGGCAGGGTGTGGGAGTTAAGTTTGGGCGTTAGATTATTGGTTGGGGGTTATGGCGGGGTCCGTGGCTAGGTTGGGATTCACAGTGTTTTTGGAAATTCGTACAAAATTCCATATAAAAGTCAGCACGACAAAGCCTCCAAAACCCCGAAACTGGAAATCTCAGCCCGGAACAAAGGTACGCTCAAAGAGTTCTCGGGCTTGGGGGCGGAGGCCTCACTTACAAAGGTCTCGAATGACTGGTAATACTAACATGTTTTTGATACCTAATTTATCCTTACATGTACTTGAACATACCACCACAACTCCGTTCTAATTTGTAAACAGAAGGCACCTTCTTTGGGATCATCGGACCTACGTAGTAAGCGGGTGCTACTTATCAGGAGAGCCCGAAGTCGTGAATTTCTCTTTAACTCCAAATTCTACTATAGGCTTAAATAACTACCTACGCTATTTTGCGGGTTTCCCATATTGTAAAATATTATGTAGATACCCCCAAACCCTGTTCTAATTAGTAAGGCCCCGATATTAGCCCACGTACTCGCCTTGTCACGATCTGTGGGCCAAAAGCTAGGGTTGTCAGCATGATCGAGCATGGTAATTACAACAGTACACCTTCAATGTTTGGAGATGACCGAGATTTTTGATTCCGCGTAGACTCCTAGTAGTAGAGTAGGCAACTTTTAACCTTTTTGGGTAGCTATATAACCAAAAAGGTTAACCTTTAGATCCCCATCTTATAGCTTTTCCAGACGACATGTGGTCTCGAAGACATCGGACGGACTGAATGCATTGGGAGCTCCCTGGGGTCGCAGCAGGATCACCCGATTTACTCTCCAGCCGGCAAGGGTTTAGGCCCTCCAGGTATGTTCCAAGCCGCGCTGAGCTCTTGCTGGTGCAAGCCTTCTTCCCCTGATGACATGAGAAAAGCCCTAAACCTTTGTCTTTGTAAACCTAAAACAAACCCTTAGACACTAAACCCCGAAAGTTAGCCCGAATGCCTTAAACCCTTAACCCCAATCCCCCCCACACCGTGACCCTAAACCTGAGTCCTACACCCTAAACCCTTTCCTTCTTTTGGGTGCAATAGCCCCCTGTCCTCCGACCTATGAACCCTAAACCCCTAAACCCTTAGTTCTAAACCCTAAACCCTGAGTCAAAAACCCTACCAGTACCCCCCTAAGTGCCCTGTAATAGAGTCGATATGGTCCTTTATAGTGGGTATTTAGGGTATACCAGAGGGCAGTTGGGGGGTCTAACCCTATGGCTTGGTCTTGCAGGTTCTGCTGGTGCTCGGTCTTGCCGGAGCAGGAAGTTTGAGTCAAGGCGGGGAAGAGGGCTTGGCATGTAATATAATATCAGGGCCCACATGGATAGAATACAAGGTCCTATTAGGGTTACTACAAGGTGAAGTATCAGGGGGTGGAAAAACTGTCAATATACTTGCCAACAGTAAAGGGTTGGGTTCCTTATTCTAATTATAGTGCAATATACCCCTAAACCCTATGCTAGTTATTAAGGCTATGGCAGGCTTGGGGTATGGCAGGTGCTAGAACTGATAGGGTGAAGTAGCTGGGCTCTGGGACTTGTGGCTTACTGCGATTAGGACTTTCATGATCTCGGGTTTAGGATTGGAATTAAGTCGGGCTTTATGAGACTGGAAGGTTCCAGCCCAGGCTTGGGGCTTTCTTTTTCTTAGACGTGAAGGGGCGTCAAGAGGTTGTAGGGTAGTGCTTTGGGTTTGGGTTGCCTGAGGTTTCCAGGGGCGGTATGGCTCGGTGGCAAGGTGCCTGGAGGATTGCTTCTTTGTATGATTAACGTCAATCATGGAGAGCCTGTAAACTGTAAAGCGGGTCATGTAGAAGTCATGAGGCAGCTTGGAATCAACATGGAAAGGGTGGCGTGTCGTGGCTCTGTGCATCGGGTTTATAGGTTATACAGCCCGAAGCTTAAGACCTGAATAGTTAGGAGTTGCAGTTGCCGGATGTAGCTCCTCAACCCCCTCCCCCAATACCTTAGCATAATTATAATTATCCAGGCAGTCATAGTGGGCAGGAGTTGTTGCTGCTGAGAGGTTTCATAATATTCTGCAACAGCCAGGGCCCTCAAATCCTACACCCCAGGACCCTTGGTTGATTCAGTTCAGAGACCTGCTGGGTGCTTATTCTTATGCCCAAGCTGGACAGTCGGATGCCACGGCTTTCGGATGAAACCCGAGCCTTTTGTTATGCTCTACACACACCCTTACATCCTAATTATTAGTCAAGATTGACGGTTTGGGGTGTGAAGAAGACAAGCTCCCCAACAGAACACCAGCTGTAAGTTCTGTAGATACCGTTTCCCTAAGTCAATTAGGGAAACGGAATAATTCAGCTTGTTGTTAACGCTTCACGTCGTCCGCCTCGGCCCGCTCAAGTGAAGCGGACCGACGAATAGGCCAACCGACCTGCAAAACAACCCTAAACCCTAAGGCCCTAAACCCAAAACCCTGAACCCTAAGCAAAGGGGCGGGAGGTGGCCTTCACTCGCCAAATCCGTCCTTGCCAGTGCAACAGTCTTCATCCGCTCCAAGCCGCAAGCAGACACGGGACTCCAAGCTCCCGAAGCCCTAGTACCAAAGCCTTACATTAAATGCCCCAAATCCCGAAAGCCGGTTGTCATCGCTAAAGCTGGAAGGGGGTCGACCCGATGCATGGACGGCTGCATTCACGACGACCGGCCCAAACAGCTCCGGCCCGAGCAATGGACCTATTCAACCTAATAGGGGGCCCGAATCTAAAGACTAAACCCTAGACCCTAGATAGTAGTTCCTCTACGCCAGAACCCCTAAAAGAGAGCTGCCAATTAGAGAGCTGCCAATTTTCAAAAACCACTACTTGTCCGAAGCAGTTTCGGGTTATTTGGGTTAAGGGCTCGAAGATTGGATAGAGCTGAGGCTTTGGAGTGTGGGATTCTGGATTTGGGATTCGGGGTTTAGGATTTGAAGGGTTAGGTTCGTTACCTATAGGGTTAAGGATTTACGACTTGGGGTTCAGAAATTTGGGGCGTGGAGTGGGCAGGTATTCCTCACAGGAGTCCGGGTCTCTGCTGCATTCATGATGATTGTCACAAAGCCACCGTGATCTTAAGGTTAGAAGAGCAGCAATGATGGAGATTCATTCACATTCCACCTCCGCCTCCTCCTCCCTCCTCATCTTTAACTTCCCCGTCTTCGCCATCATCATCATCATCTTCATCATCATCATCAGCAGCAGCATCACCGTCATCATGACAATCGCCAACGTCATCATCATGGGTGCCGTTGTGGCCGGCATCGTATTCGTCCGTTTTCTCGCCCTCGTCCTCTCTTGGTTCCATGTGCGTCCTTTGAGCGTCAGTCTCAGCATCCTGAACCTCAGCCTGAGAATCAGCATGTGTGTCATCCTGCTACACCAAAACCCAAATCCCAAAACCTTACGTAAACTCTAACACCCAGAACCACAACACTTCAGACCCTAAAACCCAAACATCCAAAAGCTAAAGCCCCAGACCACAAAACCCTAACACCCAAAACCACTAAACCTTAAAATCCAAAACCTTAAGTTCCGAACCTGAAATCTTAAACCCTAAACCCTTACCCCTCCAAAACAGAACCCCCCCCCCAAAAGCCGATCCTTCCAGGGCCTGATACTTGACTTACTATCCATGGAGGGTCCGGGAAAAGCCGCCACTGGCTGAGGTCACTGAACCCTAAACCCTACACCTGACAGCCTAAACGTTGAACCTTAAACCTTAAACCCTAGACCCTAAACCCTAAACCTAAACCCTAAGCCCAGGTTTCATGTTCGAAAGCCGGGCTTCCCACCCGAGCTTTACGAGCTCCTCAGGCAACGGCCTCAGACTGGCTGTTCCTGATGAACCATGTACCCTACAATAAAGATTTTAAGCCAAGGGATAGCAGGTCAAGCCACCCCCCCAACAATAAAAGCGCATAGCTAAAGGGATAGCCCTTGCTGCATCCGCAGCTAGGGTGCGAGAGTTTTGGGGGTTCTGGTTTGGGCGTTGTTGCGGCGGGGAGAGCTTGTCGGATGTCGAAAAGCTGAGTCCCTGAACTCAAAAACTTTAAATCCTACTATGGAGTTCCTTGAAAACGATGTTTTGGGGCTACTTTAAGGGATCTATAAGGATGCTATAGCATAATGATTTGCATAGGGTTTGGCGGAATGTTGTACTATAACTGTGAGAAGGGACCCCCCAAAACCCTAGTCTAGTACTTATTATGGCCCCTTCATGAAACACCACCCCCCCTTAGAGAATCCTAAACCGGCAAGTCATTTTCATGGTGTCGCCCTTTAGGAGTTTCAGGTTTTAGGATTTAGGGCTTATTGGGGATGATATAATATGGGGGCCTTAAGAATTGGTGTAGGGTTGGGGTAGTATGATACTGCATGAGACTTTAACTGTTCTTATATTAAGCTATGTAAACCGCTCCCATGAGGAATTGAAGCAGAGATCTGCAAGATCCTCGACTCAAAGGGGGCCTCCGGAACCGGGAATCTACATTGCCTTTGGATACGATGTAGACCCCCACACCCGTCAGGATGGCAACCTGAATGAGTCCAGGTAAGACCGAAAGCAAACCTAACTTATGATGGTTCCTGGATTCCTATAGTATAGCAAATGGTACCAAATATTGCCATAACACCCCAGAGCCTGCTTTCAATCTCAAAGGAAACCCCAAGTAAATCCCGAACCCAAGGTTGAGGGTTTAGGTTTAGGGCTCCGAAGGCTCTCCCCAAGGGCTGTCGACGCCCAAGAACAAGACTCGCCATTGATCCAACAGTTGCTGCCACAGGGCCTTCTAGAACGCGGCGCTTCCCGTGCCTGACTCAGGGGGAGTTTTCAAGAAGACGACTTGGGAGTGCAATGAGGTTCTCACTGTAGTGGTGGTCTTTTTTAAAGGCATTCACAGTGCCCACGAACGATACGGCAAGATATTTCCCAACCTTCGCGAAGCCTGAAGACCCTAAGCTCTTGTCCAAGGGCAGTGCCCTTCTCGCAGAACTGTTCGGAAGCATACTCGCCAAGTGAAACGGGATAGTACAATTGCCTTAGCATACCTCTATATTTATGCTGTATGATACCCTTAATTAAACCTTGTTCGACACATTACAACCCCTATGTTTGTGCTCTTGACCATTAATCTGTTCGAGTTCTAGCAGGTCCCTTAAAGCTTGGGTTCGGCGGTCATTCCGACCATCCTACTCAAATTCGGGTTTAGGGCTTCTGGGCTTGTTCCCGTACTGGTAGTGATAATCTCGATATGTAAACCTCGCTAACCTAAACGCTAGACCCTAAACCCCAAGCCCTCAGCAAAAAGCAAATCCCCTGTTCACCAGACCCCGGACTCGTCGCAGTGAAGGAGGCAGGTCGTGCACCCATGACAGCGAGTCACACAGGACGACAGGATAAGCAACAAAAGGATCCCAGAATCCCTACGGCCCTATCGATGAACTCGCTATAGAGTAGCGCAAAGCAGTGTTGCCGAGAGGTTGTCACGAGCGCAATCGGCCCTGAAGCAGATGTATAGTACAGAGTATATACAGACTACACCGTCTGTATATTTGTGTCTATACATATTTTTGTATCTATAAGCCAACTGGGTTGAGTGTTTAGGGCCGAAGTGAAGACCCCTAGACCTGATTGGGGTAAGCAGCGCTCAAAATCCCATAAGATAGAGCGAGCCGAGATAGAAGCCCGTAAAGACCCAGCTTAGGAGCTCTTACAATGTAACCCTTACAGAGCCGCGTATCGCAACTCTGCAAGCAGTATGAAGCTTTCCAGGTCCCGCCCTTGTCGGCCCCTCACGCCGGGGAGCCTGTTTCAAATCCTTTGGTTCATCTTGACAGCAAGGACTTAGAGTTGAGAACGGGAACTTTGCTTTTGTGGCTTTCCTGACTACAGGCTCCTGAGAAAGTTATGTGGAGCGTATGATGCAGAGCCGAAGAGGAAACCTTCTTGCTGGAAAAACAACGAAAAATCAAAAACAGGTTCAATGAATTCGATGCAATCTCACTTCGGGTGTTGTTATGCGCAACGTGCAGACGAAGATGTTTGATGTCTATTTGACCCCTACCCTCTCAGTACAGCTTGCGACTGTTTCTCGTGGTGCAGACCCCAATCTTGCTAACCCCTGCCCCTCCACAAGAGATGGATCTTACAGCGAAGGCGATCAAAATGAATAGAAGGCGGCTCATATAGCCTGATCTCCCACCAGCTCCTGCAGTGGCTTCGATTATTTTGTTAGACGCCCTAAACCCCTCAAACCCTGTACCCAACCCGCAACCTCGACCGGGCCGTGGCTTCTCAGGCAGCCGACATCTGAGACGCCGGTAGCCGGTCTTGTAACTGGGCTGCATGGGGAGGGTTTCGGGTTTGACGGTTTAGGGGCTTTTTTCTGTCTATAGTTTAGGGTGCGCCGGCCGACAGCTCGCTTTGTGAGTGCGCGCTAGTCTCTGGACATACCTGCTGCACGAGACCTTACATTTACAGTTTGACTTGTTTGAGGCCTTTTCAATGCTTCCAACATGTGTTTTGTTTTTCCGGGTCGTTCTTCGTTGCACAAAACCGAAACCTTGGTTGCACTTGGCGACGCCTTCGGCCGCCGGTGCCGGGTTTTCGCATCGCTAGTCTTGCATGCAGTGGAATTTGCGTGAGCTGTGCTCGTGGCAGCATCACCTCTGCCATCTTCCAACTGTGGCTTGAATACCCTAAACCCAAAACCCTAAGCCCCAGACCCTAAAGTGGGCACATAGCGGGCCAGATAGATTTTCGTGTTGATCTCAGCTATGCTCGACGACTTCTCTTGGACTGTGATGTGAGCAGCAGTTCTCTTGTATGACAGTATATTACAGTAACGAATATGATAGTGTACTACAGTCTAGTAGACCCTATAAACCCTAAAGCCTAACGTGTAACACATCAGATTTGATTAGCACTTCTTCCAAGGATTGGCGAAGGCTCGGGCTAGGGTTGAGACATGTTCGTCGAGTTCTCTTGGGGCACCAGAGTGGGGGCAGTATCGTATCGTAAGGTATGGTGTAGTGTAGTACAGTATAGGCAAATCATAGCACACTACATTTTAGTATTGTCACACGGTATAGTATAGTGTATACAGTGCAGTCTAGGTCTAGGTTCACGAGCCGAAGATTCCAGATAAGCTTTCCGTAAACCCTGAATCCCTGAAGCCTTACAGCCGTGAGCTCCATAAACCTTAAAGCCCCAAAGCCCTGCATTCTATAAACCCTACAGACATGGACAATTCCGGATATAACACCCGCTCAGACCCTGGAAGCCCTCCGGTTTCACCGGCCCTATGATAACCCCTGAATCCCAAACTCTAAAAGTCTTGACCCTTGAAACTGATTTGAGTGTTATATCCCGAAGGATACATACCGCAAAGAGTCTGGGGGTTGTTTAGGATTTAGGGTTTCGTGTGGTTGGTTCCGGGCTAGGGGTTTTTGCAAAGCTGTCAGACGCTTGAGGCATGGCCGAAAGTCGCAGACAGCTTTCTGGAGCTGTTGGCCGCGGCCTTTGCCAGGGCAATGCAGGTTTCCTATGTATGGCCAGACCGACTTTAAATTTACTTGTAAGATACTGAAAGGAAGCCCCAGAAGCAACTCCAATGGATACGACAGGTACATTGAGCAACTTCTTGGGATTTCGACATTTCTGCGATCGAGGGGAGGTCCTCTGCTGTGGCCTTGAGATCTTGTTGCGATCCTCAGTTTAACCCGTATGAAGGTGGGCTGATCATCAAGGGTCTACATGAAGGTTCAGGTGGAGTTCACACCGGAGCTAATGTGGATAGCTGCGTCGCGGCAACAGGAGCTTGCGTGGAAAGTTGAACTGACACTTAAAACCAGCCAAAAATGTAAGGGGGGGAAATTAATCGTTACACTGATGCAGTCGAATACCAAAGCATGGTATTGGTCATTATTCCGTCGGTGCTATTTGGCGCCTGGTCTATGCACCCGAATGCAGAATCACCAGCACTTCCACTAAATTTGAACACCAGGATAAGGCCTGGAAGATTTGGGCGGCTTCTGAAAATAGTGCCCCAAAGCCTACAAAGGGCTATTACTCTACATACTTTTGGGGGTCTAGGAAGGGCTTGAAGCGCTCGCACGGAGGTCTACAGCACGCTTTGGATGTCCTTCAGCCGGAATCTGAGCTCGAGGGAAGCCTTCATTCCTGCGTTCACCAGCAGATGGGTACTATGGCGGCCTTTATAATTACCTTACTATTGTGGGGGTTCCTTGTTACAAATATAGTATAATGGGCCCCAACACCCTAATCCAATGATCAAGGCCATTTTAGTGGTTCTCCAAAGTAACGCCCCTGTTTGGGTCCCAAAAATAGTACGGCACCCCTTCTCAAATGGACCCTAAAAGGGGCCCGAAGTTAGAGAACTGCCCGAAGTATGACAGAAACTCAAGGTTTGGAGCTCAGGAAGTGAAGGGTTTTGGGATTCCCAGGTTGCCGCAAACGAAATCCTCGAGGGGAGCAGTGCTCAGAGAAGAAGTCTTGTTGAAATGCGTGGTTTCGAGGAGGCGGGTACGTGAGCTGTTGATTCGACACCGCTTCTTGTCTGTTGCTCCATGTGAGCTGTCAGACATCATTGTAGTTTTGCATCGCAGCTTGCGTAGGAGTTTGTATGGTCGTGTACAGTCATCATGTTGTGTACTATATACCGCTGACTATTGTGCCCAAGCCCTCTGAGTAAAAGGTTAGCGCGACCGCTCATGGCTTAACGGTTTTGGTGTATTCTATAGGTTATCAGCCGTATTCGCTGACTTTGTCTCCGTGGTATTCTTACACTGGTATTCACTGGTACATGAGTACTTCGCCCTCTCTGCTCACTACTGAGAAGGGAGAAACAACTGAAGTATCATCGGACGAGATGGACGACGAAACAAGAGATCGACTGCTTGATGAACAACTCACAGCAGCTGGCGCGGGCCCTATGGCATCGAGCTCAGGATCCCAAGCACTTGATAGGATCTTCGGTCCAGTGGGTCCTACCCTATCTCCATTTGTATCAAATCCAACGGTCGATATCTCAAACGTGCAGTATACCTTGTACAATGTTGTGAACCAGGGTGAAACAGCCGAACAACAAAGAATGGCAATAGAGCGAACGGAGGCAGATGCTGAAAGAAGACACGCAAGCATTCTGAACCAACAATCGCATGATAATCTTGTGAGAATGGCTGGCATGGCTGAACAGGCCGAGCGCCTTCATGAGGTGAAGATGGCAGAATGCGAAGCACAGTTTGCGGAATTTGAGTTCAACGCATCCCAAAGGGAAAAGTTTTTGTTGAACGAAGTTGCAACATGCAGGAATGAAATGAACATTCTGGAATCAATTTTCCAACAACGACATCAGTCGGAAATCGCTAAGCTCAGAACCACTCTGATTGCTGAAAGCGAACGCAACAAAGCACAACACCTTGACTTTCTTGGAATCCGATTCAAACAAGTCCTTGAAGAAACCGAAGCGAGTATGGAACGGCGTTTCATTACTGAAATCGCCGAAATGAGTGCACAAAACGACAGACTGCAGGATGAACTGGCTGCCGCAGAACGAGCCTTAAGAATGGAAGCCAATGCGGACGAAGCGGGCAAACAACATGCCACGCCGAAGCCAGGACCTAATCCTACTATCCCGTTCTCCAATCCATTTGAGATTCCCGAGAACATGAAGGACATCTTCGGAAGAACGCCGCAAGCTCAGGAACCTCCGCAAGGAACTTCTGTACCACCTGGGTTTGAGAACAGAGAGCCACAAAAGGAAAAGTCTCCTAAAGCTGCCCAAACTGGTAAGCCGGCGACTGTTGATCCAGACGGGGTTCCACATGTTGATTTCGGAGCTGAGGCATTGATTAGGGCAGCACGCTTGCTTACCCCTAAGACCGAAGAGGAAGAGGGCAAACCAAAGGTGAAAGAAGCCGAAAGCATCAAGCTTCCCGATTACCCTAATCCAGAGACCTACCGATCGTGGCGGATCTCGGTCCGCGAGATTGTGCGGGCTGCGAGCGATCGCCCGGATGAGGCATTTCGCTGGGTGCAGGAAGTATATGATAAAGAGGCTACCCTCAAGTCCTTACATGACACTGGGAAATTCTTAACATTGGACACGAAGTTGTTGGCTGCACTTACCAGAGTCGCTAGAGGAGAGATTTCAAGGCAAGTCCTAAACTTCAAGGAAACAGAGGCCACAGGAGGACGTGCCGTCAGGGGAAGACAAGTATTGTGGATGTTTCACCAACACTTTAAGACTAATGAAGAAGTCGGAAGCCTCTATAGCGTAGAGGACCTTTTAAAAGTGAAGTTGGTTGGGGACGACTTGGCTACCTTCCTTTACAACTTCGAGTCGGTGATTGCTGGAATGAGTCATGTTCCGGATGAGGTTACTTTGAGGGACATTTTGCTGAGGGAAATTCGGAAATCCCACCACATCAAGTACGATCTTCAGCTGTACGACAGGGCAAAAGAAGGAAACCCTGTACACACGTATGAATTCCTCGTCAATGCCATTAGGGAGCATCTGACTAGAGAGCGTATGCGCAAGAATCGTGATCGCATCGCTAAGTCGCATGGCGATAGATACGGGGCTCCAGCGTACGGATCTGAACGTCGCCCCTCTTCGCGAGGAGGCCGTGGAAGAAGCATGTCCCGAAGTAGCTCAAAATCCAGAACAAGCAGCAAAGGATCGAGCCAACGAACACCGCCTAGATCTCAGAGTCCCAAAACACAACAGGTTTGTTACGACTTCCAGAAAGGGAAATGCACAAGAGGCGACAAGTGTAAGTTTCTCCACAAACCAAAGTCAAGATCCCCAAGTCCTCATCGAACGCCTCAGAAGAAGATCAACGCGATTTGCACCTTTTGGAAGAAAGGTAAGTGCAACAAAGGCAAAGACTGTAGGTTCCTGCATCAAGATAAGCCCAATCCAACTGACGCCGCTCCTACCGAGCAGGCCGCCCCTGCGAAGAACGATGAAAAGCCTAGGAGCCCGACCCCGGATCCTAAAGCAAAGAAGGAAAAGAAACACAGGGGCAGGTCCAAGAGCAAGGAAAAGTCTGGCGGACGCACGGCAGCTTGTTGCATTTCGTATGCGCTGGCAGCTGTGCCCAATGGGCAAGGCGTTAAGGGTGATGCTTCAGGAACGTTCAAGAAACTAAGGTTCAAGGAGAAGCCAAGCATTCGGGAGATTCCATTGGATGGTAAGGGTAAGAAGCATAGGACCAAACCGCGAACTTTCGAAGTTTGTTACTTGGATGCTGAAAGTTGCCCAAAGCCTCCAGTTCAGGACCTAAGCACGGCCATAAGAACAGCGAACGAGCTTGCCAGGATCATGTCCTGTATGCTCAATGGGATTGAAAGCCACTGTGAGTACGAGTGCACAGATGACTGTGAAGAGGGTGAGATCCCAGTTGCAGTGTTGAAGTGCGAGCTGTGTTCTAGCGTTGAAAGGACAGCATGCTCTAGCTTTAATGCGGGATTAGAATTCCTCGCCGATACTGGCAGTGAAGAAGATCTGATCAGTAGGCACGATCACTCCATCTACTATCCAGAGGCTCCCATCGAAAACGCTAGTAGGCCGGTCAACTTGATTACAGCTAATGGTCCAGTTCAGGGAATCAAGTCAACCAACATCCCGATGCCTGAACTGAAGCAAAACATTGAGTGCTATCTACTGGAAAGCACGCCACCGGTTTGTTCTGTTGGGAGAAGATGCATGGACGATGGATATGATTTCCATTGGCCTGCGGGCAAGGTTCCATACTTCATAGCTCCCGATGGTAAAGTCATCAAGTGTAAGATGAAGGGTAGAGTCCCAGTGATCTCGAATGATGACTCGGTAGCGAGCCCAGCAAGTGCTGATGATTCCCAGAAATCTGCTGGAACTCAGGTGTTTAACGCCGGTACAGTCAAGGTTGAACTGGCGGCACCTGCGGAGGACGAGTCTTCGGGTTTCCAGTAGAAAGCCG
Source organism: Symbiodinium sp. CCMP2592 (assembly GCA_905221615.1). Lineage (NCBI taxonomy): Eukaryota > Dinophyceae > Suessiales > Symbiodiniaceae > Symbiodinium > Symbiodinium sp. CCMP2592. The sequence continues at coordinate 135,247 of CAJNDT010005844.1, read as the reverse complement.
TCCGAGAGGACCGGCCGGGGATGAAAGAGTCGTTCATAGCGACTCCGAGATAGAAGAAGCAATCAATGCCGCACCACCAATTGCAATCAAGCCTAAAGATTTAGCCAAGCCAGGTTGGATCACTAGCAGTGAAATTGCCGCATCAAAGATCATTATTGGTCATCGGCCAAAGGCTTTGCGAGTACCTGCACCTCGTCATCCAAGGTTCGTGCTAAGGACCACTTGGATCTACAAGGACTCTGCTTGGAGCAAGATTGAGGATTCTGTTGACATCAGAAGTCTAAGGGTTAAAAATCAAAAGATTGATGGATCGCCAATTCTGTCGATTACTGCTTTCAAAAGACCCGAAGACGACCCCTTAATCGAGCCCGATAGTGACAAGGAAGAAGATGAGGGAAGGGAAATTTCGCAAGAAGCCCGGCTTCGCGCCGAGGCCGAAAGCATCCATCATCAATTCTGCCATCGTCCTAAGAACCCATTCTGCAAAGTGTGCCAAAAGGCGAAGATGCTATCTCCCCAAGCTCGAAGAAAGGGGGGATCTTCGACCATACACAGTGAAAAGTATGGGGATCATGTTACCATTGATCATCTCGTGACAAGAGATTTGAGGGACTTTGGATTTCAGGATGAGAGGGTGGCGCTTGTTATCAAAGATGTGTTTTCGCAATTCAGGTATGTGTATCCAAGCACAACAAAATCATCGGAACAAGTGCATGAGGACCTTCTGCACTTTTTCGGTACGCAAGACGAAGTTGGGGTTATTTACTCTGACAACGCGCCGGAGTTGGGAGCAGCTGTGAAGGAACTCCGATGTAGGCACAACACCTCTAGAGAGTACGTGGATGAAACTAAGGCCGTCATCGAACGGGAAATCCGCACCGTACTAGAGGGTACGCGCTCGAACTTGGAGCAAGCCGGTCTTCCAGAACGGTTTTGGCCTTTAGCAGCTCAGCACCACTCCATTGCGCTCAATCTCACAAAGCGAGTGGATACTGGTGAAATCCCATGGGAGGCACGCTTTGGGGAGTCCTTTGCGGGATTGATTGTTCCTTTCGGAGCTAAGGTCTTGTATTGGCATAACCCTAAACAGAACGTTCCGGAGACTTCCAAGTTTTCGTCAACTGGGGTTGAAGGGATCTTCCTGGGATACCATATCCAACCAGGGTTTGTTTGGAAGAAGGAGTATTTGATTGCACCCGTGAAAGACGCACAGTTTGCCATTGAGGACGGAAACCTCAAGGTCATCAGGGCTAAGCGTGTTGAGTTGATTGAGGGAAGTTTTGAGTTCCCACTTCAATCGGGAAGGATCAAGGATCGCGAGGCACACGAGGTTCCACAGTTGGATGATCAGAACATTCATGCTTCAGATGAAGAAAAGGAACGGGGACTTCGTGAGGCAGGCGAACTTCTTGATGAAATCGGCTTATCCGAACCTGAACCCGATGACGATCAAAGCCCACCGAAAGGTGAGGCCGCGCCTAAGCCCAGTGAGCCATCATCTAGTTCCAAAGGTGATCTGTTTGATCCCACGAAATATCCTGATGGTAGACCGGTCCCTGCTGGTTACAATTGGGATGGGGTTAGACTTGTGAGGAACAAGAAAGGCTCCAAGAGACCTCCTGATGTTCCGTCTGAATTCTGGCACATGTATTCCGCACAACAACGAAAAGAGGAAATCGAACGATGGGAGAAGAAGGTTGCGCGGGAGGAAGCTAGATTAAAAGAAGAACGAGAGAAAGAAGCTCCCGCTATGCCTGTTCTCCTTGGACATCGAGAACCTCATCGACCGAGGACGCCTGAGGATGGGAAGAGGTTGCACGGTTTATTTCTGGATAAGCTAGAGGAAACTTGCGAGGATCTTTTCGCTGCAGTTGCCAAGCTTATCAATCAGAATGATGTTGCCAGAAACCCTGAGGCTCAGGCTGCTATGGACAAAGAATGGAAGAAACTTCTTGATAAAGGGTGTTGGCTTGAGAAACAGGTTCGTGAGTACGATGACGTCTTGTCTGAAACCAAGGCAAAAGGCGAAAAGGCTCACTTCGGGAACGTGTTCGAAATTTGCAGCCTTAAGGGTTCCGAGTTGCAGGATGGTAATCCGCTTAAGTACTACAAGGGACGCTCTGTGTTCCAGGGGAACCAGGTTCGAGATGAAAATGCGGATCACGCGATCTTCGCCGAACTGGGTTCTAGCCCTGCAAGTATGGAAGCGGGTAAAATCATCGATGTGTTCGGAAGCCAACCAGGCTATGCAAAACAGCAAGCTGATGCCCGACAAGCGTATACTCAAGCTTTGTTCAAAGGGATTGCGACTTGGGTTCGACTTCCCAAGAATCGTCGACCGCCCGAATGGCGCAACTTTCGCGACCCAGTTTGTCCTCTCAGACTTGCTTTGTATGGACATCCTGACAGTGGCGGCATCTGGGAACGACACTGCACTGCCCAGTTGAAGAGCATAGGGTGGATCCCGGTTCTTCCAGATATATGGCAAAGTATCTTTTACCATCCTGAATTAGATCTCCTCCTCGTCGTCTACGTCGACGATTTCAAAATGGCAGGACCAAAGGACAATCTTGCTAAGGGATGGGAGGGGATTGGGAAGGTTTTGGATATGGATCCTTCGGAACCATTTGGGAGATACTTTGGTTGCAATCATCGAGAGCAGAACGGTGTTATGCTTGACCGTAGCGCACATCCTTTTGCTTATGTCTTCGACAAGAAAATTGCAGCACCAGCAGCCGGAGGAAACTCCAGGCCGAGTAGAACAGAAGATTATTGGGAGGTTGATCCGGATGCTGCGCTTGCAATCAGACATCACAGGTACCCCAGAAAGCGTTTGTACGTACCAAGTGAAGACGACATGAGACAGTTTCCCACTCTGGGAACTGAACGCATAACAGAGTTTGAGAATGGAGATCAGATACAGGATGATTCCAATCAGGGGGGCCCTGCTAGGCGAAACGAGTGGTGGACGGGCAAAACAATCTTCTCTATCATGCCAACGACGGCAGACGACTTTAAGCTCGCTGCTGCCGCCCGAAAGGGCAGGCCGATGAGAAGCAAATCAGACGCTAAGCGCGAAGCTAAGCAGTCTAGATTTAAGAGCACTGATACGATCATCAAGGAACCCGTCCCCGCTATGACTAAGCCTGTCAACGTTGTGACGTATGACATGAAGGACTTCCTGGTCTCCTGTGTCGACAAGTATTGTGAATTAGCTAAAGTTTCACGTGATTCCCTGAAGTTTGCAGCTACGCCGTTTCATGAGAACAGAGTAGCCAAACCTGTGGAAGGCAACGAACCCCAGGGGAGGTTGCAACCGATTGCCAGTCGGGTCCTCATGAAGGTGTTGTTTGCAGCAAGAATGGCAAGGTGGGACTTGCTTCGGTGTACCCAGTCGCTGGCTTCTAGGGTCACGAAGTGGTCAAGGGACTGCGATGTCGGTTTACATCGGCTGATCTGCTACATTAATTCGAGCTTGGACATCACGATGCAGGGTTTTATTGGCGATAAGATTTCGGACTGTAAGTTGTGGCTCTTCTGTGACGCCGATTGGGCAGGAGAATTTGATTCCAAGTCCACATCAGGATGCGCACTGTTCTTGGTTGGGCCCAACACTTACTACCCGTTGAATGCTTTTTCAAAGAAACAGACCAGCATCACGACGTCTAGCACCGAAAGTGAAGTAGTTTCAGCGAATCACGGCATCAGAGCACAAGGCCTGCCTAGCTTAAGCTTGTGGTGTTACCTTTGGGGAGAGGTTACCGCTAATGCAGCCGGTCGAAAGACCAGGCCGCCGGCGGAATCACCTAAAGTCACGGAAACAATCGTTGCAAGGATTGACCCGGAGCTTGATGAAATCAGGTATGGTGAACTCAGTCATGAAGGACGCTCTGTCGCGGATATTAATGGCTTGGATGTTCATCTTTCTGAAAAGTTTCAGGTTCAGTTCTTAGAAGATAACCAAGCTACAATCACCATCATTGCGAAGGGTGACAGTGAAAAGCTTCGTCACACCGATAGGACGCAACGACTTTCGTTTGCATGGATGAAGCAACAGTTCGAAAAGGGCCATTTCAACATGATTAATGTTGATACCAAAGAACAGGTCGCAGACATCTTCACAAAGCCGTTTGCTGAACGTGGTAAGTGGGAACACGCGCTTAGGCTCATCAACCATGTACCTGATGCGCAGAATGCGAAGCCGGCTGAAAAGCCAGGCCGCTCTCCTACACCACACGAGGTTCAAGGCAAACGTGCTAAAGCAGCTGCTGCCATTCAGGAGGTTGAGATGGTTGCTTCAGAACTTTCCCGCCTGAAGGAGTATGGCTGTGATGCTTTGGAAAGGTTGTGTGAAGAGATTGCATCAAATCATACAGCTAAGAAATCCAAGCGACCTCGCATTGCATCAAAGAAACAAGGCTATTATCAAGTGTACGGAACTTGGACACACGGTGGAATGCAAGGTGTTACCAGAAGCACCACTAGGTATCCCGCAGTTGCCAGGTACTTGAATGAGTTCGTGAAAGCTCATTCTCCTGACTCAGGTTTTACATGGACCTCAGTGGTGATTAGCAAGGACAACATGGCAAAAGTTCATGCTGATTCCCACAACTTAAAGGGTTCTAAGAACCTGATGGTTAGCTTTGGTGACCACAAAGGAGGTGGATTGTGGGTTGAAGATCAGACTGTTTCGGATACTAAGGCGCAGTTCCAGAAAGACGCTCAAGGACGTTCCATCAAAGGGGATGTGCATGACACCCATTGCAAACCTCTTGTCTTTGACCCAGCCAAGAAACACTGCGTGTTGCCTTATACCGGAAAACGTTTTTCGATCACCGCGTATACCTCTCGTGGTTTTCCCAAGCTTTCCACAACTGACCTTGAAACCCTCAACAAACACGGCTTTAGGCTCGGGTCTGCGGCGGCCGCTCCTGCAGACGCCCGGCTCGCGCCGAGGCCGATGGACTTTTGCAGGGTTTTGCTTGACTTTGGGAACGCTAATGAAACCACCTTGTCAGGAAATAATTCCTGTCGTGTTGTCCCTGTCCCGAACAACCTTGAAACTATGAATCCGAAAGCAATGTCAAAAATCGCTAACAATCTTCGTGCCCTCTGCGACGAGGGGGGAAGCACTAAACCGATCCTCTACTTTGCATCGCTGCCGGACCACGAATGGAACAAATGTCTGAAATCGTTGATGTCGTTGTGCCGATTAACTAAACGCCTTAGGCCCCACCTGCTGTTGGAAGCTTCAGCTAACAACGAGATGTGGTGTATGCCTGCTGTTGTTAAGTTGGCACACGAGTTCGGTCTTGAGAAACACAAGAGTGGGTCGCTGATCTTTGCATCGTCTTTTCGATTGAAGCGGCTGCTGCTCGAAGCTACCCAGGACTGTGGACGACTAAGGACATCGAAAACCAAGGTTTCGGCATTGCATGCTGATTGGCAATTGCATACCACTAAGGATAATGATGGACCTAAGGTACATGAAGGACTGGCATGCGCAGCTTTGTCATCGCTTTACTGTACAACTAAAGCCCAGCTAACGCTGAGGCCGGGTCCTAGTCCCGTGGTAGCAGCTGAGAGTAGAAGAGCGATGGCGACCTACGAAGAGCAGTTGGCCGATTTTTGGGGCCGCCAGCTTTGGGCGGCCGTCATCAGTCACGAGTCGATAGGCTTCCAAGAGTCGATTGACGAAGGAGAGTTGCGAGCACTTTTTCAGTACATGCCGGTGCAAGTGGCTGCTCACAACTGCTTTGAAACGGATCGATATCCAGGGCTCAACCGAGTGGCAGCATTGACGCAGTCTGGCATGTCGCAGCTAAAGCCCGATGAAAATCGAGGCCGAAAGCGGGTGCTCATCCTCCTCTCCGACTCTACGACTGTTTTCGTTGCTGGCAAGAGAACGAGGACAGACCTTTCCTCGGATTTGAAGGCAGCGAGCTCGGGGGTCTATCTGCAGTACAGGGAGATAATTTACGAACCCCTGTGGGGCAAAACATTGTCCGAACTTCGGGAGAGGGCTCAGATCCTCTGTGACCAGACGGCTCTGCGCTACTCTGGCGACCAAGAGTTGCTGGTGGACGTGCAGATTGTCTGGATGGCGAATGAGATCGTCGGCAGATACGGGATATTTTGCAGCCCCGGCGTCCCGACGTGGTGGGACCATCAATCGCCCATAGAGGCCCGCGGAGATTGGCAAAAGATCTGTCGGAGAGTTTGCCAAAATCTTGAAGCGCTTGCAGACCTGCAGCGCCGTTCTCCATATGTGGGGTCCATTGTGATATGCACAGGAGTTCGCAGCTTCGTCTACGGGTTGCCAAAGCAGTTCGATGAATGCATTGCGCGATTCAAAGACGAAGCGGTCCGTAGAGGACTCGCCGCCTGTGACATCCACCCCTTCCTTGGAGATTTGGCGCTCTACAACGACAACGTCCATTTCCGCGAGGACAGTGAATCCCGCCGCAAGATGGTTTCGGGTTTAGCCCACATCATGCAGATCGAGATCGCCGAGCGCTACGCCTCCAGAGCGATAGCAAAAATGGGCGAATCCGCCTTCCAGTCACTGCTTGCTGACAATTATTTTGATTCCCGTGGTCGCTACGCAGTCGATAACCATGTCCTGCAAGCGGCTCTTGCGAGGATGACGAGAAGCAAGCAAGTCAAGGCGGAGCCAACGGAGGAGGATCCGTGGGACGACGCATACTGGGAGGAGAAGCGTGACGAAAGTCACGCCGAACTGCCTGCGCCTGAGGTCCCCGACTTCCTCAAGGAGATGAAGATTCAGAACGTCATCAGCGTCGCACCCGGTGTGTTCGCAACAGAAGAGGAGATCAATTCGCCGGAATGGAACAAAGCCCCACCTAAGGTGGAGGCCGTTACCCCGGCGAGTACTGCAGCTTCGTCTTCTGGCGATATTCGACCGATGCCGATCGACGCATCCATTTATGGTGGAGGCATTCTGTCTGGCGACTCTGGCACCGAGCACGCTGCAAAAAGAGCTCGTCTTGCAAAGGCTGAGGCCGACAAGCAGCGATTGACCAAGCTCGCAGTGCAGGGATCGCGCGGAATGAGGTTCATGAACGACACCTATGACTTCGCCGAGATGACTGGCATTACCCTGTATGATTACTGGAACGAATGCCCCTCGCAAGAGGAGGCCGACCAGTACATCGAAGTGTTCCAAAAGGACATGACGCCAGGCCTACACTACCCGAGATGTGATCACAAAATGGTTACATTCGTCACTGGACTCATCAGAGGAAACTTCGAAAACAAGGGTAATCAATTTAAACTGCGATCGTGGAGCGGGCCATGGGTATTGGCCATGGAAGTGCTTGAGGTTGCCAATCGATGCAGACCTGGAAACAACATTGGTCTGGGAAGCCTCCTCGACATGATCGCTACCGACAACAAACAGCGCCTTATGTTTCGCGGGCCAATGGACAGTGCTGCCGATGCAATTGGGCAACCGGCTTTTCCGGTCTACGTCGGGTGTACGCAAGGCCACTCCAGCAATCTGCAGCTCGACAATGCCTCTATTGCAAAGGCATATCTTACGCTGCAGCGTTCTGATGAGCTGGCTAATGCCGCCCGAGAGGGCAGGCCGTTGATCCCGATTGACAAGGCACCGCCCAGGCTCTATCACCGCACAACACATGATGCGGCGTATGCGATTCTGGAAGATCGTTTGTTGCCGGGTTTTGGGGGTTCTGAGAAGGCGCATTGCTACTTTGCGCCGCTGCCGCTCGAGGAGCAGAAGGCACGTTCAGGACTCCGTGCGAGCTCGCCGATCGAGATCGTCTTTGACACTCGGGAGGTCCTGGAAGCTGCTTGCGATCTATTCGTCACGGAATCGGACGGCATATTGTGTTCCGAAGCAGTGCCAGGATCAACAATCCTATTCATCAACGATACTCAGCGCGATGTCGTACTCTGGTCCCGTGCAGGGGGCACTGTACCTCCTGACGAAGAGCAGGGAGAAAGCCCAGCTAACGCTGAGGCCGGCATCGACATCGTTCTTGATGAACCCGAGCCCGAGGAGACGACTCAGGACAATTTCGCACCGCCTATTGATGAAGAACATGGTACCCTTCCAGCTGAGGAAACATCCCTACCGCCCATTCCGGATGTCGCTGATGTGCTTGAGGGATCGTTGGCTATCACCGATGCCCCTGCAAAGGCTGACGGCGATGAAGCTCCTGATGATGAGCAAATGCCCTCCGTAGAGGAGAGGCCGCTTGTTGAACCAGGCACCATCATTGCACAGCCGGGTCCTCCAATCAGGACTGTGTACATCGGTGACGGAATGGCGACAACGGTGACGCTGGATGCTGAGGGTACACCAGTTGAAGCGATCCAGGAGCCGGTGGGAAGGCCAGAACCAGTACTTTATGCTGGTAGCGAGACCAAGCCATCCGCCGCGTTTTTGGAGAAGATCAAATGCTACCACTGCAAAGCTGAGTGTCTTCAAGGCCAAAGGATTTGCTCTCAATGTGGAGGGCCAGTTCGACCAGGTCAATTGAAGGCACAGGGCAGACGGACGCTGTTGGCACGTGGGCGTGAAGCTCTGCTTCAGGAGATGGGTGATGCCGCTGAACGAGTGGGAGTGAGGCCAAGCCTTCAAAGCGCATCGAAAGATGTCGCCGGCCGTGGCATGAACTCCTTAGAAGGCGAGGTTATTCGGAAAGCCAAAGTGGCAAAGCAGAGGGCCGTGAAAAAGGGCTACACTGATTGCGTAGCGAGGTTCAATCATGACAATGAATACGCAATTTCAATGGCCAAAGAGGGATACACGCGCAGGACGATTCGTGCCCTCGACTGCCTCTGCTTCGCCTACCTTCCGAACCCTGGCCGCACTCGATCGCAACGCATGCTGGCTATTGGATCCTCCAGAGCGGCAAGTACCACGCACCAGATCCGCACGGACGAGGTTCCGGAGTGTCGTATCGTTTTCTTTACCGGAGACGATGGCATTGGCGGCAAGTTGTGCGCAGCGGGACTAACGTCCACGCCGGAGGATACGCCAGTAGCATTTACTTGGTACGGAGCCATCCTTTCGTTCCAAGATTTTGCTCACAACATCGCCAGGCAAAAGGGGGGCATCCGTCTACAGACTTTTGGCCACGGTAAGGTGGATCTTCTCAACTACGATCCCGCTGCAGTGGGTGCGGACCTACAGACCGTTTTGGCAAAGGACCTACCCTTCATGGTGGAGACGGTTGATGAGACCATCAAAAAGGCCAATCAAAGTCGTGCTGCCCAGCCGAAGTATGCCCAGCAGCATCCGCCAGGTGGTGGCAAGGGCTCTACGTATGCCCGAGCAGCAGAGAAGGGAAAAGGCAAACGCCCGGCTAACGCCGAGGCCGCCGATCGCACCGACCGCGACTGGGACTGGGATGATCAATCCTGGTGGCAGAATTGGTCTTCGTCATCCTGGGGATCATGGCGCGGCCAGAACTGGGACAACCAGGACTGGCGTGAGTGGCGCAATCGCGGATGGCGTTGGTACTGATAAGCCGACCCAGTAGTCTGATTCTTTCGAGCAAGAGGGATGTTCACCCGGCCTGTGATATTTTTCAAGTGGCTGTGCGGCGAACTCCTATCGTCCTTGCTCCACGCTGAAACCAGCGTCTTGCATTTGAAGAAAAGCTCGTATGCAGTTTTCGCACCCTTCCTCGAGGCACACGATAGTCACATGTACTTTTGCTGATACAACTGATGACGCGGGAGGCAACTCCACGCCGATCGTCGAACTCCGAGCCGAAGCGCTCTTCCACCTGCAGGCGAAGGTATGCTGTGTTTTTGAATGCAGTGACCGTGCCTTTAGGTGAGGGGGGTGTAGTTTTGCATCGCAGCTTGCGTAGGAGTTTGTATGGTCGTGTACAGTCATCATGTTGTGTACTATATACCGCTGACTATTGTGCCCAAGCCCTCTGAGTAAAAGGTTAGCGCGACCGCTCATGGCTTAACGGTTTTGGTGTATTCTATAATCATTTCCGTTTTGCAGAAAACGAGTTGGCAAGAGGGCTAGGAAATTCACCAGCAAAGGTAAGATATCGTTAGCATAGTACATATGTAACCATAGACATATGTTATGTAGACATACATACATGCATACATACACACATACAAGCACACATGCACACATACATACATACGGACATACCTACATACGTACATACATACATACATAGTTACATACATTATTGCCGACCTAGCTACCTAGCTATCTCCCTCCCTAGCGGCATACCGACATACATACCGTATATTATGTGTGTATACATATGTATATACATATATTTATATATATATATATATATACAAATACCTGCAGGAGTTGTACCTTTGCACCTACTCAAAAGCCAGTGCGTTCTGGTACACATTCGCGGCGCATTCTTGGACACCAATGCTGATGCCGTGTCATCAACAACGAGCAACGATTCCAAAGGCCTAGCCAGTCTCGTGCCCTTCGTGCAGCTGGAGTGCGGGTCAGCGATCGACTGGACTCTTGACATAACTACAGTGCAGCTGTGGGCTTGGGATTTAGTTTTGCTGTAGTCAGGTGTGAGTTTGTGCTTGTGTTTTGTGAGGTGAGGGTGCGGGGCATGGTTTCGGACCTCTTTGGGATTGTTCCAGGTCGGTGCACCCGTTTGGAGGTTTAGGGTTTCATTTCGACCCCATGCTCCGTTTGTGGCCGAGGTAGCTGCGCTATTGCAAAACATGAGCAGTGCTGTCGTCGCAGCAGCAGACGCAGCACGGGTCGGGAGTAGCGATTGTTGTGATTGTCGTGACCAGTCGCTGCTGCAGCAGCAGCAAGAATATAAGTAGCCGTCGCTACAATATACAGAAGGAGTGTGAAGCTAAACCCCAAGCCCTAAACTATAAACCCTTAAACCCTCAACCCCCTAAAACCCCACACCCTGAACCCAAGCCCAACCCCGAACCGCCAAAGGCGGCCATTTTGGGCTGCGGCCGTGGGCTCAGTTGCACGACAGCCTGTCAATTTGAGGTTGAGGGTACAATGGGTTTAGGGTTTAGGGTGGTGCAATGGGTTTAGGGTTTAGGGTGTTAAAGGGTTGGGGTCTTGTGTTTTTTGCGTGTCCACATGATATGAGATGTGGGCTTCCGCTTGATTGCAATTTCGCGTTTGCGTTCGATGTTCAAAGATAAAAGCTTTCGATGCTTGAGTTGAAATTTTCGGACTGGGATTTTTTCAAGAGGAGAAGCAAGACCCAGCTTTCGTTTGCCGAAGAGTAAAGGCGAAACTGGTCCACTGTTGCTGCTAACTTGTAGTAAATCCAACCAATCAGTGAAGCCAGGAGTAATGGAGCGTTGGCCAATCTTGCCAACCTGAAAACGGTCCGAACCAATCTTAAACACAAGCCACCAGAGCACACCACCATAGAAGAGCATTTGCTAGTTTTCGCTGTAGTATTTGTGCATGTATGTATACAACTAATGAACACATTTGCTACATCTGTATATACATATATACACATAACATGTTACGTGTGTAATTATATATATATATATACACACACACAAACGCTGTCTAATGCTGTATACACACGTGACACACATGTATACAGATAGCCGGGCGTCTGGGACCAGCGGGACCAGCACAAACTGCACAGGCCTCCGAGAGCGTTGCGGTGTACAGCCTGGATCACTTGCAGCTCGGCAGGATCTGACAGATTCAAAAGCAGGGTTTCTACAGTCGAACATACTACTATTGGGCCTTAATAATAGTTACCTACACTATTTTGGGTGGTTAGTATAAGTATAGTATAATGGGCCTCAAAACCCGATGCCAACAATTCAGGCCCCTGTGTTCCAGTGGCTTGTGCTTGTAGATAGTATCTTGCAAATTTCTTTCCAAGAGGAAGCGAATGAATCAAGTGCCCGACTAGTTTGTAGTTATTAAAGCCACTATATTACAGTACCCTTCGAGTAGCCCTTACAGGACCCTTTAAAGGAACCCTGCAATTATTAAGGCCCCTATGGCTTCGATTCAGATCCCCAGATCTGCTGCTCAGGAGTTCAGGGTGGCCGGAGGGGAATGAAGGTTTAGGGTTCCGGGTTTAGGGTTCAGGGTTAAGGGGTTTAGGGAGCAGGGTCTACCAGGATAAGGCTTCTAGCAATCCCAACAGAAGCACCAGAAAGAAGCCCTTAACCCTGGCGTCTGAGTGATGGGTTTGACGCAGGGCCAAAGCTCAAAGTGTAACGACGGCTTTGGGCATCCCGTAAAGGGTGCTTGAGGGCATCAGAGCTGAGTGTTGCGGGTTTTTGGGCTTCGAGGCTGTCGGGAGAAAAGGAAGCGGTAAGGCCCAACTCTAGAATTCAGGTGGCTGCGATTTGGGGTCCATCGGAGGTGCTCTAAAATGTCCACCTGCCTTTGTTTGACGTTATGTCTCGTGTCAGTGAGCCCCGAACTCAAACCTCGACCCCCACATCATCAAACCTATAGAAGGCCCGAAAAACCAAAACTTTGAAGCCCTGCCAGGCGCGATGCCAGCAAGGGGGCAACGAAGATAGGACCGGCAAGGGCTGTAGAAGCGTGCGGATATGGGTGGCTAGGGCTTCGATTGGGTCAAGCGACTCGAGGCTAATTAATTATAGTGACCCTTGTAGCTTCCTATTTTGGTTTAACATGTTCATATTTCGGATCCTATCATATCAGGAAACACCCTGGACTATAATAGGTAATTACTATGTAGGTCCTCGGGTGTAGGTTTCGGCTTCCTTACTCCTGGAGACTCCGGCAGATACGGTCTGAGAAGTTGTGGCCTTGAAGTCTTTGAGGATCAGGCAACGACATCCGCCTGAAGGTCGACATTGGGACTCTATGATGGCTTATGATACAAATGGGAGTTTCCGAAACTTCGGGGCACCTGAATACTCCCAAATATGGCATTACCTTAAGGACCCTAGACTCTGGGAATTATGGTGCATTCCTTCTTATGGGTAATGCAGGATTTGCATCATCAGACCGTAGGGATGGGGATTTCGGGTTTAGGGGCTTCTGTGCTGGCGCCTTTGACTTGATTCTGATGCACGAGCTCCAAACCCAACAGCCTTCCAATCCAGCATCCCTACAACGCCTGAATCGCCACTAAGTCTCATTTCTCCAACGCTTGGCATCTTGAGTACCAAAACGCTAAAGCTAGGCAAACACACAAACCCTACACCCTCGACCCTCAACCTACCCATAGGCCCCACATCCTAGAAGGTAATCCCCAAAAGGAACTCTATGGCGCCTATGGGTAAAGCCAGAAAGCTTCACACCCGCTCCCCAACCCCTGAGGAGTCCATAAGAGCCCGCGAAGCGGCGCGGGTCCCAGAGTCGCCACAGGACGCTTGCACTAATATAGGGGCCTATATAAGTACCTTGAAGGGACCTACAAGGGTTTCTATAGGGCTTCTATAAGGGTACTACAGAGTTTACGTATGGTTTACCAATACTATTTGGGGGTTTCCTTATCAAAATTAGAGTATAATGGGCCCCAAAAACCCTAGTCTAATTATTAAGGCCACTCTACTATAATACCCTTATAGATCCCTTATAGTAGCCCTTTAAGGGACCCCTTTAAAGGAACCTTATTCTAATTATTAAGGCCCCTACATTATGAAGTGCCGGTCTTATGAGCTTCGAGCCTGGGATTTGAGGTTCATCTTTGTGGCTTCCGGGGTTAGGGTTCAGGGGTTACGATTCCCAAACCCGAAACCCTCACCCTGCGTTGGGTCGGTCGGCATTTAGCTTATTAGCATAGGGTGTAGCTGGGAGACATGAACTCCTCCAAAGAAATACCCGGTGCATCGGTGGGCTCTGCCCAGGACGCAATTCTGATTGATGGTGCGGAGGAGTGTAAACTCTAGACGCGAGACCCTCAACCCTCGAAGCCCTAAAGCCCTAGTTCCGTTACAGGTTTTAGTGGCACTTGTACCTTGCTAAGGGGTCCGCATACCCCAACCCCTGAACCCCACACATTAAACGTCAACTCCCCAACCACATCCCCAAACTCTTGAGCCCTAAGCTTCAAATCTCAAACTCAATCCCCAAACCCTAGACGTCACACCCCAACTCTAAGCCGTAAAACACCACCCGGCGTGCCAAGCAGGGATGGATTTGCACCGGTATCGCCTCCGTTTTCTGCTGGTGGCCAGCACTTTAGGGCTGGCAGCGAGTTTGCGGGGGGCCCTGCTTGGGAGTTGAGGATTGCGTAAGAGGTTTATTGTGTAAGATTTACAAGTTTATGGCTCGCGTTTACAGGCTTTCCCGGGCTCTAGGGGTTTGGGAATGAAGGCTGCTTGAGATGTGAGGCTCAAAAAGCTCCCACAGAATCATCGGGCCGAACTAGCTCAGGCTGCTAAGTCAGGCTTTCAGCTGCAGGGCGGGTTTAGGGTTTAACCGCAGGCCCACCTCCGACAAAACAGCAGGGTATGACCATGTATGACCCATCATTGAGGGGGTTGCAAGCCTTCGATTCGAAGGTTCTTGCATCCGCGGGTAGGGTCTGGGCTCCTAAACCCTAAGCTCTAAACCCAAGGCCCCAAACCCTAATATAGAGGCCGTAGTAATTAGAATAGGGTCTTGGGGGTGTTTATACTATAACTACAATAAGGAACACCCCAAATCAGTACTGGTAATTATTTAGGCCCCTACAGCGCGCCCTGAATCCCACACCCTAAGTACACTAGACCCTAAACCCTAAACCCGAAGCCCTAAACCCTATATGCCCCAAATCCCAATAACCCTAAGCCTTAAGCCCGAAGTCCCAACCCAGCGGTTGGCATTTCCGGGATTTCGGCGAGTTCAGCCCAGAGGTTCAGACCTTACGGGCCCTAAACCCCTTACCAACCCTTTAGGATTTAGGGTTTAGGGTCCTAGTTCCGTTGGGGCTTAGGGTCAAGGGCCCTAAACCCCTCGGAGAAGTCCCACATTCCAAAGAGCTCGAACCCTGAACTTTCCCGACCTGCATCTCCTGAGGCCTCCACCAAGCCTCAAGGTTGCTGTTTCCTGAATCGAGTCTTTAGCACCAATCGGATCCAGTGGCCCTAAATCCTTTAGGGTTTAGGGTTCGGGGTTTAGGGCTGAGGGTCCTAATCCCTTTGGGGAGTCTTTAGCAAGTTAAGGCTAATGGGCTTAGAGGGGTCTAGGCTTCGGGGGTTAGGTATGGAGGGCGTAAGGGTTTTAGGCGAAGGGCTTGGAGGGTTTAGGCGTTAGGGTTTAGGGTTTATTGAGGTTCAGGCTTTGGGGGGTTAGAGTTTAGAGGGTTTCAGCTTTAGGGTTTAGGGGGTTTAAGGTTTGAGGTTGAGGGTTTAGGGTTGGATCTGCTCTAAGGGTGGCCGGCAAGTCCTGGCTGGTTTCTTGCACTTTCCTCGGCCGGGCGGCCCAGAGCTGTGGGTTTCGGGTTTAGGATTAGGATTGGGGGTTCAGGATATAGGGTTTTGGGTTTCAGGTTCATGATCACACGCATTGGGATTTAGGGTGCAGATATGTCGAGGCTTGGAGTTTTTGCATCAGGTTCGGATCAGTTAGCTTTCCTTCTGCCGCTGCCGCTGCTTCTTGTGCACCCCAAAGTACCCTAAAACACTAAACCCTGAACCAGGCGCTGAAACCCCATTCCAGCTGCCAAGGCCCGCCTTCAATAATGTAGGGGCCTCAAAAATTGTCTGTACTATTGCTTTTTTGGGGGGTCCTTATTAGAGTTATAGTATAATATACCTCAAACCCTATTCTAATTATAAAGGCCCCTATATTGCACCCCTAGATCGACCTTTCCCGCGTCAGGACATGTGGGTCTTTGTGCAGCCTACGCCAAGCTGAAGCCCCACATGCCATACTGCAAGGCGGGGGTTCATGGTTTCGGGTTTGCAGGGGTTTAGGGTTAGTATGGAGTTTTTGTAGGTGTACAACGGGCTTGGGGTTGTATCACAGTGGCTCAGGGTAATCATGTGGGTGTAGGCTTAGCTAAGGCATTTTGGGGTGTCACATGGGGTCTAGCGCTGAGATCTTTAAGGTTCAGTTCCCTGTGCCCGAGAGTGCCGCCAGCTAGAAAACTGGAGTCGCCCCGGCTTGAGGATACGCTACCAAAGCCAAAGTTCTGAAATCCTGCAGCCCATCGAAGTGTAAAGAAACTTTCGACTGCACAGAACGGAGACTGGGGGACTGGTTCATAATAACAATACGAACAACAATGACAGAAACATTTCTAGCAACACCAACGAAAGTAATAATCAAAAGTAGCAGTAGTAGTAGTAGTAGTAGTAGTAGTAGTAGTAGTAGTAGTAGTAGTAGTAGTAGTAGTAGTAGTAGTAGTAGTAGTAGTAGTAGTAGTAGTAGTAGTCGTCAGCCCCAATAACAACAATATGAACAACAGCATGGTAATAATAATACCAGTAATAATTGTAATCGTATACAAATAGCAAATATACCAATTGATAACAATATTAATTGCAATCTTGATGTTGGTATTAATGACAATAGTAATGGCAGCAGTCGTTATTATTGTCATTCCTGATATCATCATTAGTAATGTTTCTTAGTATTAGTACAATGACGACTTGTATTAGTACACCTACCCTTCCCTCAGAGTCAAGAGAGCACTGCAGGATTGGCTTCATGGAGCTTCATGTAGCGACCCTTTCTGTAGAACCCGTGTATACGCATGCCCTTGTCCCCTTCCCGAGACAGTCTCCCTCCGTACTACACGGCCAAGACGTCCGATCGCCGTGACATGCTGCTTCTATCACGTAAGCTGCTGATCCTGGCTGGAGAAGGTCGAGTTCGAGCTTCAATTCCCCAGTAGTCTTATGTAAGGTCAGTGTCTTGATTATCCTCAATCATGATTGCCTTGTTGGTGCAAGCCATGAGCCCCTAAACCCTAAACCCCTAAACCCTAAACCCCTACAGTTTCTGCAGAACCCTGGAGAGGCCTTCTATGTCTCCTTCTGCGTGCTGTTCATGGCCATTGCCGCCCCCTGTGCCTATGAGCCGGGCCTGTGCTGCCCTCAAAAACGCCCGAATCCGCTCCTAAACCTCTAAAGAACCCTATTGCGATGATTAAGGCCCTATAGTTGCCTTGCGAGTCTGATATGTCGTGTATATATATATATATATATATATATGTGTGTGTACATATATATGTATGTATATATATATATATATACAAAAATAGGTAGAGATATAGATTCCTTATCTGGAGCCTTAGTAAAGACCCTCCAATACGGGGCACTTTAGATCCACCCAGCGACCCCAAGCACCCTTAATTCAGAAATATACCTTGACCCAGATGCCGGCTTGCGATGTGATTTGAGGCGCATTCTTGAATTACATACCTTTGGTTAGTAGGGAATGGAAGAATGGTAGTAATAGCAGTTATAGTTGTACCCCATTCCTCCATTCCTTACTAATTACTAACCAAAGGTAAGTTTAAGGGATGTTTGAGTCTTCGATCCCGGCTTTTCTGCGCCTTCTAAGCGGCCCCAAACCATTGGCTCAAGCAGCTAAATTCTGACCTCAGGTTTGCTACATCTTTTTTACCCTAAACCCTAAACCCCTACTCCTGACTGACTTGGGCAGAAGGAAAGGAGGGCTCAAACAAATTAAACCCTACACAAACTTTAAACCTCTATTCCTAATTAACTTGGGCAGAAGGAAAAGAGGGCTCAAATCACAACTACACCCTAAACCGCTATCAACGCAAAAGTACATTCCAACCCCAAACCCGAAGCCCTAAACCCCACGACCGAAACCAAAATGTCAGGTTGAGCTCCATTTCCAGGGCCTCCTTCAGCCAACTGCCACTCTGCAGCAGGGCTAATATAGGGGCCTATATAGGTACCTTAAAGGGACCTACAAGGGTTTCAATAGGGCTTCTACAAGGGTACTGCAGAGTTTAGGGTTTAGGTAATGTGGGGGCCTAAACAATTACCAATACTATTTTGGGGTTTCCGTGTTATAAGTATAGTATAATGGGCCTCAAACCCCTATTCTAATTTTTAAGGCTCCTATATCACCCTTAAAGAGCTTTTTAGGTTCAGGGTAAGTTTAGCTGAGTAAGTACTCTTTCTGTTCCATAGGTTTATCTTGGTACAACTAGACCATAACGTACCTCCCGAAGCTGCTTTTGTCGAAAAGCCACTGTATATTTTAGGGCTTTCATCAGAGCTTGGGTGAGGATTACTTCAAACGAGAGCTCCGTTCGGTAAGCCTTTCCGGCAAACCCCCATATAAGTCCCGAAACCCACAGCTGCTGGGCATCACGCTCTGAGCAGCCAAAAACATGTCTGCATAGGGTTGGTGAAGGCTACAGTTACCATCAGTCAATCAGTCAGTCAGTCATTAACCAGCCAGTCAATCAATCAACCCGTCCTTATGTATATATGTATGTCTATGTATTTGTTTGATGTATGTGTAGGTGTGTATACATATTACATATATATATATATATATAGATATATATGTATTTGCAAATACATATGTGTGTGTGTGTAACACAGAATATGGGTTGAGGAGGTCGCGTGGTGGTGGGTTTGAGGCTCAGCGTCTGGAGTGTGTTGTTTGAGCTTTGAGGGTTCGAGGAAAGGATTAGGGTTCTAGGGCTTCAGCATCTTGAGGGTTTGCGGTTAAGGATTTAACATATGCCTGTGGCCTTTTGGAGCTTTAGGGATTTAACATATGCCAGTCGCCTTTTGGAGCTTGCTGGTGCTGTAGGGCTTTGGTCTTGGGTTGTTTAAGCTGGGTGCAGGATGTCCACAACCGGCGGAGGATGATTGAGCCCCTTCTACTGCTTGCCACCTTTGGCGTCTTAAACTGCAAATGTGGTCTCAAGGACCTAGACCCTAAACCCTGGAGGGTTGCAGTTCCTCGTGTAAGATTCCAATGGCGCAGCATTTCACTCCCAGCTTCAAGCATCTGAATTTTGCAGATCCCTGACCCCTAGAGCATCAATCAAGTTCTGCTGCCGTCTAGACTCCAGATAAAGATGCGGTGAAGAATAAACCCCAAATTCAATGTGGCAAGTTGCAGAAGCAAAGCACGACCCATTCAGGCCTTCAGGCGTGGATAGCTCTGCAGATACAGAACCTGAAACAAGCAAGCTGAGCCGAACGTGCGCCCACGAGGTTGACCCTCCGATGGCGATGATGCCAATGGATGGTGATGATGGAGGTGATATTGAGGAAAAGATGATGATGATGATGGCTGACAAAACAATCGTTTTTTTTAAGATGTTGTACAATGTGTATGATGCTACAGTATCGATGATGATGATGATGATGATGACGGTGACAATGAGGAGGAGGAGGAGGAGGAGGAGGAGGAGGAGGAGGAGGAGGAGGAGGAGGGTCATGATGATGACGATGGTGAGGCTGACAATATCAATAGTATGGTGACGGTGATGGCGCCAGCATGTATACTGCGGCGAGGCTGCTCCTGATTTTCTCGGTGGCACTGACCGTAGAGCAGCTTCAAGACATCCGCGATGTCGACGAGGATTTAGAGGCCGACCAGGGCATCTGACGATGAGTCTAATGCTACTGCAGACGGAGATGATGTTGCTGCTACTGGTGATGAAGATGATGATGTGGTTGTTCTTGTTGTTGCGGATATCGGTGATGCCCGTCAACACAACATTGCTACTCGCATCAGTGATTCTGGTGGCAGCCAGTGTTGTTGTGTTGGTGAAGGTCGAACTGTAGTCCCGTGCGAACTGGCGGCCGAAGTAGATGAAGCGGAGGTAGCAGTCGAGTTGATGGTCACCTGGTGGTTCCATAAGATTAGTGGTGTTGAAATTACCATGGTCAGAACAGCTCGATTGTATCATCAGTTTTTCGGTTGCGTTTACTATGGTTTGTTTGTGCTTGTTGTGTGCTGGCGCTGCTGCAAAGCTGATAGTGTCACGTCGTTGATGTTGTTGATGTTGCTTGTGCTGTTGTTCTTGTAGGGCCTCAAATACACTACTGGCGATTGCGATGGTCATTATCTTGATGTCTTTTCAACATATTAATGTATGTCTACGTATCAGATCGGACATGTATTCAAAGGAGGGACCATGTCCACTGTATTTGTTGTTCCCCCTGAACGAAGGCAGAGAGACCGCCATCTGGCGGCCCTGGCTTAGGGTTTAGGGTATAGGGTTCGAGTGAACAGAAGTTGCGCTTCCCCATCCCTTGTCCGCATGGCTACGTAGTCGCAAGGCTCGAAGCCACTCGAACAGTTCCGATCTTGCTTAGTGGGGCTCGGAAGGCAGGCTCGATCGACTGTCTTTGTAAGGTGAAGGAAAGCACGAAAGTTGTTTCTGGAGTCTCCTATAATTACACTAAACCCTAAACCCCCCTAAACCCTAAACCCGAAAACCCCCCTAAACCCTAAACGTGAATTCCGAAGGCGCAAGTCGTCACCCTGCCCACGGGGCTCGGCACGCGGAGGGCCAGGCGCAGAAGGGCTTTGATGGGAGTTTCGCCGGAGACTTGATGAGTACCTTGGGAACTTTTGGACTTCATGGGTTGGTGGCTCAGGGTTTGGGCTTGAGGGTTTAGGGCTTTAGGCATTGAAGGGTTTGGGGTTCCAAGATTCTGTAGGGGTTTGGGAATCAAGGCCTGATTCAGGGCTTTGGGGCATGGGGTTTGGGGTGTGAAAGTTGAGTTATACGGATTTTCGGCAAGCCCTCATTTGACACGAAACTGTGGCTTGGCAAATTGGCTCCCATGTGCGATCTCAAATGACCATGAACCCGATATGAGTTGGTATCTTGGGTCTACTAGACTCTATAGATTCATAAGCCGGTTGTTTCGGGGAGAGGAGGAACTTGAAGCTGGTAATCAGCTCTCCATCCAAGCACAAGCCCTAATGTGCAGGCCATTGGGACATGTAGTGCAGGGTCGGCACAAAGCGGAGGGTGTGAGGGTAGATGAGGCAGCTGCTGATGACCTTCCAAGTGGTCAGCTTGGCAGTGCATCTCCTCGTCATGAGATTGGCCCGGGACTTGGGTTTAGGGTTGAGGGGTTTAGGGCTTGGAAGCTTCGAACAGTGGTTTTCTGGCGCGCATTCTTCGTCAGATGTTTCATCTCTATTTCTTCAAGCATTTGTGACGGAGAGCTGAGCTTCCGGCAAGTTTTGGACCAGGAGTTTCGGAGCCAAATCTTTCATAAAGAAGCTTCAGTGATTAGTTGTACAGTTCCTGCAATATAATTACCCCCAAACCCCGTTCAAAATGTTCAGGTCCATATTTTAAAACGCGAGCCTCACGACCCTGAATCCCTCGGCGTTTTGAGGCTCACCTGCCACTTCGACCCCATTTCCTTGGTGTTCATGCCGCCTGCAGCGTGGGCCTCAGGGAAGATTGGGACCTCAAGTATTCAGAAAAGGATGTTCAATCCCTATACTAGTGATAGTAGTAATAACAGTAGTAGTAATAGTAATAGACCAGCAGTAGTAATAGTAATCGACCTTTAAGAATGGCAATAATATGCTCCTTCCATCTCTTCAAGCTTAAGTTGCCACAGCACTCACAGATTGGGACTTACCACATGGCAAAGCACTGAGGCTCTCCATATTTCCATTCATGCCTGCGCCTTTCGGATCTGCAGACCATGCAATGTCGACGCTGTAGAATTTAGGGCCCGGGGTTCGGCATAAATGGCACGAGAATCACGCTCTAGGTCCCGAGATGTGTACAGGTTTAGCAAGGTCGAGGAACCCGTAACGCCCTGTGCAGTTCGAGGCAGGTCGTTGAGCGTGGTTACAAGGAGTGGCATGGGCATCACAAATGCGGCTTGCTCACTAGTCGCTAGTCAGTACAAGGGCCTTAACTATAGAATCGGGATTGAGGATTATATCATAGAATAAAAGGTGCTGTTATTCCCACATGTTCAAAGCTCAGACGTCTATGTTAGGGCAGAAGCAAGTGAGAGGGAACCCTTCTGCCGATCTCGCGGCGGAAAGGGAGTTCTTGTTGAGCGATGAACAGAAACCTCATTTGCTTCACGGTAGCTTGTAAAAGCTAGGTGGAGCCGAAACTCCAGCGCGTGAGCTCTGAACCCTGTGTTGGAACCTCTGAGCCTTGAGCCCAATGCCTTGAACCCTACAAGCCCTTGAGGTTTAGGGTTCGTGGCTTGAAGGGCCGGGTGTTTACGGTTTAGGGCCCAAGCCCTAACACCCTAAACCCTAAGCCCTAAACCCCACACCCTAAACCACACTCCAGGTGTCTGCGCTGTGGCATTTACTCAAAGAACCCCGCGGTCTCTTTT
Organism: Symbiodinium sp. CCMP2592; assembly: GCA_905221615.1. Lineage (NCBI taxonomy): Eukaryota > Dinophyceae > Suessiales > Symbiodiniaceae > Symbiodinium > Symbiodinium sp. CCMP2592. The sequence continues at coordinate 112,993 of CAJNDT010005844.1, read as the reverse complement.
CCAAGCCACAGGCCCAGCTGCATCCTGCGCTCCCAGATCCTACTGCGTCGATTCATACATGCAGCATATATATATATATATATATACACACATAGATAGATAAATAGATAGATAGATAGATCGGTACATAGACAAGTAGATCGATCGATAGATCGATAGTTATGCATACATACATACATACATACATGCATGCGTATACTTCTCTGTATGGATATAGTTGTTTATCTATTTAAACTTTCTTCCAACTACATACGGGAACTGATGCACAAATTAATGAATGAAGTATGTATCCTTCAGATATGCTTACATGTACATATGCATTAGCACGGGGTTCACGGTTTTTTGTTGGGGAGGTTCTGAGATTTTCTGGAAAACACACATGCTGTTTAGATTTGTAGCTGTCTAGAGTTTTAGGTTTAGCGGCTTACATTTAGGTTAGGTAGGGTTTGCTCTTGGGATAAGCCTCGTCAATCAGCAATCCATGCTTAGTTGCGAGGTACATAGTTAGCAAAGCATTTGCCGTTCCATAGACCCTATACCGTAAGCGTCCAGACTCGTAGGAAGCAAGTACAGACCAGACCCTGGTGTGAGACGGATTTGTCGTGACGGAATCGAGTCTAGCAGAACTTACCACCAGCTGGATTATGGATGCGGCATAGTTACATTCGGTTCCACCTTTGCTAGCCTTGTACTTGTAATGCGGATGCACTTAGTCGTACCCTTCCGGAGATATGCAGGGTGAAGAATCCGCTGATGGGGTGACTTGAGCAGTGCTCGCCAGAAGCACTACTTTTGGTCGGCTTGCTTAAGAAAGAGGATCCTTCAAGCAGGCTTAGGGGTCCTTTGGGCAAGTTGATGTTCAGCCGCCAGCCTGTGTCAGTTCGCATGAAATCATGCATGTACCCTAAACCCTAAACCCTAGTCAAACCCTAATCTGCTATCGGCACTCCCACAAGCTGCATGGCTTTCGGCGAAAAGGCTCGAAGTGGCAGTTCGCCATAGCATTGCAGTTGCTTCCCTAAGGGTCCATGTCCCCAAATAGTATCCTGATCATGCTAAATTGAACGCCCAATCTTGCATCTGATTGGTGCACCCAGGTCTTGCTGGAACCGCTTTATGCATTCCCTCTCTTCATCACCATGCCACGAGCTCAGCCGGCTTTTTTGTGGTAATTATTAGAGTTTATACGGATTTGCACTTTGGTGAGTATTACTTATTACTGTTTTCTGTTCACTAGCTTGCCAAGCACGCGGGGGCTTGCTTGATTTAGGCGGAATTATGTTCAAGTGAGCGCCATGATTTGGGCCCTAAACCCTGCACGCTCAACTCAAGCAGTGTTGAAATGACCTCAACGTTCGTGTTTGAGGCCTGGCGTTGAGATAAGTGTTCCACGATGCAGGGTCGAGGGTTTTCGGCTAGACGGAGTTAGGGATGAGAGCTTTGGAGGCATAGCGCCAAGTGGTTTGGGGTTTAGGGATATAGAGCTTTTGGGTTTGTAGGGCTGAGGGCTTCGAGCTTAGGGTTAACCATGAACCCCCTATCAGCCGTCTTGCGCAGCAGTTCCGGGAAGTTCTAGACACACGCGTTGCAAGCAGGCAAGCTCCTGCTGAGTCTCGCGCTGGCCGACCCCCCGAAAATAGAGCAAGCGTTTCCCGGACCCGTTTGTGAAAGACTGGCAGAGGCAAGGAGAGAAGAGCCCTGACACCCAAGTCGCAGGGCCATGCACAGACATCTGAAAGATAGCACCCAGATCGCCAGCCGGAACCCTCTACGCAGAATATACTTCAGCTTTAGAATATGGTGCTGATTGTTTAAAATGGTATGAAGTAAACCTAACTGTAGCAGCGTATATTCGAACCTATCTCATGTTACCAATGCATGATGGCAAGAAGTCGCGTCATCATATGTGAACGATATTCGTTACAGACACCCCGTTCATGGCCCAGAACTGCTGGAGGTCCCTAAGCCACCAGAACCAAGACCCCGACAGCCCTTAAAACCTAAACCCTATAGACCCGTAAACCCTGGGACCCGAACACCACGGCCGAGGTTTTGCGCAACATTGGGTCGGGCCATCTAGGTCCCGAGGGTCTAGCAGGGGTTTGGCATACTAGTTTTGTGAGAGGGGGTTGGGCTTCTAGTGGTCGCATTGGAGAGGGCTGAGTTTGAGTTTACTGCGGATTTTGAACGGGAGTAATTAGTGCCGGGTGGAATCAGGTGGTTTCCTTCTAAGGACGTGGGTTCCGGCGAGTTTGGTCGACTAACACAAGCCCAAAACATGTTTTGAGAGTCGCAGCTCTGAAAGGGTGCCGGGATGACAAGCCCTAAACCCTACCGGAGCTTGCTCGGGCCTTCTCTGAACAGCGGTTATTGGGACTGGAGCGCCGGATTGGGATCCACAGGTTTGTTTAGTTGCTGCTGGTCGGGGGTTGTGAGCTTGCTTTCTGTTTCAGGCCAGTCGGGATCGCAGTTAAGGCTTCAGCTCCTTAGGTCACATCTTGGCATAACTTAGCTTGCGATGGGTAAACAGAAATTCAGTAAGGTGTCCAGGTTTCTAAACTACCACAGAGTACCCCCAAACCAGCAGCTGGGTCATCCTGCAATTACGATAGTTGTCCCGCCTCATGGATTTTTCCGTGGATTCCCTCAACTACGACTCCAGCCCAACAGTCCTAGCCACAAAACCTAAACCCAAAACCACCCGAGGCTGGCCCAGCCTGCCTTCACAATTCGAGCAATTTTGTGAACCGCACCTCTTGGAGGCCCTAGACATCTTCAGCTTGTTCTATAGGATTTGAAAGCTGTTTAGGGTTTACAGTTTGGGGTTAATTTCGATTCCAGGCTTGAGTTTTATGTTGAAGGGTTTTGGGTGTTTGGGTGTTGTGTTTAGGAATTAGGGTTTCAAGGATTAGGGTTAGAGCTTGTGCGTCGGGTTTACGTAGCGGTTCACTGGAGTTGAAGTTTGGATGCGGTTCAGTCTTGAGATACCCTTAGAGTCTTAGAGCCATTTATGTCTTAGGGCTCATGGTGGGGATTGCCATGAGAACTGGAATAGAAGGCTTCGGGTGGTTTTGGGGATTTAGGTTCAGGATTTTTTTGGGGTTGGGGACATCCATTGGCCCAGAAAAGGGGAAGCCAAAGGGAGGTTTTAGCCATCTGTGTTCTGAGAGTTTGACATCTCCACACCCAGCCATCCGCTATGGCACGGGAGCAGGTTTACGCTGTTACTCAAAGGGGAAAAGGAGGGACCCTTAATGGGGACCCCTACCCTATTGGGCTATATAATGGGTATATACTGGCTATGTTAAGGGTATATACCTAGGGGTCCTTATTAAGGGTCCCTCCTTTTCCCCTTTGAGTTACATAACCCTCAAAGTTCGGCGTGAACACTGTGGACTGGTCCTGAACCTAAAGCCCTCAAGGCTCAAGTAGCCCTGAGGAAGCTGGCTCTAAGCCCCAAGCTGGCCCTAGACCTCCTAAACCTTAAACCCCCTAAACCTCATAAACCCCCTAAACCCCATAAACCCCCTAAGCCCTCAACCTCGAGCTTCCCTTGGGATTTCCGGCAGATTGGCGACCCTTCTCCTCGATGTGCTCCGAGAGGAAGCTCCTGCTGAGCAGCCGCAGATGTCGATGATCATTTTGGGGGTTTTAGGGCTTAGGGCTTATAGGGTTACGGGTATAGAGTTTAAGGTTTAGGGTTTGGGTTTAGGGTTTGGGCTTTAGGGTTTAGGGTCCCTAGAAGTGGGGTTTCTACAAAAAAAGGGTGAACACCCTAGGCTTGAGGCGACAACAGCTCCAACAGCGAAAGGGCACTTGAGGGGAACTTTGAAATGACTTCGCAGCCGGTATTGCACTGATTCGGGTTGAGCGTCCTGGCAAGAACAGCCATCGTTTGCAATCTGACTCCGGGTGGCGGCGAAGGGCTCCCACTTGGAAATCGGACCGGGGGTTGCCTTGAAACCTTGAGGGGGTCTGGAATTTCGGGTTTGGGTAGCCTGAGGACCTAAAACACTTATGAGGAACCTAGAGCCTTGATTGTGGCTATAATATGAGGTTGTGGTAGTGCTAGCTGTTGAGTTCGTCGTAGCAACCGTAGTGGCAGGAGGAGGAGGAAGAGGAGGAAGAGGAGGAAGAGGAGGAAGAGGAGGAAGAGGAGGAAGAGGAGGAAGAGGAGGAAGAGGAGGAAGAGGAGGAAGAGGAGGAAGAGGAGGAGGGGGAGGAGGGGGAGGACGAGGGCGAGGATGTGGTGGTGGTGCTGCTGGTGGTGATCGTGTTGTGGTATCTTTGCGATTGAAATTAGCTACTCGTCTAAAGCCATGTTAATAGACTATAGGGGCTTAAAACAATCACCCGCACATTTTTTTGGGGGGGCTTCTTATTCTAATTGTAGTATAATGTACCCCCAAACCCCAATTCTAATTATTAAGGCCCCTACAGTATACTACCCTTACAGGTCCCTTATAGTAGCCCTTTAAAGGACCCCTTTTAACGGAACCCTTCTTTCTTCTACTGTAATTATTGAGGCCCCCTATAGTAGAGCTCCTATGATTAAAAGGCATCCTCCTGTGCTTCAGCAACCCCAGGTCCGAACGAGGTAGTGTCGTGCTTCGTAACTTTAGGGGGGGTTCTCCATGGCCCGACTAAAGGTTTAGGGCAGTTTCGGGTGTATCGGGCTGAGGTACCGAAATTGTGGACTCATTGGTTCGATTATTTAGCTCTGACGGTGCAAGCTGCCCGGATTGACAAAGAGGACGTAGGATTTCAAGGTGTAGGGCTTCGTGTTGGGTTCTCTTCCCATAGGCCCCAAAGTAGTTCCTTTTGGGATTACCTTATGGGATTCAACTACTATGGGGCCTATGGGTAGGGCCTGCGGTTCAGGACTTAGTTCGAGTGTCGGAGGCCATGGAGCTCCTTGCGTACCAGCCAGCAACTGTTTGCTGTCTGCAAAAGACCGTCTGAAGCCAAAGTCTAGACCTTCAACCCTAAGAAATTCCCTGAGCGTTGCAGGGAAGTTGAGTTCCATGCGTGGGTGTTTGCGGTTCCAGGCAAAGGTTTGGCTGCAAAGACGTAGGCTTTAGGCTATGGAAGAGGTCAAGAGCATTTTAAACGAGTCCGCGTTCCAGCACGTGACGGCTCGGTAAGGACGGGGCTTCCAGAGGCCGAATCGTTCATGCCGTTATCCTTCCCAAGCCCTCTGCGATGTCTTCACGAAGATGAGGTCGATGTCCGATGAGGATGATCATGAGTCAGTAAAGTCTAGGGGATTGAGCATGTCTTGATAGCACTGATGATGGTTGTGGTTGGGGGGATTGCTCTTATCAAACTACCATGACCTTTGTCAGAGTCATCTTTCGCGGGTGTAGCCTCCTGACCATCTGCAGAAAACGGAATAGTTGTATATGTAAGTTAAGTTGTATTTCTGCAAATGTTTTCTGCTTCGCAATAGTCGTAGTAGCAACTGCAGCCGCAAGTGCAAGTAGCGACAACAAGGCAGGATTAGTTGTTGTCGTGGTAGTGTTGCAGCAGTCATGTCCGCAGGACTGGCACTCGACTAGAAGGAGGAGGATACTGATACTGTTTTAGCATACTACTTACCAGTTAAAATTGCAACTCGAAATTAGTTGTTTGAATGGTGTATATTTTTTTTGGAATCGTAGTCAAAATTATTGTGGAATTCAGCATTCAGAGCGAATTCGACGAAAGTCTTTGCAGCTGATGCCCTTCAAACGATCTCCGGCTTTAAGTTTTATCATAGGCCCCCTTGGGCTTCGATCGATGTCTCAAAGGTCCCACCCTTAATTAATTTCAATATGTCCGGTTGCAACAGCTTTATATTCCGGAAGGTGTATGGCTCTGCTTCACGCGAGTCAGTTCGATGGATGCCTCACCGACTGTTGCGTCTTTCGAATGAGTTCCGATGTCGTTTGCCCAACCTAGCAACCTGACAAGTAAACCCATAACCTAAATTGGGGCGTGTGTCTCTTATGATGGTCCTTGTCGTGGCCCCCAACTGTCGATGGGGGAAGCACCATGAAGCCTTCAAGACTTCGCAAATCGCTGAACCTCACAGCTTGAAACGACCTTACACGCTTGGGCCCTAAAGCCAAACTCTGCACCCTAAACCCTAAACCCCAAAACCCTACACGCTAAGTAATCCCTCAGACCCAGCGCTTTCGCAGCTTGAAGTGCAACGGGCTTCGACCCCAAAGCCCCCGCACCCCCCTGAGGCTCACGAAGCCCTAAATTAGTGATTTCGCTTTGAAGGAAAGGATCCTAAGCCCCAAATCCTAAATCCTGGGAGCCTTAAACTGAAACCCTAGGCCCCTGAACCCTAAACCCAGAACCCTAAAACCTGAAGCCGCCAACCCTGCAAGCCTAAACCCTAAACCCTGAAAGCCTCAATCCTGATCTCTTCCTGGGAGCCTTGAGATGGCAATTTTCTGCGGAGCTGCCACGGAAGCTGAGGCCAAGGGAGCTCGGGCTTTAGTATATTACGAGACATTAACTATAGAATTGTACTGCAAAGTCTAGCAAGATACAAAAGACTATATTAGAACACAATATGATGTGATTTGGATGCTATCTCTATTCCTTCTAGCAAGATACAAAAGACTATATTAGAACACAATCTGATGTGATTTGGATGCTATCTCTATTCCTTAGGGCTTTAAGTTTGATGTTAGGATTTTCGAGCTGAGGAATTTGGGCATCGTACATTGACGGTTTAGGGCTCCCCGGTACTCCTAGCTGACGGCACCAATATAAATCTATAGGGGCCCCCAATGATCCGACGAGCCTGTTCGGTGGCGCATTGCAAAATACTCATCTCAGGCACTCTAGGAGAGGATACCTTGGCTCAATATGAGGCCAGAGGACCAGAGACCAAGACGTGCCTGGAGAAGTATATTCAGGAGTGTCGAGCATTAGTGGGACATGCATGTTGGTGGGTTTGTGTTTAGGGATTGCTTCTCATCGCCTTGAACCAGCATGAGCTAGAGAACATTAAACTCAAGAGCTGGGATGAGTGGACCCAGACTGCCCTGTAAATGTAATTGCCGTGGTGGTCGCCGACCTGAACGAAGGCGTAGCAAATACATAAGGAGCGACAAGTATTGATGAGTTGGAGTGTGGTGGTTTCATAAGGGTCCGAGACATGCTGACTTATCGCAATCTCCGGGCCAGCAAGTTCGTTGACAGCTGCTGCTGACTTGTGAAGTTTTTGCATCCCAATCCCGAAAGTTCAGCATTTTTGGAGGCAACGAGCGGCAGTCCCTTTCGAAATGTTTGGGATTTAGGCCCCCAAGGGTGCTTCTCAGTCGCAGGTGCCTCGGCAAGGAAGTTTCCGCACACATCAAGACCTGGCACGGAGAGGCTGAGCACGGGGAGCAAAGCTCCAAGGTTTTAAAAATCCCACGCTGAAACCCAACAGCCCTAATAAAGCTTTTCAGGGTTTTCTTGCTCAGGCCTTGGAGGTTTAGAGTTTGTAAGAAAAGGCTGGGATCGAACCAGAAGCCTTTTAAGCTCTGCATTCGAGGGGGGTTTAGGCAGCCAAGGACTAGTAATGCAGCTGCAGTTGCACTGGCTCTCCCTCTCTCTCGCTGTCTCTCCCTGCACTCTCATAGAGAGAAAGAGAGGCTCAGAGAGAGGGAGCTCAGAGAGAGAGAGAGAGGGAGAGAGAGAGAGAGAGAGAGAGAGAGAGAGAGAGAGGGAGAGAGAGAGGGAGAGAGAGAGAGAGAGAGAGAGAGAGAGAGAGAGAGAGAGGGAGAGAGAGAGAGAGAGAGAGAGAGAGAGAGAGAGAGAGAGAGAGAGAGAGAGCGAGAGAGAGAGAGAGAGAGAGAGAGAGAGGGAGAGAGAGAGAGAGAGAGAGAGAGAGAGAGAGAGGGAGAGAGAGAGAGCGAGCTCAGGGAGCTTGTGGTTGGCGTATGAGACGTTTTGATGTTCGGCATTTTATGGGGTGTTCATGGAACAGTGAAAATCTGGAAAAGCAGCGCAGAGGCTCCCAATGTTCTGGTCCAGGGATTGCGTGACCGTTGCCTTGATTGCTCAAGCATCCCAGCGGCGTAAGCACGTCAGCACAGCTGAGTTCGAGTGCATAACAAAGAGGATCAAAAGGGGCTTAATGATTGCCTATACTGTTTGAGAGGTTCCTTGTCATATTTATAGTATAAGGCGCCCCGAGACCCTGTTCTAATTATTCAGGCCCCTATATTAGTTGGAGGCACTTGGTAAGCCAGCAGATGCCTGCATGAATCAGAGAGCCGATAGTTGAACTCAGTTTGGCTGGGCATTCAAAGCTTCGGCTTGGAGACGTGCAACATCTGCCATTTCTGCTCCCGTGTTTCCTTGTGTCCATGTCTTTCGTGGCGAAGTGCCTGCGGTCCTTGCTTGCGTGTGCCTGAGCCTCGAGGGCTGTGGCTGCAACACGGACGCCGCTGCCAGTTGTAGTACCACCTTCTCCACCGCTTTCAGCAACGCACAGGTCGGCGACAATGTCGTTAGCCAGGTGTGCAGTGTCGCAAACACCTTCGTCTAGTGCATCAAAGACAGTGGCTGCTGCTCCGACAGTGAGATGAAGGCGAGCATGGACGCGCTAGTTGCAGCTAATTCCGGCCCGAACCAGTGCGCTGGCGATGATGCGCTCACAGCAAGCTGCTAGTATACTAATACACGCGGGTGCCAATGTGCCCCCGCTTGCCTAGGTGCAGTTCCAAGCCTACGAGCATAACATCTTGCAATACACCCAAATGTCGACCTTTCAATGCACCCGAATGTCGACTCTTACAAAGCTGCTTGGCAGTGAGGGTGGCAAGAGCCAGCATGGGAATGTGGTGCAGAAAAAGTCAAGCCGTGCATGCTGCATGTCATACATACTTATTCAAGGATGGCGCTTGACTTGGAGCCTAAGACGAAAACGAGAAAACGGACGCACTGAACCTTGCACGATTATAAACGGCCTACATGCCTCAACCCACAGCTCTTCTCTGTGACTTGGGATTTCCGTTGAGTGCCAATGCTGGGCTTAATCTAACACCATGGAGCCACGAGACCCTCGGCCCATTTTCCAAGAGCCTGTGGTCGGGGATTTACTCTGAACCCAGCTGTGAAGATTTGCAGCCAAGCTCCAGGTCATGAGAGGTGGCTTCCAGCGTTCGGCCGGGACAGGACCCAACGAGGCACAGGCTTGGGGGATTGATGCTGGCATGCGCAGCAAACAACAACGAGCAAGACGGGAGATGATGATAGTGGTTGTGACGGTGATGGTGATGGTCATGCTGATGATGATGCGGATGATGATGATGATGCTGATGATGGTGACGACGAGGATGATGATGATGAGCCTCTTGTAAGAAAACCTTGTTCGGTCCTGGTAGTATGTAACGACGCACGAAACCCTAGTATTTTAGGTTTTGTTGTATTTGTGTGTGGGCGAAAAGGTGTCGAATTATGCAATGTGGGTTTCTGCAAAGCTCTATTATACTACAGCCCTAACATAGGAGTCGGGTAATGTTGACCCCTGATTAAAAACCCCCCCCCCCGCCCCCCCCGCCCCCCCCCCCCGCCCCCCCCCCCGCCCCCCCCCCGCCCCCCCCCCGCCCCCCCCCCCCCCCGCCCCCCCCCCCCCTCAAGGTTGTCAAGGTCGCAGGCCCCCCACAGGATCACAGACCCCCAAATAATCCCGTGAAGCCAAATTGCAGTAAACAGTGGTGCTAGTAGTAGTAGTCGTAGTAGCAGCAGTAGTAGCAGTGGCAGTAGCAGTAGCAGTAGCCCTTGAAAGAACCGCTTGAAAGAGGACAAGACGCCCTTTAAATGTAGTCTTGCCCCCTTTAAAAGTTCTTCGAAGCACTTTTTGAAATTTTAGATCCCCAGACGGTGTTGTTTAATCGTGGGGGGTTTTCTGCAAAAAACGATCCTTATTTGGGTGCTGCCTTTAAAGTAGTACAGATTGGGGCCGGAGCCGCCCGCAGGCCGCCTTTAATCGTA
>CAJNDT010005844.1:18009-98009 GCA_905221615.1 Symbiodinium sp. CCMP2592 | reverse complement strand
GACGGGGTCAAGCCAGGGGGTGAAGCCTCGGTTCTTGTTGGGTCTTTGTGAGTTTAGGGCTTATAGGCGCCTGAGTTCTTGTTGGGTCTTTGTGAGTTTAGGGCTTATAGGTGCCTGAGTTCTTGTTGGGTCTTTGTGAGTTTAGGGCTTATAGGTGCCTGAGTTCTTGTTGGGTCTTTGTGAGTTTAGGGCTTATAGGTGCCTGAGTTCTTGTTGGGTCTTTGTGAGTTTAGGGCTTATAGGTGCCTGAGTTCTTGTTGGGTCTTTGTGAGTTTAGGGCTTATAGGTGCCTGAGTTCTTGTTGGGTCTTTGTGAGTTTAGGGCTTATAGGTGCCTGAGTTCTTGTTGGGTCTTTGTGAGTTTAGGGCTTATAGGTGCCTGAGTTCTTGTTGGGTCTTTGTGAGGGTTAGGATGCTTTGGTTTTTTTGTGAGAGCCGAGAGGGTTTCAGGAGGGTTTCAGGAGAGTTGTTTCGGGGTTATGAGGGGCTTATATTGAAGCCGGAATGAATCGCAGAGCTATTGTACTTGTAGTAGAAAGACCACCCAAGAGAAGAAGCAAGAACGTCTTCCAATTTTTCAAACACCTATATTCGGAGAGTCTCTTTTCAGCGTCCAGCGGATCACTGCTGACTTCACCGCAGCCACTGCGAAAATGAATACATCAACCGCAAAACCGTCAAACTGCTGGACCATGATCGTGGGGTTAAGAACGGAAATGTGTTTTTTATCGGATCGGATTAGATACTTTGAGGAGTTAGGCGGAGCTTCTCTACAGTCACCTTGGGGGCGTTCGAGGCTTGGATGTTCCAGATTCGTCAACAGAAGCTAGAACCATCGCTGGTAGTATCAGTATCAACTATTCAAGTATGCGTTTGGGTTCCGATGATATCTATAACGTCATTTACCCCCAAGCCCCATTTTAGTGTCAAGGCCCTTTCCTTCTACAAGAAATGGTGCTTTAGCTCCTCGCCCTGATCCTGGTTCCCAGCTGAAGCCCCACCGGCAGCGGAAAGCCCCCAAAGCCCTTGGACGCTGTAGAGACAGCCAAAGCAGGATGAGAACAGAAACCCTACACCGCAAAACCCACAACAAAAACATAACAGTCCGTAAAGCGGCCCAAAGCTAGTCTACCTCTTCCTGTAGATAAACATTTGCCCAGCACTAGTTCAAAGGCCCTGCTGAAGAGCAAGAGGTACGCCGCCTCCTGGGTGACCCGGAGGTCAAACTCATACGCCACTGCCCCGAAAGCAGACTTCATAAGGATCTGCGGGCAGTAGAGCATCCAAGTAAGCGGCTTGTGTTGGGGTTGCGTTGGCTCAGCTGTTCTATGCTGTTGTTCTTGGGTACCCTGGTCACATGCGGCTTAGAAAGCTGTAGTGATATTACGAACAGCAACAAATAGCAGGCGATTCCTTTGTCTGGGCTGAGATTAGAAGAGTTGGATCGATTGTTGCTGCAGCCTGTATCCTGCAACAGACTGGAGCGTTCAAGCACCATCAAGGTTGACGTCGTCGCTTCTAAAGCCACAAAGGTGTAGCTGCAGTGATAGCCAGTTTTACCTCCATGAAGCTTTGGGGGAAACTTGAGATGCTCCTAAACTAGGCTTGCAAGCAGCCGCTTGCGATCAGTGGTCTTATTCTTAGTAGCATGGTAGTAGTAGTAGTAGTAGTAGTAGTCGTAGTCGTCGTCGTCGTAGTAGTAGTAGTAGTAGTAGTAGTAGTAGTAGCAGTAGTAGTAACAGCACTGGCATTGGTAGCATAGGGTAGGATAGAAGAAGCATTGGTGAAGTTGACAGTACTGATGTTGAGGACATTTTCCAGTACCGTCACTTTCCCCCACAGGTCAGCTGCAGGACCGGCTGCAACTGTACGATGGTCACTCAGCTGTGCACTAGACATGCTGGGTCTATGATTATAAGAGCCGATAAGGGTTACTATAAGGGTTCTATAAAAGTTCTATAAGGGTTACTACAACGGCTACGATGTGCATTGGATATGCGCTACCGGACGTGGAGGTACGTGGTTGAAGGAGCGATCACGGGTGCATGGCCGTGCCTGTAATTCGAGAAGTATACTCCCTCGCTGAGGGTTTTGCAGCGCAGCACGAGCCTTGAAGAAAAGCACCCAACGATTTCAACACCTGTGAACTTTGATGCTCAAACTCAGGGGCAGCTGACACTTCCGTAGTGTATGAGTAGTTATGGGCATTTGCAAATGTGGTTTGCGGGATGAGGTGTCATGCAACTACTGCTGGATCAATTCCAGGCATAAGACTCGTCAAAGGTGCTCAACAGTAAGGGTCTCAGATGCGACATAAAGCCCAGGCCGAACATCCCGGAAGCCTACCACCACTGCGCTGCTCCCTCCTACCTCCCGTCAACCCTCAAAGCCACAATATAGAAATCTATGTACTCGTATAGGAAGAAGCCCACGAGAAGCACAGCTCAGGGGAGAGGATGGTCCCGCTGAGCACGTGCTTACAGCCGGGGAAGCCGCTGTTCCCTGGAACAAACGGCTCATGAGTTGAGGCTTTGAGTACGGTTCGGGGTTCTGAATTCTAGGACTTGGGCACATGATTCAGGGTGGGGGGCTTGGCATTGTAAGATCTTGCTCCCTCTCTAGGTCGAGGTATTCTGGCCTCTGCGGACGCGTTTTTGGCTTAGGCTTACAGATGTTACTGTAGGGTCTTTGAGTTTTGATTTTTTGTATGGGACTCTGTTGGTGGTACTGTTACTTCATCTGCCCACAACCGTGCTTACAGGAAGAGGGTGTGCAGGGCAGCGTGGGATTGTTGACAAAGACGAAGGCCGTAGCTTTGCAAGGTTTCAGGCTTTTGGGTTTAGTTCAGGGTTTAAGGTTTAGAGTTTAGATCAAGAAGGAAGGTTTTGTCAGGGAGAGCTGTGTGTACAACATCGATAGGGACGACTGACCTCAGAGCCTTGCCCCGCTCTCCCGGCTCCAAAGGAAAACCAAAGTCTTGATCAGCAAAACCCCAGAAATTCCAGAGAACGCAAACATCCATGCAAACCCTGAGCAGTCTTGAAGTAATATAGGGTCCTAAATAAGTACCAATACTATTTGGGGGTTCCTTATTATGATTATGTTTACATGGGCCCCAAGACCTTATTCTAATTTTTAAGGCCCCTATGTTAGCCAGCAAAGGTACGATGCGGACGTTGTATGCGTAAAGGGCTCAGTGTCCAAACGCACAGGTCCTCGGCTTCTCTTGCTTGCCGGTGAGCACTCTACTGCTAGCAACAATAGTGCTGGATAGCGATGATGTGGCTGCTGCTAGTGGCCGTGCTGGTCATGATGAGGATGACGATATTGTGGAGATCAAGGTGATGTAATTTATGATGATGTTGTTGCTGTTGGTACTCATGGTTGTCACGACGATGATAGTGGTGCTATAGGTGATGTTGTTGATGACGACAGTGCGGAGCATGCTGGTGATGCGGGTGATGACGATACCAATGAAGGGCAGAATCAAGATGATCCTCGCGATCATGCTGTTGATGTGATATTTAAGGGGACTGGCGATGACAGTGCTGCTGATGATTGCTGTCGACATTGTCATTGACAGGATAACGTGACAGCGATGTCGCTGATGGGACTGATGATGTCGATGGCGGTCCGACGACGATGACCCTTGATGGCGACCATGTCAAAGATCGTCATGAAGATGGAGATTGTGCTCGTGATGAACCTGATGGTTACGAGGATGATGACGACGATGATGATGGTGGTGAAAAGATGACAAGGTTGATTGTGGTGAACATACTCATCACGACAATCTTGATGATGCTGAGGACGCGGTTTTAGGCTGCGCAGGCCGATGAAGGGTAATGCGAATACGATTGACAAGGCTTGGTGAGGATCAGGACTGCGAACTTGTTTTGAGTAGGCTGAAAGATAACTCTTATGAGTTTGATAAGGCTTGGTGAAGATCAGTGTTGTAACAGCAATGGTGATGCTAGTGCTGCTGCTGGTACAAATCTAAGTTTCCAGAAGAGATACGCAACATCAATGTTTTCGTATTCCTCACCTGAGCATCCTTCCTCTTGCCTCTTCCTGTTTGAGCATTCCGTCGCGACAGCTTGCTACTCTTGGTGCTGGTGCTCGCCTGAACCCCAGCGCCTCACCGGCAAGCACACTGCAGATCGGCGAGATCCACGACTCAGAGGCAGACCATGCGTTGCAGCGCCTGATCATCGATGCCTTGACGTATCCCAGCACGAAGCGGCCATGTACCCATAGCGTACATACTGTGGGCTTACTGTAGCCCTACACACACACACACATATATATATATATATATATATATATATATATATATATATATACGTATTTTCGGCCAAAATATCTTTCATCTGGGTACATGGACCCTTATGGTTGTGTGTTCCAGGCTGCTGTTTTCTGTGCTGCTTCATGTACTGGACCTTGTAGAGCCTCTTAATCGGAGGACCTTTACAGTATTCTGGGGACAGCTGAAGAATGTACCCGAGATGTAAGAATCCCCAAACAAGAGCACTGTAAAGCCGAATCAGACAGTATGGACGAACCGCCGCAATTTTTGACTTGTACTAGTTGCAACAGGGCTAGGGTGTATCTTAATTTTGTTTAGTGTAGCTACACAGGGTTACAAGAGGATACTACTGGCCGTCCACATTCTCAGAGCCTTATCGCATCTCCCCTCAAACTGCCAAGCCTGGCCGAAAAGCAGCCCTCAAATCCCGAGCCCCTGAGTTCGAACGAAGCCAGCGGTCCAGTAAGCTTATACAATGGGCTGTTTTACTGCGGTCAGACAGGGACAGTAACTTCCTGTGTAGGAGGCTAGGCTTCTTGGGTAGAGCAAACTGGGCCGAGGTATTCCCTCTTCCTTGCACTGCGAAGTTCGGAAGGGGTCGACCCCACCGCGCCCACGGGGCGTACTCCTCAGAGACTTCGGCCAATCAAGCCCTAGGCTTCCAGGGACCTTGTTATTGGGTCCTTAAGGGGTCGAGGGCCCTAATGTGAAGGTCCTTGGAAGCATCGGCACAAGGCATCGTATTTTTGGCCCGTGACTTATGCCTCAAAAATTACGGCTCGGCTCGATCGTTTCATTGGGGTTGTAAGGCCTTACGGTTCGGTTTAGGGTTTCTGGTTGAGCGTGTTAGTGTTTGGGGTTTAGAATTGGCATTTCTGCAACTTCAGCTGCAAAGTCAAGCCACCAGCAATGTCTGCAATAGCAGCACAAAATAGAAGCATTCACAACCACGCTAGAAAAAAGCACGGCTTCCAGGTTGAGGTGTGACGCATCACCGTGTGTCATTGTTGGAATTGCATCGCAGAATTGCATTATGAAGCTGCATCTTGCAACGTACTTCCGGAGTAGCAAGGTAGATACACAAAGCGAATCAACGAGAAAACTCATGCGCGTCAAGCAGACGGCAGATTTTAGTCAAGCTTCACATTGCCAAACCCTGTGCTTCAATTAAACCGATGATGATCATGATGCTGCTGTTGGTGATGCAGTCTGCCGAGCCTCCACTTAGGAACCTGTCGCCGCAGAGGCTTGCAGTTGGAGTGGCCGCTTGGGCTTTTCAGGTTTGACGGAACACCTTCGGATTTGGGGGTGGCTTAGGTGAGGGTTTCGGGTCATTCAGGGTTTAGGATTTAGGGTCATTTGGGGTTTCGAGGTTTGTGGTGTATAATACATCAGACAGCTGATGTCGTGGCTGCGGCTGCAGCTTTTCTAATCAGCCTGGAAACACCTGAGCCGAAACGTCCAAGTTTCATCTAGCCTGATGGGTAGCCTAACGATAGTATGTCGAAAAAATGTGTCATAAAATATCACATACGACAACCGAGCACAAAGAAGACGTAGTGTAACTTATTCAAGTTAATGTAATGCAACAGAACAGAATGATTCAGTATAGTATGGTATAGTATGCTGGTAGTATGGTATCATTCGTCCAGGAGTACTTCACTCGACAGCAGCAGCAGACGCTGGACCAGCTGATCTTCGACAGGAGTGAAGGAGGGCCGGGCAGTTCGCCATCAAAGTTCCGGCAACTCGGCTCGAATTCTCGTTCGGGATGCTGGAGCTACTCTCCGTGACCCGAACCCCCGGTTTCTGAGCTTCAGAGGCCTATTCTACCCTAAACCCTAACCCAAAGCTTGAAGCTCGAGAAGCATGAACCCTGCGATCCTTATGCACTCTTCACATCAGCTTGGCAGCTGCGAGTAAGAGCTGAGGATATGTTGGACGTTGGGTGGTTGAGGGTTTTTGGGTTTATCATACGCTCTTGAAAATGTGCGAAGGTGCATGGGTGCCTTTTTTGTAGAGATGCGAGAAAGCCCAAAGCTCCAATGCCGCAAGTTCTCGAAGCTTGAAGCGAGAAAGTCTTGAAGCCTTAAGACACTGCAACTCCGCAACTCTAAACCCTGAACTCTGTGAGGCCCTAAGTCACTAAACTTTAAAACGTCCTAAACCCTAAAGCCTTAAAGCCTCAAGCCGTGAACCCTCAACCCGCCGTACCCCAAACCTTACAACAGCCGTATGTAAGCCTTGCGCCTCCCCCGCAAGGGAAGCCTGCGACTGGGATCGGCAGTGGAACTACGCCGGGGCCTCTGCACAGCAGCTGTGGGATCTACCCATAGCCCCCATAGCAGTTGCTTTTTGGGGCTTATATCTAGAGTTCTATCAGGTAATCCCAAAAAGGAACTTCTATTGGGCCTATGCGTACTGGCATGGGGGACGGCAGAAGTTATTAGATTTGTCCCTGGGTTCCTTTTAATACTCCACTAGCATACCCCAAATCCCCATTGACACGATGAAGGTCCCTAATCGTAGAGATCTTCTTGAGCATCAGGGGACGGCTGAGAATGCAGGTCCTGGGCCTTACAGCACTGCAGCCTAAATCGGCAACCCTGAAGAGCTCTGGGTTTAGGGTCTAGGGTCTGAACCCTACAGACCGAAGCCCTGAGTTATTTTGGGAGCCGTCCTACACCTTTAAGCTTGAGGTTGTCAAGCTGCACGCTTCTGGCAAGGAGGTTTGAAAGAGCCTGATTTGAGGAGTGGGGTCTAAGACAAGAAATGTGTTATACGGTGATACAGTTTAAAAAACTGATTGACTGCTGGTTGCATGTGAGTGATTCTGATAGTTATTGGGGTCCCTGCTTCGGGCTTTTGTCGCATTGAGGAAGCTTTGTTATTCACGTGGATGGTCAGTGTAGACAAGTAGACAAGTATACAAAGCTCCTTAGTTACTGCCGCTTTTTATTTCTCGGGTTTGCTAGAAATCCGACTGCAACCACGCCCCCTAAACCCAACTGCCTAAGCCTCAAGCCCCAAAGAACCACTGTACCTTCAAAAAACACACCCACTATACTCTCTAGGCTTAAGCGGAGGGCCCAGCCTTAAACCTATACTAGGACCCAGAGTAGGCCCTATATTCCCTTTTTAAGGGTTCAGGTTCCCTTATAACCCCCTTTATCCCAAAATGGGCACCCTTTTTATTCCTAGGTTACTCTTGGGTCTAGTATACCTTATTCATTACTCTTCTGCCTTAGCAGCCTCGGCTTCACGAAAGGGCCCCTCAATCTGAACCCCATCCTATTATATAGGGTTTAGGGGTTTAGGGTTTCGGGGTTTAGGGGTTTAGGGGTTGAGGGCTTAGGGGTTTAGGGGTTGAGGGTTTCCGGGTTCAGGGTTTAGGGTTTAGGGGTTGAGGGCTTAGGGGTTTAGGGGTTTAGGGTTTAGGGTCCTATCCTTCAAAAAGTCAGACCCGGGCTTCTCAACGTGTAGCACCGGGTTGTGCTAATGCAGGGGCCTAAATAACTATCAATACTACTGTGGGGGCGTGGGGGTTAACTTATTATGATTACAGAATAATGGGCCCCCAAACCCTATTCTAATTATTAAGGCCCCTATAGTAGAATCGGATAATTATGGGCTCAGAGAGAGACTCCAAGCTGAACACACAGGAAATGCAGGAGGGATATAACATTACCCCTAATTATAGCATAATGGCCCCTACTTACATCACATCCTCGAGTCAAGCAGTCAAGCCTCTCACCATGGCAGCTCCAAACACCAGAGATACCGCTGCGAAAGCCCGAAGGAACCCTAAGCGCTGCCCAAGCCCCTCAATCCCGCCCGTGCTACTATCCAGGATTGGGAAATTTATGCGCCTTTGTTTCGATTCTGCCCCTTGGCCGGCAAGATTAGTATGGAGGCTCTGAAGACGTGGAGTAGAGCTTTGCTTCGGAAGGCTAGATTCCCGTCACAGAAGTTAGTACAGGGGCCTTTATAACTGGAATAGGGATTCTTTTGAGGGTTCTTTGTAAAGGGGTCTATAAGGAGTACTATAAGGCTAGTATGGGGGTTTAGAATAGGGGTCAATAATTGGAAAACCGTAGGGTTTTTGGGCCCGCTATACTTTAATTATAGTGTGGAACCCTGAAACAGTATTGGAAATTATGATATTAGGCCCCTATAGTACACAAGCCATCCTAGGATGATGCTCCTTGAGATCACCCAGGATCCGGTTCAAGTCCACAGAGGAATTCCCACCCTTCCCGCTACGTTTGGGATCCTGATGTTTAGTTTCTTGCCGGCGTCGTTTTGATCTCCTGTTGCGAGCTTAGAGATTTCGGCGCAATAAGTCAGGGGCCTGAGATGTTCCCGGAGGTGAATGATGTTTGGACTATCGCGATTTCCTTGATGCCTTTAAGTTGGGATTTTGGGTTGTTTTGGGGCAAGACTTCGTTGTTGGGTAGCTCGACGAACTACTACCGCTGGCACTGCCAACCCTCCTCCTGATGTTGCCGCTGCTTCTACTGCTCCTCCCGCTCCTGCTGACCACGCTACGACTACGACTACGACGACTGCGACGACGACGACTGCGACGACGGCGACGGCGACTACTACTACTACTACTACTACTACTACTACTACTACTACTACTACTACTACTACTACTACTAGTACTACTACTACTACTACTACTCCTCCTCCTACTACTACTACTAGTACTACTACTACTACTACTACTACTACTACTACTACTACTACTACTACTACTACTACTACTACTACTACTACTACTGCCACTACTATTGCCACTACTACTGCCACTACTACTACTACTACTACTACTACTACTACTACTACTACTACTACTACTACTACTACTACTACTACTACTACTGCCACTACTATTGCCACTACTACTGCCACTACTACTACTACTACTACTACTACTACTACTACTACTACTACTACTACTACTGCTACTACTGCTACTACTACTACTACTACTACTACTACTACTACTACTACTACTCTTGCTGCTGCTGCTGCTACTACTACTACTACCACCACCACCACCACCACCACCACGACTACTACTACTACTACTACTACTACTACTACTACTACTACTACTACTACTACTACTACTACTACTACTACTACTACTACTACTACTACTACTACTACTACTACTACTACTACTACTACTACTACTACTACTACTACTACTACTACTACTACTACTACTACTACTACTACTACTACTACTACTACTACTACTACTACTACTACTACTACTACTACTACTACTACTACTACTACTACTACTACTACTACTACTACTACTACTACTACTACTACTACTACTACTACTACTACTACTACTACTACTACTTACTACTACTACTACTACTACTACTACTACTACTACTACTACTACTACTACTACTACTACTACTACTACGCAATGCAATCACAAGCCAACCGGCAGATAGATGCTGGAGTAGCCTTAACCGGAAGCCTGAGATCTTGAAGCCTCAACCCTAGACTACTGCCACATGAACTCTGGCAGATAGACACTGCCCTTGACCGGAAGCTTGAGACAATGAAGCTTCAACCCTAAACCTTAAACCCTAGACCGGACGACCAAGGCCAGCTGAACTTGAACAGAGTCGTTGGATTGAACATTCCGCTGGAGGCAACCCTTATGGTATCCAAAGGCCCAGACCCGGGCTGAGGGCTGCGGGGTGTCATGCTTCGAGTCGAGCGTGTCTACACCCTAGGGCCCCATAGTAGTTCCTTTTTGGGATTACCTTATAGGATTCTAAATATCAACCCCAAAAAGGAACTACTATGGGGCCTTAGGGTAGTGCGGAAACGTTGCTCGTGCATGGGGTCCTTTTCGCGGTGTCAGCAGTTTCGATTTATGGAATCTGGCTCCCAGCTTCCTCAGTTGCAAAGTACGGACTTTAAAGCTGCCCAAAGCCAAACGCGCTAAACCCCAAGCCCGACGAATCCCCGAAGCCCCACATCCCGATGTGCTCCGACAACAAGACAATGCATTCCCTAGGCTTACTCAAACCGCGCTGACGACAGACAGCAGTCGAAGGCATCAGGACCTTCTTAGTCCAAGAAGCTACCTATATCGTTAAGGTTTTGGCTTTAGCGGCTTTAGGTCTCAGGCATGTTAGGCAGGTAGTACAATCGCTATGTACGTAATCCAGGAAGGATAACCGGAAGTTCCCCTAGGAAGCTGTCCAAGCACGCCGCTCTTCCACCACTGCACGAGGGAGAGCCTTCTGCCTGCACCCCCTCCTCCTCGAAAGAACATGTAAACTTCAAGCCCGTAGCCGCGAACCACAAATGCCTAAACCCTAAACCCACAAATGCCTAAACTCTACAACCGGAAAAGCGCCACCCCCAAAACCCTGAAACCGAATCTCAATACGACAGGTACCGGACCTCACTTGCTAGAGATTTCTCTGACAAATTCCTTTGGAGTTCCTACTGGGATCCGTGACGAAACAGGTTAGGGTCTAGGGTTTCGAGTTTAGGGGGTTTGGGTTTAGGATTTGGGGTCATGGTTAGGTTAGAGTAGATCGTGGATGCAGACCCCGACCCGTAGTTTGCTTAGCCGTGACCTGCTGGCCGCGACAGGTAGCATGAACATGAAGTACTGTAGAAACCCCCAAGACTTTACCCGAAACCCGAACCTTTCATCAAACTACTCATAGGCCCCATACTAGTTCCTTTTGGGATTACCTTAGGATTTGAAATATGAAACCTCAAAGGGAACTACTGTGGGGCCTATGGGTACCCCAAAGCCCTAAACCCTAAACCCTCAAACTACATACCTGAAAGCCTTACGCAGACGTCTCCCAGGGGGAGTTGCCTCAACTCCATCATGGCTGCAGTCGCGCCTCCCCGATCTGGTCCCTTGGCACAAGGGGCGGTTCAGACGTAGTATACTACAGGAAACTAGATCATGTATAATGTATATATGTATGTGTGTATATATATATATACATGTATACATGTATACAGATGTACATATATATATATATATATATGTTTATGTATATTATGGCATAGTACTAGTAGGTTTTTGCAGTCTGGACGAAAGAGTGCCAAGACATGAAGAACAGAAAGCAGGGACGACTTGCAACAGCCGCAATGCTAGCAGCAATAGGAAGAGCAAGACGCTAGCTGTAGCTGAGGCTGCAGGAGCCTTTTCAATGGGAAGAGCCTCGAACAGCACGATCGCTAACAACTCAAATTAAAGACCATCTTGACCGCAGTCGTCATCGTCGTCTGTTCGTCGTCGTGGCGCCGCTGCAGGTGAAGTTGTGCGAGACGGCTCCAGAGGGGTAAGATAACCAGACAGTTTGCAGCCGGGGGGCCTTCTTGACGTCTTAATTTTGTGATCGGCTAGTAATAATATTCCTTTATAGACCCCAAAGGCCCTTTTCTTGTTATTGAAGCCCCTACATGGCAGTTTTTGGATCTAGTGGCTTGACGATAAGGCTCGGCAACGTCCCAGAGACCCCAAATTACCCTTCGAAGGATCCCTGGTGAAGGATACCGTTTTAGGGTGTAGGGTCACCATGCTAGAGGTTGTTGGTTTAGGGTTACCATACTCAGCTTAAGCCCAAGGTGTCTAAGCCTTCTGATGCCTGAACTGACGGATTCCACTTAAACCCCCTACTATAGAAACGTAAATACGTATTCAGATGTATTCTTAGGGTGTTCTTCCCGTTTAGTCAAGTTGTTATACTCCGAAGGGGCCCAAAACCCTATTCTCATCATTAAGGCCGCTATATCGTAGTACCCTTATAGTACCCGCTACAGTAACCCTTATCGGACCCTTATAAAGGAACCCTACTCTCGTCATTAAGGCCCCTAACATGAACTTAGCCCCCTGCCTTTGGAAGGATCTCTCACAGCCACGACACCGTCGGCGCTTCGAGGACATGTCACTTGCTGATGAGGAAAACCGGGGGCTCAAAGGGTCCATGCTGTTTTCATTAAGGGTCGGAGTGTAGGGTTTGGGGTTTAGTTTTGGGTGTCAAGGGGTTGGGGTCCAGGGGGGGGGCCCTGGAGTGTAGTTAGATCTTGGGAAACTCAAGAGCACGCGTTCCTGCAGAACGATCAGAGCCTCAGTGTAGAAACATGGACATCGCGAAACAGCAATGGTAAGATGAAGAATTAATGATTTTGAGTAGCTAGTAGCAAAGACTTCAGCAAAGCAGCGACGGGTATGTTTGCATCGACCGTAGTCAAGTCTTCTTTCGTTGAGATTGGACACCCCGGTGAGCTTTAATCCGGCGATGAAGGCATGTCTAAATGTTACAGCTCTTTCAAAAGACTACATCGACATTGCGAAGCAGGTGTAGAGGGAGCTTAGAAGGCACAGATCTTGGGTTTGTCCATCTAGACTGGCTGTTCTTTGGAAGTAATCTTCCTATCTTTGCAACCACTTCGATCTGGGGTGCAGGTGGAAGGATGTCGACGTGCGCGGGGTTTCCAAGCTATGGTGCCTCAAACACCCTAAGGGTGCATGTACCCATACAGTAGATACTTGGACCCTAAGAGTACCTGAAGAGGTACTACTGTTAAGCCCAAAGCACATAGTATCTGAGTACACGGACCTCTAGGGACAGGGATTGCCGCCTCAGCAAGGCTACGCATGCCGCTGGAGGAGGCTGTGCAGAGGACCTGCTGCGGCCTGTGTGCATGCTCGAGGTGTGAAATTTCACTACCAACTTTGTATGATGCTGCACCGCAATTCGTTCTGTCTGTCTGCATGTACGGATGTATGGATGTGTGTATGCATGTATGTATCTCTTTATACACACGGACATACGTACTAACTAGTGTAGCATCCAGCACGGTATATTTCCGCGCAGCGTTCCAAAATGTGTCATAAACTCGATCCGGCAAAAGCACAGGGTTTTGGCTGATGCGCAATCGGCTGTTGCAAAGAGTTGCCATGTTTAAGCTGAGCAGATACAACAAGCCACTGCCGAACATGGAATTACATCCCTAAGCCTTAAACCCTAAACCCATACATCCATACACCCAAGCAGCAGCAAAAGGCAGTGCCCAGACCGTGCAATCAGTCCTGCGTTCTGCAGCTCTGCGCTCGAGATTATGTCCGAGGACACATCTTGGACACTGGCTCTAAAGCCAACACCCTTAACACCAGACTGCCGGAAGGATGAGTTCGCCCATAGCGGATTGGAAGGCACAAGAAAAGCTGTGTCCTGGCAAAAAGCGGTTAGTGTGCACGTTTGGTAGTGGAGGGGAGTGGCCTTGCAACGGAAATCCTATACGTCTCCCCTACTCGGGCAACACTATTGTATTCTAGGGTGTTTACAGCAAGTTGAAACAATTATTACGAGATTAGAGGGTTGCTACAATGGGGTTGGTGTATGAGGGGGCTATAACCCCTAAAGGCCCTAAACGTGCAGCACTCGGAGCAAGGCGGCTCGGAGGCTTGAGGGTCGAGGCTCTTTACTTCTTGATGCCCCTGCGACCCAACTTCGTTGTCCAGCAATAACGGCGGCACAGGTGCTACGGTTGATGATATAAATGCTGCATGACCCACAATAAGGAATATACCATAATTCTCATAGTTTAGGGTCCTTATAATAAGGTAAGGCAGGATTTATATCATCAACCGTATCTCCAAGCCATCACCGTAAACTCAACCCCTGATGCCTGTGCCATATCCCTCTTGCGGTAGCCTGGTGGTTGAAGGCTTCGGTACCAGGACATCCAGGGTACAAGTTATGGGGTGGGTTGCAGGCTTACAGAATAGGGTTAGATCAGAGAACCCTGCTTTTCTGATAGCCGCAGCCTGTGGGGCCAGCGACCACAGCCACCGGACCCCGTGGGAACGTAACTTTCGGCTAAGGGTTTTGGTCTATAGAAGGATTCTTGCAGTGATCTGCGAATGTAACCCCCGGGCTGTTTGGATAAACTTGTAGACCTTTAAAGAGTAGAGACCATTAGGTTTCAGTTTTCTCCTCCGATCCTCACTGTCCAGGAATTCGACCTATGAGGTGCGTCTGCAGTGCATGATGCGCTGTATTCCTTCCTGGGTTTCTCTAAAGTGGACGATTTATCGGGACCCTAAACAACCTGCTTTTTTGAGGACTTGCACAAAGACAAGACAGAGGTTTTGGGGTGGTACTGTATCTCGGTTAGGTTTCCCTTCAGGTTTGGTCCTAAACCCTGAAACCGTAAGCCCTAAACCCCGAGGCCCCGAAACCCCAATAGAGCTCAGAGGACATGTAGCTTGGGAACCCGTATCTCTTTGAGCCTATGCGCCCCACCGCATCTTGAGTCACAAACTCTCGATGCAACGATGGCAAGACCTCATCTACCCCAAGCCCAAAAGAACGGAGGACCTCCTGAACCTACGGATTGATAGGGTTGCCGGTCTGGGTGTGGTTGGGTTGCAGGCCCCCAGCCGCAAAATGGCCGTGAGTACACACTGCCATGATCCGCTACAAGACCTTGCTCTAACTATTGAGGCCTCCATACTCATTAGACCCTTATTCTTAGAGTGCCACTTAAAGAGACCCTCCTCTAACTCTTAAGTCTCCTATATTCATCACACCCTTATTAATATTCGCGCCCCTTGTAGAGCCCTTGAGCTGCCCCAGGCGCAAGTGCTATGGGATGAGTACATGGCAAATACCGCCTCTCGTCTGCAATTGCGAGAACCGCTCTTACGGGAAGGCTTGCTGCAGGGGCCTAAATACCTATACTATTTTAGGGGGTTCCTTTATTCTAAGTATAGTATAATATACTCCAAAACCCTATTCTAACTATTAAGGCCCCCATATGAAGCCCAAAAAACCGAAAGAAGCCACAGAAATTCCACACCGACACCCTAAACCATAAAGCTTCACAGCCTGTGGCACAGGAGAACTCAGTGTCCACGTTTACTAGGCTTAGGGCCTAGGGTTTACCAGCTGGAACCTTTTGGGGACTGCTTACATAAACCCTAAACCCCTAAATCCTAAACTCCTAAACCCAAATACTCTAAACTCCTAAATCCAAGGCTAGCCTTGGATCATCGAGCTTCGTCCCCGAAACCTTAAACGAAGCCCAAAACCCTCAATCGTGACAAGGCGCCCCAACTCGAGGGTTTGGGGTTTATGGTTTCAGGTTTGGGGTTAAGGGTTTAGCCCAAACCTCCGAACTTTAAACCATGGCGAGACTTGGGATTGCTTTGCTGAACACCTAAGCCCCCAAAACCCTGAACCAAAGCCCCAACCCCGCTAAACCCTGAACCCTAACCCGGTCAACGCAGCAGCTTATTCGTTCAGGGGCCTCCAAATTCTAACGAGCTTTAGGAGCCTTATTTGAATGTGTTTATGTATACAGCCCTTGTTGGGGATGCCTATAGGACTGTGTACGGTATCTGCTTAGGGGCACGGTGTTTATGTGGTCTTATACTTCTTATATCGAAGGTTTATGAGGGTTTCTAGTCGATTCTATTCTTCGGCTTTGCCAGCTTCAGTCCGCATCCTAAACCATTGTACCGGCGACGGCAAGCACGGTGAGATAACCTCCTGTGTCGACTGGCGAAATGTACCCCAGCAAGACAAACTGCTTAAAGTCAACATCTTCAGGTGCACCATCCGCCATCATCGCGATCAAAACTCGTCATGCTCATTCTCTTCATCTTCATGTCCTGACTATGGTATGGTTCGACTCCTTCAGCCTTAATCTCCTCAGTGTTGTCTTCTCAAGGTCTTGCTCCTCCCTCCTGCATCGTCATACCTGGACCCCAAAAGTATGTGGAATACTAGCCTTTGTTTTGGTTTTGGGCAATTCTGTTACCTACTTTTGGGGGGTTTAGGTACTCATCACGCTGTTACCCTGTACACCCGCGGCCAAACGGATGCCATGGCATTACGTTGCTGTTGCATCCTGTTGCATTATCTCGCTTAGTAACAGAGTGTCGAGATGCAAATATGTATGGATGTACTTATCGAAAGACCGGGAATTTCATTAGTCCTGAAGCCGAGACGGTGCCACAAGTAGCTCAACCCCCAAAGCACCGCGAGCCCCAGGCGCTCAACTATGTGAACGACGTTGGGGGCAGGCTTGTCGTCCTTGCTGGTACGACTTTCGGCTGCACGAGATCATTGTTTCTTTCTTGTTGTCTTTTACCCTGAACGGTAGAGATTCCGTAATCAAGAGGCTTAACAAAAGCTAAGTCCTTAAGTCCTCGACCCTGAACCCTGGTGCCCCGAGCCCTCCGACCAAACAATAAACCCTAAACCCGTCCCCTTCACCATACTTGGAGGGTCGGGGGACTTAGTAACTAGTCATTTTCGGGACTTATAAGTACCATAACCCCAATTGGCGTCCCGTTTAGGGTACGTATAAGTCTACTTACTACCTACTTACTACCTACTTACTAAGTCCCCCGACCCTCCAAGTAAGGCCTAAGGCCCACAGGGGATCCTAAGCGGCCATTGATTCCTAGACCTAGGAATCACGTCTGGAGGGACGCCATCCCGGATCGCTTCGAACGCCAATCCCAAGGACATCTATACAATGGGTTTGCCATGGGGTCTACCAGAGTCTGGGCTTTGGAGTACCATACTTTAATACTTTTTTCTTAAACGAACCATTTTGAAATAAAAGTATGGTTTTTCTCGCGGGTTACTTAACAGCCCAGGAGTTTATAGCATCTAGGTTCTGGCAAGAGAAAGTTGTGCAAGTAGGACCAGGAGTAATGGGGTTTATAAACGCAATGTCACTGATAGCAGTCGTAATTGCTCACATCATATAGCAGGTAGTCGCAACAGTAATAGTAGCAACTACAGGACAGGGTTATAAGGGTTTGACAACGTGTTGTTTTTGTGCGAGTAGCCAAGATGGGGCCTGGCATGTGCTTTCCATCCGACAAATACGTTAGAAGCGGCCCCCACCCTGTAATAGTGGTATAATAGGAACTTTTTTTTGGGCCCTAATATAATCCTTATAGTCACCATTACAGGGTGGGGGCAGCTTCGAACAAATACGAGTGTTTGCTGGTTTTGGCAAATATTTAGTTTACATCGGAACTTCCCAACTCCGTTGATGCCAGGGATGCGGTGTAGAATTGTGCAGTGCTCAGTGGGTTTGGAGGCACATGTGCACGCTCCGTGAAAACACGTTGCAGTGACATGCGCTCTTCTCAACATGTGTGCAATGTGCTGGCGGCACGCACGAAGCGAATGCATGGTCCGTCCCAAAGACTGCACTGGGAGCATTGCTATCCTTATTAGATGAGCGATCTAAACATATGTCTACATTACACATACCTACTCAGAAACCCGAACGGATGCCATGCTGAGGGACCTGAGCGCAGGCAAGCGACCATTCCACACCCGAGCAATGATAGGTCTTCAGTGTCTCAGTCTTCTAAGTTTTGCGTGTACACGCCTTGCAGATTTGCCCAGGGAGCGTGCGAGCTTGAACCCTAAACCCTAAACCCTAAACCCCTAAACCCCTAAACCCTAAGCCCCTAAACCCTATAGAGGCCAAGGAAATGTCAGACACTCCAAGATTCACTGTCTTGGGGAGCAGTTTAAGGGGAGTTCAGAGTTTAAGGTTTAGGGTTTATAGGGTTTGAGGGGAGTTCAGAGTTACAACCATGAGATCTGAAACCGAACCTAAAATCCCAAGCCCACAACCCTACACCCCAAAGCCAAAGTCCTCAGTGCCCAGCCCTAAACCCTAAACCCCAAAGCCAAAAAACCTAATTTTCTGGAATTGGAGAAAGAGCCAGTACACTCTGCAAACAAAATCAAACCCTCAGGAGCTGCCTCCGGGAAAAAGCGCGCCGTGTCTGTGGCATCTTGGCTGGATGATAGTGCCGTCTTCAAGGCCTGGGAAACTAGAGTGGCGTCTTGAGGTTAGGGTTTAGGGGTTTAGGGTTTAGGGGTATAGTGTATCATAAAGAGACTCAGAAGCCTTGAGGAACAGTAGTGGTAGTTACTCAGGCTTCTACGTTGTTCGTTTTGACCGGGACTTCTCAGGGGTGTTTTTGAAATATCGGTATAGGACACATACGGGTTTTATAAGGGATTACATTCACTCCGTGAACCTTATGAACCGTGGACACCCGTGCTAGGGATTGCAGGGTTTGAGGCTTGAGCGTGCAGTATTGGGTGTGGGTCAAGGGTCGAAGGCTTAGAGGCTCAAATCAACACACACACACACACATCTCACACAGAGCTGATGAACATCCGCTAATTCTTAAGAAAGAAGAATTTCCTTTTGTTTTCGACAGCCGTGAAGCCCCAACTGACAGTTTCAGGAGAAAGAACTGGCCCGAATCTGGACCCTAAATGGCTTGATCTTCATCAGCGGCACTTCAAAAAACCCTAGGCCTTAGTTTTTTGGAAACTCAATCTTGGGCTTTCATTGCTTGTTTAGATTCTGCCGTTGCCTCCCTCGTCGAGGTACCCTGGCGCGGAAAGCAGTTGCCTCCTTCAGGCCTTCCCGCAGTGTTCTGTGCATATGCTGTTACTATAAGAGCAGTAGTTGTCTGTGTGGGCTTTGGGTTTATGCTGGCGAATGCAAATAGACGTCTGCAGAATTAGAAATGATACTATGCACCAAAGCCCAATCCTCATCATCAGCCTCTGGCACCAATTGCACCGATTTGGACAACGTCCGGGGTCGTAGTCTTCTTGATGGATTTTCGTTGATGGATTTCGTCGGGGATTTCGCACTAGCAGCTCTTAGGGTGTAGGGTTTCGGGTTTGGGTTTGGGGTTTAGGGAATTTCAGCGTTATCGGTTTCGGTTAAGGGTAGCCTTAGACTTGCCACGACAAGCCAAGTAATAAGTTGGGCGGGAGATCTCCCGGTGACCACAAGCGGCTCATCACTGAGAACACTGCCGCATGATGACACTTCACTAAACCCCTAAACCCTAGAACCTAAAACCCTAAGTTGCCTTAAACCCTAAGACCCTAAACCCTAACTCCTAAAACCCTAAACCCGGAACCGTTCTTCCTGAGGCCTCTCTGACTACGTATTGTGCATGGACGGAGCAGGCGGAGGATCAGAAATCGCAGCAGACGCCCGGCGGCAGAATGTTGGGGGCCTGCGTTCGGAGCGCCTAGGGTTTAGGGCTCTGTTAAGGCCGCTTGGAAAGCAGATCCCAACACCCATAAATCTTCCAACTTGAGAGCCCACAGATATAAAGTTCCGGGCTTTGCAAAAACCGAAGCCCTAGGCTCTGCAATGACACACCGCCATCCGAGGCCCTGAAGAAGAGGTCTGATCAAAAGGGTCGAGAGGTTTGGAGTTTAGGGGTTTGGGGGTTGCACTCCCCCGGTCAGCTTAAGAGAGGATCAGTCGATTTCGGTTTTGGGGCTTTGATGAACTTTGACACCGGGTCTCAGCTTAAGGGTTCACCAGCCGAGGCATCTGATTTGCTGACCTGAACCCCAAAACCTAGGCCCAAGCAACATGCCAAGTGTGAGCAGAGCCATAGCTTGTTTTTTGAAGAGTTTTGAAGATGGCGAATATGAAGGTGGCAAAGATGCTGAACCTCTGAACATGATCTTAGCTATTGATGTTGTGAAGTCGACGCACAACCGGCGCAAGGGCGCCGCAGCTGGAACTGATGACGGTGATGATAACGTTAAAGATGCTGTTTGGCTGATGCTGCTGGGATCGTGAGGAGGATGATGACTAACATCGTGCTGGATGATCATGGCCCCACTCTACCCTGAACCCTAAACCGTAAACCCATTCATGTTCTCGTCAAGCCTTTGTGGTGACAGACTTCTGCTTCTGACCGTTCTTGAGCAGTTCTGAGTTGGTCTCCCAGATATCTTCAGCACCTCCTTTAGACACCCAAAGAGGCACCCCTACTATAAGGGCCTTAAGAATTCGAATAGGGTTTTGGGGATATATGATATTATAATTATAACAAGGAACCGCCCAAATAGTATAGGTGGTTATTAAGGCCCCTGTATTAGCTAGCAGAGTCGACTGAGGAACTGAAGAGCCAACGCGATCGCCTGAAGGGACAGTCCCGCGTTTTTCCTGCAGGCTACATTTAAAGCCGGCCCGGCATAGGGTGCGTTCTACGGTGCCTTTTGGATGCATGGTCCTCGGTTCGACATTCGAGCTCATAAGGCCTCAGACGACGCAGCCATAGCAACGTTGAAAGTCCAGAAGGCAAGATGTTCGGGCCTGTTTCTGGCAGTCATGCAGCTTTGAAAATGTGCAAACAGATGTGCCGACGGAGATGTAACTCTGTGGTTGCAGTTGTACGAAAACTGATGCAAGTGGCACAATCGTCCGAGACTTAGGTAGAAACGATGCTCGTACTGATTACAATCGCATCGCCATTACCTGTGACTATCAATGACAATGCTGGCACTGTGACTGCAGGCCTCTGCTCCGATGCAAAAGCAGCCGGCGGGGGATGTCATCAGAGTTGAATTAGCAAGTGTGCAGGTGAGAATCGTAGCAGCTAGCCAGCCATATCGCTAGCAAGCCAAAGCAACTATTGTCGAGCTTTTTGTCATAAAGAAAAGCAAAGTAGAGGGAAAAGTTATAAGCCCATACAAGTACAGTAAAATTAAGCATCAACTAAATGCGAAAACCCTAGTAATGTAAAGACGTCATGTAAAGTGAAACAAAGTATTCAAAAGTGATCCAGTGTTCAGTATCGCAAGCTGGTATAAACACGTGGCACTTTTAACGCCGCATGAAAGCACAGATCCCCCGAGCAGAAAATAATCTAGGATTAAAGCTGTTGAGAGACTAAGAGTTTGGCAACAAAAAATCGCGACAGGACAGTACAGGTCCCCAGGTGTAATGAGAACAGTAGCAGGCAGGCGTCGCCGCCAATGATCATGAGCAGCCTCGGCGCATCATCATCAGAAGACACTTAGGACGTCACCAAAAGACACCCTCACGAAGAGAAACCAAACTTCAGGCAAGCAAGAGAAAGTGAGAGAGAGACGGAGAGAGTGAGTGCTTGCAGCTCTCACCCCTGAGCAAAGCAAGAGAGAGAGAGAGAGAGAGAGAGAGAGAGAGAGAGAGAGAGAGAGAGAGAGAGCACGGAGCAAGCGCCTTTGCAGAGATAGTTCGGAGTCATATGTTTGCAGGGTTAGGGTTCAGGAGAAAATCCTTTATGATGAGCTGAACTTTCCGTCCGTTGCCGTTCAATAGTCCAGGATCATGGACAGAGACGACACATGTCAGCATGCACAGCTGCACTGGTACAGTAGCACTTTGTTACGTGTTTGCGCCGAAACTGCGGAAAGCGGTGCCCTCCTTGAGCGGTTGGATGAGAATGTCATTCGATCAGCAGGCACACGGTCGGGAGGGTAACAAGTTTGCGGGTAGTGGGGTTTAGAGCTCGGAGGGTTTATAAGCGTGGGGTTGGGTTTTAGGCAGGGTTCATTGTTGCGGTATTGGGGTTACCGTTGTGTTTGGTGTAATTAACTATACAGGTTCTACAAGGCGAGAGTATCACCAAGGTTCTTCGGATCCATAAGTGTTCTATTACAAGTGCTACTATCTACTGCCTCGGTTGTTTGCACTGCCACTTCCGAGGAGTTTCTCTGGCCCGTCCCCTTGCGACAGATCAACCCGAGAGCTAAAAGCCACAATGAAATCCTAAGTCCCATGACTCCGGCCTGGACTGTCTATCGGGGAAGGCCAGTTGACGATGCGCGCAAGAAGGGGCATGAGCTGTCTTCAATCTCCTTTCTTTCCCCTGCTCTCCAGAAGAGACATAAGGGCAGAAACGAAGGAGAAACGAAGGCCCAAAAGTCGTTTCAGGGTGCAGGAGGGCACAGGGAGATGTGCGAGCAGGTTTAGTCATCGCTCAACGCAATTAAACCATAGTCAGTTCAACAATGCTCAGCACCATTACTGTTATTACAATAATTGCTTTTACTATTAAATACTAGATTTTATCCACTATTTATGCTATTGTCGTCATGATGGTTATTATTGCTATTATGATTACTACTACTACTACTACTACTACTACTACTACGACTACTACTACTACTACTACTACTACTACTACTACTACTACTACTACTACTACTACTACTACTACTACTACTACTACTACTACTACTACTACTCCTACTCCTACTCCTACTCCTACTCCTACTCCTACTCCTACTCCTACTCCTACTCCTACTGCTACTACCACTACTACTACTACTACTACTACTACTACTACTACTACTACTACTACTACTACTACTACTACTACTGCTACTACAACTACTACTTAATCTTCTGATGTTACTACGGTTGTTATTGTCGTTTTTTGATGTTGCATACATACAGACTGCATTTCTACTAGGATCTTGCTGGTCCCGAACGTGACATGAGGCTTCATCGATGTTTGGGGCATGCAGTGCCAGACTACAGGGTTTAGGGATGTGTGCCATACTTAACAGATACATAAAAGGGTTTAGGCTGGTTTTGGGTTCTGCGCCATACTTAACAGTGCTCGTTGCATGTGTCGACCACGTCTGGTCAAGCCAAGCAAGCATGTGCTACAGTCTAACCTTGCCTGTGCCAGGGAACTCAGCAATACTGCGCACCGAGTTTAAGATAAGGCCTACACCCTGTTGGATTCCTGTCCCGATTTCCTAAGCCCTAAACTCCGACACCCTAAACCCAAAACCCTAAACCCTTCCTTCATGTCAGGGCAATCATGGTCAGCAACTTGATGACGGAGCAACTGCCATCATGTTGAGGTCTCCGGAGCTGCAGAGTCAGGGTTCCGAGCGGAGGTCTGTAATTCTATTCCTTGGCCTTAGGGTTGCTTAAAGAGGTCTGTAAGGATTACTGTAAGGGCTGTTGTGGCCTGGGGTAGCTTGATGCACTTCCTTTTTCTTTCTAGGGTTGCTTAGTTTACAGGCTTGTTTGCGATCATGCTCGGTTTTCTTGCTACGGGCACCGTTGCATGCAAGATCAGCAGAGGGACGGGGCAAGTTGTGCCTGGGAGTGTCAAGTATCAGGCTTGCAGCTCCTCCTCGAAGGCATCCTCCAAACCCTAAACCCAAGCCCCAAACTCCAAACCGCCGGAGGCCTCTGACTAATGGTACACCACCTTCGAGTGTCTGTGAATCGAACCCCACACCCTGCACCGGAAGCCCTAAAGCCCTGAACAAACAAGCCCTGAACCCCTAAACCATTAAATCCCGAAGCGCTAAAACCCGAAATCCCTGAACCCCCCGACCCCCAAACCCCATAACAGTAGCCGATGCCGTGGCCGAGCTTTGCACAGGCGCTTGCCGTCCAAGCTCATGATCGAGAGCTTTCTGGACATTTTGAATCAATTCTGGCCAGGCCAGGGTCTCTAAACCCCAATCTTAGGGGTACTTAGAAAAGATTTTTAATGTTCGGTTATTATAATCCCTAATAACAGCTAAAACTATAATTTTTGCTAGGGTTCTAAGTTCAGTATAATACCCCCAAGTCTAAAGTCCTTAATCCCGAGCCCCTAGAACCCTAAATCCGAAGCCCTGCTCCCTAATCCCTAGACCCTAAAACTAAGAATTTGGGTGAGGCTCTTGAATGTTTGGGTTATGGTGTTTGGCAGTGATTCCTGGCCATTGTGACAAAAATTGGTGTCGGCAAGGATACTACAGGCACTCAAACTGAAACACCGACAAGAAAACAACTGTCAAGCCTTAAACCCTATTTCCCTTCGCCTCATGTCTTATAGTATGGGAAAGAGAAGAGGCCTCCTCAGAGTAGGCGCCCTACTGGGGGTGCCGACATTCCGAAACCCGCATACGGGTTTGGACCTGAGCGCTTCGAGCGAGGTCTGGGAGTGCTGTGTGGTTGAGGTTAGTTCAGGAACCCTAAACCGTAAGCCCTAAGCCCTAAGCCCTCAACCCCTAAATACCCTAAACCTTACCCCTGTCTACAACGCACCACCCACAGCAAGTAGAACCCTACATGCATCATCAGCTCCGAAAGTGCAGGTGTTGCCCACAAACCTTCAACTGTATGTAAAAGGTTGGGCTCGGAGTTCAAAGCCAGGTGCGGGTTTGAGAAGACATCGATGTCATTTTTGTTCGTGTGGGTTCGGCGGTTGTCTTGTTGGGACGGAGGATCGAACACATTGTTACGTGTCGTTGACGGGCAGTAGGGGTTGAAAGTTTAGGGTCTCACGTCGATGTTACTTGAGACCCCTGTCCGCGGTGGCCCGTGTTCTTTTTTGCAATCGGAGGCCGCTACAACTTCGTGTACGTCCCCCATGACAAGTCACGGGCACGGAATGTGGCGCTGGCCTTCGTCAACTTCACTGACAGTGAAGCGGCTAGGTGCACCGGCTTGTGTCAGCGGTTGCTCAGACAGTTTCCTACTACCAAGGGCTCAGGGCTCGACAGGTTGTAGGGCCACCTCACCCGAGAGCCTGTATCCTGATGTTGGACCGAAAGATCTTGACAGGAGTGGCCGCTGCTACTGCCACTGCTACTGCTACTGCTGCTGCTTCTGCAAGTATATATAGTTACTGCAAGGTTAAGTATTGCTTCTGCTACTACTGCTGCTGCTGCTGCTGCTGCTGCTGCTGCTATAGCTCTTACATCCGTCGACTACTACTTCTTCTGCGGCAAGAACGACTAACAAGCACCACAAGTCAACATGTGTCGCATTCACCTACTTCTAAACTTGGGTCACAATGAGAACAGCGACTGGTCGCGATTGCTGCTGCTGCTGCTGCTGCTGCTGCTGCTGCCGCAAGTGACGTCGCCTCGCCCCGCATTGTTCGGGCAGCTGCTGATGATGGCAGTGATGACGGGATGATACTGAAACTGATCGTCCTGGGATGACGGTACAGGCGATGGTGCCAAAGACGACAATCCCGGTGATTGTGACTGGGTTGTGCGGAGAATGTGGACGGAGGATAATCAAGATGTGTCTAACTCCTGTTGATGCACATCGAAGTCTGAACCATAACCAGAAGCCGTCACCCATCCACCCTATCCCCTGTTTGACCCATCTGCGTAGTTCTCTGAACTGTAGTTGTAGGGCTTGTGTTTCAATCCCCAGAATAAGAGCTACCTCAACTTAGAAAAACCCTTCATATGGATGCACGTTACGGCCTTGGAGTCACAGAATCCGAGGACGGCTTTTGCGTACTTTCAGGGGCGCAGCCATCCGATGGATGTCCGGCTTGGAAGTCAGATTCGTGTCTCCCAGGCACGGATTCATGAGGGTTTTGGGGCTTTGCGCGATAGCAATACCTGAACCCCGATGGGCTAGATGTACTTGTGGATTTCATAGCTATTCGTGCCGCTTCTGGGTTCCGTACAGTTAGTGATGACAGGTTGGTTTGGGGATTGCACTTGGGTTACCTTTCAAACCCAGATACAACCCTATATGAAGCCGATTGCAACCGAATCTGCAACCCCTTCACGACATCGACTAAGAGCCCTCGAAAAATTGATCCAGCTTGATAAAGCCCTTGGAGTCTAGGCTCCAGCTGTTGTTTTGTGCATGGTGCAATCTGCTTTGCATGGCGCAATCTCCTCGGATTCCGTTTCAGCAAGCTGGGGGTCGATTGACGCCTGCTGTTTGGGGATCCTATGTATGGAGTCGCGGACTTTCGGACCGGTGTAGGGATGTGATGGGATGTTTGGGAAAGGAACGGTGGGAATCAGGATTCGATTTTTAGGGTTGGAGACCGAGATAAGTACCCATATTTCGGTATTTCGGCCGAAGTGTTTCGAGTGATGACAGTTCAGCTCCGTGAGGGACTCCCAACACGAGGCTAAAGATGGTGGAGCAGTCGTGTTTCAAGGGCTCCATCGTCGGCAAGCTCTGGATCTTTAATGTCACTAGGGTTAAGGGTCTATGTGGATGAGGTTTTGGGGGTTTGGGGCTTATGAAGATGTGACAGCATCAGATTTGAGAATTTGGGTGGTTGACGGCTAACAGAAATTTCTCAAGTTTCTGGGACAGGGCCATTGACTTTCTGTTTGTCGACTTTCTGTTCATCTTGCGACAAGTAGTGCTTGAGTATGAGCTTGCAGGCTGGGTGTTCAGGTTGAAGATGCTTCAGCATCAACAACCTCAAGCTACTCCGAGACACCTGCATCAGCCGAAACCGTTAGGACGGAAGAGTCTGCCACAGACTCGTGGGCGGCAGTGGCGAACAGCAATGGAGTGGGGATCCACAATGATTCTCACACACGTATCGCACCACCTGTCCTGTCGTTACATGCTCCAGGCTCCATATGAATAGTTTCTGCGTGATCCCTTGTAGGGCCTGTAGTGTCATAACCCCTAAACCCTAAACCCTATCTATGGTAGGAGGCTCAGTTCGAGGCAGCAGAGACCCCTTGATCTTCGATCGAGCCCGTCTCAGCAACGACAACGGAACTCGTGCGCCGCCGAACACACGGTTTAGGGTTTAGGGTTTAGGGCCGTGGATGCATGGATGTGATGACGTGAAGCTGTCGTACTCCGACCTGTTTGTTTCATGCTGATCCCTAAACTTGAGACTTCTTCTCCCTGGTGCTCAGGTAGGGAATGTGGGAATGAATTCCTATAGTAGTCCCTACATCTTCCACAATAATAGTCCCCATAGTCCATTCCCCCATTCCCTGCTACGCACCAGGGAGAGTTTAGGGAGATCTCGGCTTAAGACGGATTCAGGAAGCACAGAACCACCGAGCTTTCCGGGGTTTTGAAGTTTGGATTCAGGGCAAGAGATTCGAATTTTGGGCTCGCGCTTAGGATCCTTAAGTTTAGGGTTTAGGGGTTTAGAGTTTAAGGGTTTAGTTTAGGGTTTAGGGTTTAGGTGTGGGAGTTTAGGGTTTAAGTGTTTAGGGTTTATACAGCTGAACTCAAGACCCCGCATTTGCTGCGAGGCAGATGTACAGGGCCTCAATCTTAACCTGGCGTACTTCATCGCAAGGATGGAACGTGGGCGTTAGGGGTATTCGCCTCCTGTTTGAGGGAGTATAAACGTAAGACAAAATCATCAGGAGTCCTTTGACGTAGGCTCGTTGAGCCGCAGGTAGAGGTATAGAAGTATGGGGCGAATTGACCACTTGCCTCCATGGCAGTAGCCTAGTTGCCAGTTTGTGTTCTGGGATTCGGGTTTCCGGTTTAGGGTATCCTAACCGCTGGGTGGATGAAAGGGTTGTCTGCTTGATTGAACGAGCTGTCGAAGCTGCGATGGCGGAAGTCAGCACTCGTGACAAGTGAGCTCATGCGCTGGGCACCTATTGTAGCAGCAGCCGGCAGCAGCAACATTAGATTAACCGCCTCAGCAATAGCAACACCGTAGTAGCTTGAGTAAGGACAACCATCAGAGTGCTCATCTTTTTCTGCTTTTCAAGCAACCTCACGACAGGAAACTGCGACTAAACGGACCACAAAGCTCTGTGTCCCTCACTCAGCCCTGAACACACCAAGCCAGCTTCCTAGGCCCTAGCCAGTTTAAACTCTGCTAAAGGTAAGCCCGCGGCCTCTCGACAGAATTCCTGAATTCTGCGCCCCCAACCCTTACATGGGTGGTTGTCAAAATTATGGTGCCTTTTGGGGTAGCCTAAATATTAGGTGCCGTATAATATGGACCCAAAAAGGGACCTAATATTGACAACCACCCACATCCTAAGCCCCAACACGAATAAGTTCCTGAACCCAGTTTATGGAGCCTATGGGTAGACCCCATTAGTGATATGTATATATATATATATATATAGAGAGAGAGAGAGAGAGAGAGTGATATCTACATGCTGAGATTAGACATGTTGCACTCTAAAGCCTTGACACCTTTCACCCTACAGCCCTATACCCTGTGAGATTACCCATAGGCCCCATAGTAATTCCTTTTTGGGGGTTCATATTTAGAATCCCATAAGTAATTCCGAAAAGGAACTACTATGGGGCCTATGGATAGGGCTCATGTAGCCGTCAGGAGTGGCCTCAACGATATGGAAAACCCGTATGCACCTCGAGTCTTCGAGAATGGCCGGCGCGTCAACCTCCTGGAGGTGCGCTTTTGGTTATCGGGTTTCAGGAGTCCTTTAAGAGTTCCTCTAATATTACATATGCATATATATATATACAAAACGGGGGACCCTGGGCGTGCACTTTTCCAGGAGTTTTAGCGCTAGCTTCAGCATCATTTACGCAATACTTAATGAGAGAGGTACGCTCCCTGCAATAACGGAGTTTTGCTGCAGATGACACCTCAAAAGAACCCAAAAAGACCTAAAAACCAAAAAATCGAAAAAAACAAAAGAACCAAAAAAAACAAAAAAAACAAAAGAACCAAAAAAACCAAAAAAAACAATTGCCAGAGACTCCTGGACTGAAATTTCCATGGCCGGAGAGTGTCAGATTTTTGTTTTTTTTTGTTCTTTTGGTTTTTGTGGTTCTTTGTTTTTTTTGGGTTCTTTTGTTGGAAGTGGCTGCCAACCCAAAAAAATCAAAATTCGCGCGCGCCCAGGGTCAGTGGCACACATTGGGGGGCAATGCACTCTCACGGCAAGGCTCGTAGACAATGCACATGTATACGTGTGAGTACTGCAATTGGTCTAGTTTAAAGCTGTTACATTGCCACTCTTGTAATTAGGCTTAGTAGCGTCTGCGGGATACAGCGACCAAGTATTTGTTGAGCTCCGTTTGTTTTACAGTAACTACCATTTTTACTGTTAATACGGTGACTATTAAATATCTCTGAAATATGCAGGTCGATATTGATTCGCCGATATTTTTGCGTTTTTTGCAGGAAAACCCCAGATGAAGTGTATAGTACTGGTGATCATATTGTCGTAAATTACTACAGTTACTTAATCTTATTTCAATCTCACATAGGCCCTTCACAGCATACTAGAAAACTTGGATGTGCACAGATACATGTGCGTGTGAAATATGTCTGTATGCATATATATATATGTGTATAGGTGCACATACGTGAATGTGTATGAGTACCTATTTTTGAGATGTATGTGTAAACTGTGCGGATTTATACATAAAATACAAGTACTGTCGTATGCTAAACGTTCTTTTACTTCGTAAGTAAAATTGAAGGCATAATCAGCTAATCAGGCTTACTTCATTTGTTTGCACAGTTACTGATTTGCTTATCACCACGTTACTGTATAGGCAACCTATTTACCAGTTTCAGGTACTGCAATTGGATACCACTAGAAGTTTCATCTTTAACTTCATACCCGTTGTTACAACACTGGTTTGGTATTGTCGATCTTAAGATTCTTGAACATGTCTTATCTTGTTGTGTATAAGTGTCTACATGAAGTCGATCACTTGGAACACCGGTGCACATCTATACAACACGCTGGCCAACAAACCTAAGCTTCAAAAAGCGCATTATGTTTGTAGGATCATTCACATTTACATTTTCTGCTATAGGATTTGTACATTGATTTACATGTTCAGCCTGTCCACATGTAACATGCCTTCTATATTTCGATTACTCTTCTGAACATGACCATAGCTAAAGTATAACAAGTACATGTATGTGCCACCTTACAATAGACTTGTTGCTGGTAACCTATAGAACATCGGCTTAGTGTGGATTGAAAAGTATCGTGTATCTAGTGCTATTACTGTCTGTATTTGGGTTGAATGCTCGGCTACCATCTTAAACACGTACCGACAAGAGCAATGCAAAGGGCATGGTTAGTATTAATAACACGAAGATGAGCAAACAAATTAGTATTTACAGATCACGAAGTCTGTACTACATCTACAAGCATGCTCCGCGCACACATATGTGTATACATCTATGTATGTGCATTGAAAGGTCAGGATTTGTCAACCAATGTAAGGCACTGTATATACAAAGTGTACATGTATGCAAATATATTTACATATAAATACAAATACATATATATATATATATATGCATATATATATATATATATGAACATGCCGAGCTCTCTACCCTGCACAATTTCACACATACATGTGTGTATATATATATATATATATATATATGTGTGTGTCCGTCTTTGTATGTAGGTATATATATATATATAGACATATGCATATACATATTTATCCGTACACATATACTCTTCATATATATAATATAATATATATATAATATATAATAGATATATATATAACTTATGTTCATATACAAATACACATATATGTGATTGCAACTTATGACATATTTGGAAGTAATACAATAGAACAGAATACTAGTATCCATGCCTATGTGTCCTCAGCCCGATGAAACTAACGAAGCAAATCATATGATGCAAACAATATGTACTGAGGTCCAAACTTGCTATAATGCAAAACACAAATAACAGTATTGGTACTAGATATTGCAGGGTGCCGGAAAAGTCTTATACTTTCCGTCAGCTCGAGTCGGGAAGATCAGCAACTAGGGCCGTGTCTCTGGTCGCTTGACCCTTAGACTGGACAAAAGACCAGCAAACCAACTAGCCATAACATGAATGCGGGCACGAGTGGGTCTCTGATGGATTCTATAAAGCAACATATGTGCTTGTACCATCACAAATCTAGCATAAAGCAAGCTAGCAACAAATACAGAATCAAACAACTTCACAAAAGCGCACGCCCACAGTCCCCCGGACTCTATATATATATATATATATATATATATATGGTAACCCCCCCCCAAGACCTACCTACCCTCGTTTTGTATCGTAAATACCGTGCCAAACCAGCTTTTCCGGAAGGTCAGGATTCTGTATCTCTCATAGACTACCCTTACAGCACCATTACCCTCGCACTTGTCAGGAGTTGCTGGATTACCAGCAGTGCAGCATGCGCGTGCAGGGAGCTGTAGCTGTAACATGCTGCAGCCTTATCGGCACAGGAGTTTCGCAGTTCTCGGCAGGTTTAGGCTAGCGCTCAAACGGATTTGCAGGCAT
This sequence comes from Symbiodinium sp. CCMP2592, assembly GCA_905221615.1. Lineage (NCBI taxonomy): Eukaryota > Dinophyceae > Suessiales > Symbiodiniaceae > Symbiodinium > Symbiodinium sp. CCMP2592. The sequence continues at coordinate 66,804 of CAJNDT010005844.1, read as the reverse complement.
CCGTGCGCAATATTGGGTCTGCCGATTCAGGCACGTGCGAGACATTCCCTGTAGCAGCTGCCAACAGACATCTCGAAAGCGAGGAGCTTTGACGTTTCCACCAGTCAGAAAAAAGTCAGACGTTGCGATTCTGAGATTGATTGAGGGACAGAGCTTGACGCTCGACTCTGTGACGTTGGGAATTCATAGCTGTATTCAGATTGGGAGCCTGCGTCCCAACTTGTTGCTGAGAACAGCTGGATCTCGACATTCCTGAGCTGTCTGCTCTCTGACTCTCTCAGCTCATTCTTGGCTTTTCTTTTCTTTTCTGCTGCGGCCTCAGTCTACATTGTTGCTTGTGAGAAGACTACCGAAATCAAGCTCACATTCCAAGAGAACGTGTCAGTCAACTCCCTCAGGTTTGACGTCAAGTCCGGATTCAGTATCTCTCAAAGACTACCGAAGTCAAACTCACATTTCAAGAAAACGTATGAGTCAGCTCGTTCGAGTTCGACTTGAGCACACTAACCTTTTCCTAGGGAAAACCAAAAAAACAAAAAAAAACATCTTTTGGGCGACTATGTGGCCAGACTTGAAAAAGATGTTTTTTGGTCTTCCATTGGAAAAAGATGGTTTTTGGTGGAAAAACCAACTTTTTCCTAGGAGAAAGATGGTTTTGGTGTGAAAACCAATTTTTCCTAGGGAAACCAAAAAATCACATCTTTTGGTAAACTATACGGCCGGACTCCAAAAAGATTATTTTTTTTGGTTTTCACTAGGAAAAATTTGTTTTTCACACCAAAACAATTTTTTCCTAGGAAAAATTTGTTTTTCACTCCAAAACCAATCTTTCTCCTAGGAAAAAGTTGGTTTTTCACCCCAAAACCATCTTCTTCCTGGGGAAAAGTTGGTTTTTCACACAAAAAACCATCTTTTTCCTAGGAAAAAGTTTGTTTTTCCACCAAAAACCATTTTTTTCCTAGGGAAAGCAAAAAAAAAAAACATCTTTTCGGAGCTCGGCCGTATAGTTCTCCGACAGATGTTTTTTGTTTTTCCAAGGAAAAAGTTTGTTTTCCCCTTCAAAACCATCTTTATCCTAGGAAATAGTTGGTTTTTCATGTCAAGCCCATCTTTTTCCTAGGAAAAATTTGTTTTTCATTCCAAAACCAAGATTTTCTAGGAGGAGTGTGCCTTTCATTTGTTTGCGCGCGTTACGAACACGTGTTGCCTTAATACTGGGATGCAATTCCGCCAACGTTAATACTTTACAATATATTGGGTGGTAACCAAAACAATATTCGGGTCAACTTTGGGATCGATAGGGAGCTGGTTATCACAGCTACCGTTTGATGTCTTCTAGCTGACTGAAGTTGTACATTAAATATGAAACATCGGGGTCAGATTCTGGGCGGTACTAAGCCCACTATGGATGGCCTTAGGGCTGCTATCAGAGGGCGAATATTACGGTCACCATTGACATAACGGCGAATGACGAGGATATGGTTAGGGTTGATGTTGTTTGGAAGCAGGAGTCAACTAATGATCTTCGTCACTACGTTGGTACCTAGTACAGGTTTAACCTGATTCTTTACATTTATGTGTATATAGACACATAAATGTACATACCGCATACGGGCAAGTCCGACAGCAAGTCTGACAGTGAGAAAAGGGGGGGCATGTACTGTATGTTGAGGTAAACAAACAAATGCTGGTATAACCCTTAAAAATCGAAGGGCCATCCTTTGGGGAACACCAGAGCGAAGACAGCAAGGATCGCGGTTCTTAATGGAATCTGTTTCGTGTAATTTAATATTAGCATGAATCTGACGGCAACCGTTGAAGCAAATGTTTGGGCAGTATTTAGCTTACATGTATTAATAGTAACATTTACTAATGGGGATGCCATGGTTTTTAATTTCGGAGACTTGAATGGGAACCCACAGCTACATCTGGATGCACTAACTTGTTGATGAGGCCAAGTTGAAGGAAGTATCCGGCACAAGGAACAGCTTATAGGCAATATTGCGTTTGCGAGTAAGGTCCATCTTGGGGGGGACGGCAATATCCTTACTATCAGGGGACCAGTCTAGCTGCTGTATGTGATTGTATTAACCTTGTATTAACCTTCAGCTCGGCATGAAAGTTGATATGGGGATGTATACATAATGGGGCTACAAGTCGACATAACATGTTAATCCATACGAAATAAGACGTGCACCATTTGTGGGTGAACATGAAGTGGAAGACTACTGTCACCATTGGCGCCCGTGTAAGGTCTAATGGCAGGGATAGTATTAGGATATTGTTGTTTTGGAATAGGAAACAGTCAATGCTCACGGTCATTCATACATATTGCTGGGGCTTGGATTTGAAACTGTAGTGAAGGCTACGTTGGGAGCTACTGCTCGTGCCCATATTGAGCTTCGGGTATTCCGACAGACATGACTTTCATCGTTGGGGGAACAATTGAGAATGAAGGCGGCTGCCGATATACATATGTTGTCCCCTCCGAACTTCAACATCTAACACAAAGCCTGGATCATACACTAGAAGCCTAAACCTAGGAGGATTGGTGGCATTGTCGCGGCACCTCCGCGGTAGTTCTTCGGGGGGAGGGTTCGCATATATATATATGTAAATATATATATATATATATGTATATATGTATATATGTATATATGTATATATGTATATATGTATATGTGTATATATATATACATATATATATATGGTTCTTCAGGGTTTTGGATTTAGGGCTTTAGAGTTTGAAGTTTATGGGGTGTGGGCAATTACGTGGTTTAGATTGTAGGAGGACTGGATTCCTGAGACGGTTATGGTCCTGTTCCGGGGTGTTGATCGTGCTCCCACTAAACCCTAGCTCTACGCCCTGCAGCAGCGCGGCGAGCTACGTGGCTCAGAGAGTGGTCTAACGCACATCAAAAAGGATGTTTTGTAACAGTTGTTTGGGTATGTAAGGCTTGCTTGGACTGTCAGTAGGTGCTGTTGAACTCTTGGGTTCCTATGCTAGCATATCTGCTGCATCAGCAACGAGTATGATGGTTCTTCATGCCACATCCTTGCCTTTGCGCAGTATGACTGTATTGAAGGTCGCAATGTAGATGGGCAAGCCCCAGCCACGCAATTCGGTCCCGACTGGCAAGAGCTCGTGTCCTAGATTGCATAGTGTAGGGGTCTGAACGATTACCAACACTGTCTTGGGGCTCCTTACTATATCCATAGTGGTATATACCCCCCTAAATAAATTGTCCTAATTATAAAGGACCTTGTATTATTTTCATCGTGAGCAGACACGGGCTCATCTTCAGAACCGCAGCCACCGTGTCAAAGCGGTTAGCATGACAAACACGTTGGGCCAGGCCTCACCTTCATCGCTAGTTTTGATCACACGTCATCTCCATCGTCATGATCATCATCGTCATCCTCACCCACCGTCTCAGCCTGATTAATGTCCACGCAAGTCGTCAGGTTAAGTCATCCTCCGAGGCAGGCAACAACCAACAACCGAAATGAACATGTCTGACGCGACGTTCACGAGATTTAGCCGTCACTGCCAAATCTGCAGCCGACTGTCATTTGTCCCTTCCCTCCCTCCGGCGATGATGAGTGCAGAGAAGGTGATGATGATGATGATGAGGTTGCTGATGATGCTGGTGATGTTCTTTCATTTCACGAACATCATTATGACACTGGTGAGGCGATTAGAACGCAGAAGCTTCTCCCACCACGGTTGATGCTGAAGGTGAAACAAAGGATGATGAGGTCCATGAGGATGATGTGTTCGTTTAATATCACGAAGATACTGCGATGGTGGAGATGCAGATGGTGATGATCATGGTCACCAAGCGCATCATCGTCATCACATCACATCACCGGCATCATCATCATCATCATCATCATGAACCGCATCATGGTGGTCACCAATCAGGAAGTGCATGCCTATGGTGCTGATGCTGATGCTCATGATGTTGATGGCGAGAGTGACGTCGTCGAGAGTAGGCACGCTTTCGGCCACTGTAAGCTTAGGTGCCGGTATGTAGACGATACATAACAGACGCTGGGATATCTTCGCTGACTAAATGCAGATTCTTTCAAGTACAAGAACAAACAACAAGCAATGCAGCAACATCAAGACAGTGACCACATCATCAGCATCAATGGCAGCGGCAGCGCCACCAGCAACAAGAACGACGACGACAACAACGGCGTACATGGCAACAACAACCACCATAATCAACAATCAACATCCGGTCATGACTGCATACCACATACCACGATTGCCACGGTTGGTGTATGTGTTACACTTTCAATGTAGAGAGCCTCAAGGCATCTTATGTTAGTGGGATTGACATGGGTCTGTCTTTTTTTGGGGGGTTGAATTTGTAGTCTTTGAGGAGTGTTGTCCTTGCGCGAAACACACCCCGAAACATACCCCGAAACATACCCTGAAACATACCCCGAAACATACCCCTGAAACATACCCCCGCGTTATCCAAATCGTTTGGATGAAGTTAGCAGCGGGCGAAGGTGTAGAGTAGCTCAACACAGGTCAGGAAAGGTTTCCCGTAACATACCCGTAACATACCTGAAACATACCCGAAACATACTTGGATTTGCTCCAAGTGGCCCGTTGGCCTTTTCCGCTTCGAAGCGATACTAACCGCCTGACAAGTCGGGACCTTCCAGACCTGCAGCCCACAACGATGCCTGTACCACTACTGCAGCTATTGTCACTACTACTTCTACTACTACTGCTACTACTACTGCTACTACTACTACTACTACTACTGCTACTGCTACTGCTCCTGCTACTGCTACTGCTACTGCTACTGCTACTACCACTACTACCACTACTACCACTACTACCACTACTACTACTACTACTACTACTACTACTACTACTACTACTACTACTACTACTACTGCTATCACTACTACCAACTTCTACTACTACGACGACTACTGCTACTACTACTACTGCTACTACTGCTACTACTGCTACTACTGCTACTATTGCTACTGCTACTACTACTGCTACTGCTACTGCTACTGCTACTGCTACTGCTACTGCTACTGCTACTGCTACTGCTACTACTGCTGCTACTACTTCTACTGCTACTACTAATAGTCTGCGCGAAACACACCCCCAAACATACCCCGAAACACACTCCGAAACATACCCTGCAACATACCCGCGAAACATACCCCGATCCCAACACTCCTGGAAGGGCGCCCCCTATTCGGACAGACCCACATTGTTATGTCGCAATTTTCCTCAGCAGGTGCGGACCAATTTTTTCTAATGAGAGAAGTACGACGGCAGGAGGATCGCGAAGTGCGCTGGAACTCCTCTAAGCTCCTAATCTCGAAATCCCGATGCTCGAAACCCGGCCGTCACGGCTTGACAGCTCAGTTTTCCCTCCACATGCAACCGACTGTGGCTCAAAGACAGTCAGAAGACTCTCTCGAGCCTGGGAGGCTGCGAAGAAGCACGTGACCATGCAACTGGTGGCGCAGGTACCTTGTCAGTCTCGCAACTTAAATCGGTTTCGAGTGCGGGCTTGATCGAGGGTTGTGCAGGTCTACAGGGGTCTAGAAACTGGTTCTACAATGTATCCTGGGATTGCGTTCGCAAACTTGCTGTACCCTCGTCTCCGGCAAAGTAGGCAACTAGGACCCCTGAAGAAACCCGACCCAAACTCAATTACTCCCAAGCACAGAGAGCTGTGACTGAGGCCAGCCAGCACATGAAAGCTGTGGAAGATGTGGCTTGGTGCGGCTATAAACCCTAAACCCTACTGTAAACCTTCTTGGTGCAACATGTTTGGGACGTCCTAGAAATTTGTGCTTGGGCACGTAGAGTTGGTGTTTATAGTGAGGTTTTGGCCACTCAATATTTCATCTCCAACACTGATCAAAACTTGCTTGGCTTGAACCGAAGCCGAGCTGCACGTAAGCGGGCTAAGCACTAGACTAGACTTACTTGGCACTGGCTTCGCGCTTTAAAATGTCAGAGTCAGAGAGAAGCAACATGTAAGAAGTACAGTAACTCTTACCATAAGAACTTCGAGGCGCCAGTACCCTTCTTCCCGAAAGCCCTCAACCCCGAGTTTAGGATGGCGTTAGACGAATAGATCTTACAAGGCTCTAAACTCCATTTCCTAAAGGTCCAGGAAACCTCGTATTGCCCCTGTCAAGCCCTTCCGAGGGGCTCAAACCTTAACCCTCTGTTGAAGAACTCTGCACCCTGACCCGCCGTAGGAGTCAAGAAGATCACAACGCCCGCAAAAGACCCGCCAGCAAATTCTGTAGTAAAAATGATAACCAACACCCACACAGCATGACACCCAAATGAGTGTGGAACCCGTATATGTAACCTGTGCCCCGATCAACATTTTGTAAAGCGTGCTTCAAAGCGCTGTTATTACCCGCGGAAGCCTCGACGACAGCGACCGGCCTTGTCTGAGGCCCGCGCCAGGCAAGCAGCCCGACCGAGAAGAGATCCGCCGATGCTTTCTCTGCAAGTCTTAGAGTGATTAAGTGGGAGCTTCCGGAAATTAGGGGCTCCTTATTCTGGGGTCCTTATAATAAGGATCCTACCATTTAGGGTAGTATTTTAGGGTCCTCAATTTCGGAAACTCCCAAGTGGTTTAGGGATTGGGAGTTTCCGGTCGGAGAGTTGGCTTTGGGGGTTTACCTGTAGGGTTTAGGGTCATGGAGTGGGCTTTTCGGGTATGGGAGGTTCAGGAGGTCTGAACGACATTCCCGATCTTGCTATAGTCGAATTTCAATCCCTTCTTGTATGATTTCGACGACGAGAGCGACGGCTGGTAGGACGATGGCGACGGTGACGGGAACGAACGACCGCGACGGACATGGGGACGACAACGATGACAACGACGACGATCACTACGACCACACCACTACTACTACTTCTACTACTACTACTACTACTACCACCACTACTACTACCACTACTACTACTACTACTATTATTACTACTACTACTACTACTACTACTACTACTACTACTACTACTACTGCTACTGCTACTGCTACTGCTACTGCTCCTGCTCCTGCTCCTGCTCCTGCTCCTGCTCCTGCTCCTGCTCCTGCTCCTGCTCCTGCTCCTGCTCCTGCTGCTGCTACTGCTACTGCTACTGCTACTGCTACTACTACTACTACTACGACTACTACTACTACTACTACTACTACTACTACTACTACTACTACTACTATTACTACTAGTACTAGTACTACTACTACTACTACTACTGCTACTACTACTACTACTGCTACTACTACTACTAGCAGGCGCCAGCCCCCTCCTGTGACCCCCCTCTCGCCTCCTTTGTCGCGCGGGGCAGCCGTTTCAACGCAGCTTTCTCTGCTTCGTTGCCCGGCTAGGGTTTTCTTATTTACTGTTAGATAGGGTCTTCCTATGAGACAGGGTCTACCTATTAGATAGGGTCTTCCTATTAGACAGGGTCTTCCTATTAAATAGGGTCTTCCTGTTAGACAGGGTTTTATTGTTAGATAGGGTCTTCCTCTGACACAATGGTGAAAGGAGTTCTCTTTTAAAATGGCTTGGCTTGGCTTGGCTTGGTTTGGCTTGGCTTGGCTTGGCTTGGCTTGACCAGTCACGCCTCAGGTTCTGGCATGGTAACCGCTTTCTGAAGCTTCAGGGCCAGATAGGGGGGGTCACAGGAGGGGGCTGGCGGCTACTACTACTACTACTACTACGACGACTACTACTACTACTACTACTACTACTACTACTACTACTACTACTACTTCTACTACTACTACTACTACTACTACTACTACTACTACTACTACTACTACTACTACTGCTTATGTCTCCTACTACTGGTACAGTGATTGCGACTACCGTGCTCAGCGGCGTATGCGCTGCTGTCAGTTTCCGCTAGCCACCAGGTCGAAGGTGCAATTTTCTTAGCGGATTGGGGCTTGAGCATAGAATTCGTGCTTGTTTGGTCCAGGGCTTTGCTTGCGATGTTTCGATCGCGTTCCGCGATGAAGTCTTTTGTGTCACTGATGCTATCACATGGCACATGCAAACGACGTCCAGCCCCCTTGTCTCCAAATTATAAACCTTCGCTGTAGATCTGTGATCGGAAATGTTTGCTTCTGTTTTGCTCTTCGCTGTCGCACAATCAGCACATCGAACCGAGACGACCAACATACTATCCGTCTACATATCCGTCTATATATTTATCCAACCGACCATCCAGCCAACCATCTACCTGCCTGTCTATTTATCTATCTATCCACCTGCAGATCTGCCTACCTACCTATCTATCTACCTATCTGATGGATGTACCTCTCTCTCTCTCTCTCTCCCCCTCTCCCTCCCTACATATGTACATGAATCTGTGTATCTATATCTCTTTCTCTCTACATGCCTATGTCTGTCTCTATCTGTGTGTCTATCTCGAGTTATATGGCTATCTATCTTCCGCCATGTAGATATTCATACACATAAACCACATAAACAACTAAACACAAGCACAAATGCGAATATGACCACGAACACAAGTATCCACACAAGCGTGAACACAGAAATAACAGTTGTACATGTATGCATGCATGCTGTAAAAACCTGTCAAGGTTAGCTTTCAAAACCGCTTGTCGTTTACCTTGTTCGCAAAATTGAAGCCTGAAGCCTCAAGCAGCAACTCCGTCACCCAAATAGCCTTACGACTAGACACTTGATCGGAACTATCTGCTTCTGAAGCCCCAGATCCTAAATCTTGCTTTCCAGGAAGCAAGACTTGCGCAGCTATGATACCAGGCCGGTGAGAGGCTCCTTGGCGGTTTTTCAGTGTTTTTTTTGGGGTTGCTAATATACCGGGATCTACGGTTCAGGGTATCCTGAAACTCGGCTTTCCCAGGTCTTGGACTGTTGGGCTTTGGGGTGACGGTGCAGTTGCAGAAGTCAGGGTTGCTAATATGCATCCGAAGCAGGAGCACAGTGATCACCGATGAACGGAAAACCCTGGCCCCAGCCTTAAAGTATCACAGATTCAGCATTGGTAAAGAGGAGGCCGTAGCTGCGAGTTACGGCACAGTCAAGCACCTGTATCCCTAAACCCTGAGACCCACGTTACATATGGGCAGTTCTCAAAATTAGGGTCCCTTTTTGGGTACCCTAAACATTAGCTGCCGTACTATATTAAGGACCCAAAACGGGACCCTGGTTTTGACAACCACTCATATGTCAGGGACTGCAGGGATGGACGGTGGATAGGTGCCTCGGAATCGAGATTTCCATAGCCTGTTTGTCCCTAAAGGAAAACGGGACCCGGAACTCTCAAACATTTCCAAAGCCAGACGAGACCGTCCAGTCATCGTATTTCGCAGTAGCAGGAGGAGTAGCAGCAATAGACACAGAAGCAGCCAAAACAATGGAATAGTGATAGCACCTCGAGTATTGCATACCGAGTGTGAGAACAATGCTTCGAGGCTATGTGCAGCAACATGTCAATGTGCGTCAAGCTCCCGGAACGAATGGTTGGCGTACCGACAGAATGGATGACAGCCCTTTCGGCAGCAGTGCTTACGGGGGTTCGTGGTTTGAGTTGCGGCGTGATGGGTTTCAAGGATGGGGTCTGTTGGCCGTGGGGTCTTAGCTTGTTCGTTGTGGGCCTCGGATTTAGGTTGAGCTTGTTGAAGTTATGGCTTTGGCCTGCCAGGATTATCCATTGTTAGGAACGTAGTCTTGGATTTACCTTGGTGCGTATCGTTGGCTCGGCAGCTTGGGCCGCGAAGGGGAGCAGTACTGTACTGACTCTGAAGACCCTGAAGCCCCAAACCGCAAAACGCAAGAAACTCCCGAGACCTTCATAATTAATCCTCAGACTCCGAGCTGTAAAATACTAGACTAGAATCTCGAGGCCCCACGTATGGTCCAGAAACTTTTCACCTCAATCCTGAAATTCTTGAACCACACCAATACCAGAGCTCGTGCTAGAAGCACTAGTAGCATAGCAGCGGCAGGAGGAGTAGTAGTCGTCGTCCTCGTCGTCGTCGTCGCCGTAGGTGTAGAAACATTACCAGTCGAAGTGGCAGCACCAGTCGCAGTAGCAGTGCCACCAGCAGCAGTATTGTAGTCGTGGGCGAAGCAGTAGCAGGTGGTGGTAGTAGTGGTAGTGGTAGTGGTAGTGGTAGTAGTGGTAGTAGTAGTAGTAGTAGTAGTAGTAGTAGTAGTAGTAGTAGTAGTAGTAGTAGTAGTAGTAGTAGTATTAGTAGCAGTAGCAATCGAAGCAGTCGTAGCAGCAGTAGCAGCAGTAGTAGTAGCAGTAGTAGCAGTCGTAGTCGTAGTCACGGTAGTGGTAGTAGTAGTCGTAGTAGTCGTAGTAGTAGTAGTAGTAGCAGCGGTATTGTTGCGCGGAGGCTAAGCCTCATGGCACTGTGGCCACCCACCCTAGCCTAGTCGCCCCTGAGGGCCTTGAGGGGCAGCCGCAGCTTTCCTGACTACAAGCAACAGCGAAGGACAAAAAGGGAAAAGCTAAAGCTAAAGACCACCTAGGGAAAGGAGAGTTGTCACTCAAAGCTGCGGCGTCCCTTGTCCCACCAGGCTTAATAACTGATTAGAGCAGAATTAGAGCCTGGCGTAACTCAACACTACCTTGGCGGCACTGAAGGGTCCGGACGAATGAATACCAAGTACACATTCCTCTGAGTGATAGCAGCCATCTCACGACTCGGGGAAGCAGACGGGACTCCGTCGTCCGTGATCCTAGCGCCGCCTTTGTGGTCAAAAAGCAGGGCCCTGTAGTGACCAGCTTTGGGGGTGTCGCCTAACTGAATGACAGCCGAGCTGAGAACATAACTAGTCCACACTACCAAGCCCTCTCGCCAAGTGGGAACCCGAACAGTTCGTGAAAGAGCTACCGGAACCTTAGACTTGTGAACCCTGCCACTCACGAGACTGAAGCGGTTCAGCTGCAGAGCTGCACAGGCCACTCCTGACGTCAAGGTTGGGTTGCCAGGAAGGTTGTGCCAGGCATTAATGGCATGTTGCAGAGTGCAGGTGCCACTAGAGCTTGGCAGCAGTTCTAGGCTACAGTTTAGCACGAGAGGGCAGACGTTGCCACCATCCTCGAGCTGAGCATTGCGAATGATCGCCCAAGTTCCTTGCAACGAAACCGGCTTACAGGCCTGGGCAAAGAAGCTAAGAAACTCTGCCGAGTCCTGCTGTCGGCCCGTGTCTGGCCAGTGGCGCAATCTCCTGCGCCATACAGATCGAGACCAGATTTGAAGGGGGCCTTGTGCAGAACTTTGAGCAAGGAGATTTGCTAGGTCCTCTTGAAGTGAGGGCACCGTGAAGACTTCAGCGGGACCTTTGTACTGGACAGAAACCCAGGCCGTGGCTAGCAGGGCAGAATTCGCATAGCAATCATTTGCAGGATTGGAAAGGGCTAGCTGCTTTAGCTGCATCAGAGCAGCTGGAGCTTGCGGAGCTCCTTCTCGAGAGACTGGGCGAGGGGCGACCTGCCCCGCCTCTCACGACGAATGGTCGTCGCCACGAGCTGCAGGCAGGCGTTTCCTGCCAGAGCTTCGATGATGGTCCAAAACCGATAAGCTCGTGCCTCGCGAAGGCCCAGGCTCAGGGAGAACGTAACTGCCGAGCCCGCCATCTGGGGGGTCAGCTTGCGCAGCGGATGGTAGTTGATGAGAACTCCATATCCTCTTTGCAAAGCACGATCGTCTCCTGAAGCATGTCGACGATCTCCTTCAAGGTCAGTGGTGCAAGCATCTCTACCGGATCCAATCGGCGGAGAGCCGAGTTCCACTTCACAAACTTGAAGCAGTCCGGCTCCGTTAAGATTTGCAATCTCAGAGCCTCTTGCCGATTCTCTGGGCTCGTTGTCAGGAGCTGTAGCCTCTTGACCAGCTCTGAGGCCCAGGTCTGCCACAGAACCACTCTCAAGGGCTGAGTCACCAAAGCAGGATTGCTGTCTTTGAGCTGGTTCCACTCTGTTGCAATCACCGCCTGAGTATTTATTAGCGTTAACGGAGGAGCCGTTCCTTGAAACAAGATCCATGTTGTCGACTGTTCGACGGCATGCAATGCATCCGCCTGCCTTAAGACCATCTGAACGATCTGTGCGATCAGGGCTGACGAAACCGTAATCTTGGAGAGTGGGCTGCCGCTGGTGCTGGGGTGGGAGGCATGAGGAGCTGCCTGTGTTGGCTGTGCCGCTCGTGACGGAAACTGGCGTCTGGTGGCTTGTTGTCCGTGTCGTGGTCCCTTCCCTCCTTGTCCCTGACCTTTGTGGTTGGGTGTGGAGAACTTGTTCGGCTGCTCCTCCTCCTGTGTCCCCTGGGAAGGGAGGCTCGGAGCGGGTGTGCCCAAGTTGGATGTGAGGGCTCTGCAGGGATCGGAGGAGAGGGGTTGGCTAGAAGGCTGGAGGCTTGAGAGGGCGCTGAGAACTAGAGGGGCTCGAACATTCTCCGGCCTTGCAACGCCCATGTCTGACAAAAGGCCAGCTGCGCTGCCGTCTCTTCCAGTTCCTCCTTCGACTCTCCCTCGAGATCCATGGGGCCTGCGCAGGTGGGACAAAGCAGCTGGGTTAATCAGGGCCTGTAGCAACTTAGACCATTGGATCATTGCACACTCCGAAGCATGCTTGGCCTGCTTCGGCTGAGGGGGAGCTGAGACTGGAGGATGCTGAAGAGCTGCTCTGACCCACTCTGGCATGTGTAGAATGGGGGGCTCCTGCCATTGACGCTCTCCATCCATCATAACTGCGAACAGTGCCCACTGCAGCAAAAACCACTCCCGAGCCGCCAGGTTGTGGCATCGGAAGCACCAGTTCCATGGTGGAGTCCATTATTGTTGCCTCTGTTGTCTCCCCAGGCTGGTGATCGGAGGGCGTCTCGGTAGGTCCGCGCACCTCAGATTCTTCACGAACCGAGTCCTCTGCTGGCCTCTCTGCGGGGGCCTGTTCCTCCGCAGAGGAGGCGACTTGCTCATCTTCCGCTTCATTGGGTCGTTGAGGAGGTTTACTTTTGCTCTTCACCGCTGTCGACTTCCTGATGAGCGCTCTAGCCTGGCCCGGTGACAGTCGAAGCCGAGTGGTCCTGGCAGTCTGGGCCTGATGGGCACGCTGACGAAGGTGGTAGCGGCCAACTGAGCCTTTAGCCAGCTTAGGCGATAGGTTGCTGTCTGAAGGTAGAACCGGCTGAGCAAGAAGGGCGGAGGAGTCTGGCTCACCTTCCTGCTTGACATCTGGAGCAGGCAGTGATCCTGTTCTCATGCCTATGACTGGCATTGCCTTGGGTTTGGGCTCTAGCCTAAAAACAGTGTGAGGTGGCTGGTGCAGCTGCATCCGTGGCTGTTCTTGGCTCTTCAGAGACCTGATGACCTGTTAGCTCCGGAGGTGTCCGCGGTGAGGGTATGGCTATCACTATCCCAGGCTCCACGTCGGTTTCCGGGGCCGCTTCCACTTCGACCTCCACCTGCTGGTCATCGTCAGCTTCAACCTCATCGTCCTCCACTGCCATCCGTGCCGGTGCCGCGCCATCTGGAGAAGGGGTGCGCAGCTCCGGGATACGATGGCGGCGTCTCGTCGGAGGGGGCGGAGGCTGCCGAATGGCTCCGCCAACTTTCTGTGCCTTCCTTGCGAGAAAAGTGTCAGAGGAGGCTGAGATCGTCGAGAGTAGTCTTCACCAGTGGATGGAGCAGACTTGGGCCGTGGGCCAGCAACTGCATCAGAATTGTTTTCTGCTGCAGCCAGGGCTTTAAGGTGCAACCTCGTCCGCTTGTCTGGTCTCCGCGCTTCTCGAGCAGAATCTCGCTCCGTCTTGAGCCTGTGGCCTTGTGGCCCAGACCCAGACCCAGACTCGGACCATGGGCGACTCATGACTGAAGACAGTGTCCACTCAATGCTAGGGAGCTTGAAAGGACTGGCAGGGGGGAGGGTGTGGCTGCTCACACAGGCTTCATGGTGCAGACTGGCAAGACGCTGATAGCTCTCATGGGCGACAGTCCTCCAGCCCAGATTGGCTGTAGCAGTTGGCAAGTCGGCGAGGGAGGTAGCCATCCGATCTTGCATTGACACCATGAGTGTGCGTGTAAGCATGGCGGAGGGGAACCTCCTAGCCGCAGGGAGGGCAGAGACTGATAACCCACTAGCGGACAAAACCTGATGCCTTGATGATCCCTTGTCCCTTTGGTCCGGAGGGTAACCTCCGTGCTTCTTAAGAGATCCTAGTAGAGTGGTACATCGGGGCAGCCGAACCGGAGGGTGAACCTGATGGTGGGAGTGGCCTACTGACCCTAGACATCCTATCTGTGTTGATGTCTGCTGTGGGATTCCTGAGTCCGCGGCAAGGTCCGGCAGGATCAAAAGCAAGAGTACACCACTGCTCATTAAGCCAAATGCCGTGAGCCAGAAACAAATGCAGCCTCGTTCCGGAAGTCGTTGTCGTGACCCGTAAGGCGTCCGTCGTTGCTTCCTGGGCCGATAAAGGCTTCTGGACTTAGTCCAGCTGATCCAGGTGTTGACCCAGAAGTCGGCGATCATTCCACACACAGACCATAGCAGCAGTGAAATCAGGAAAAATGATGTACCCTGAAGCATCTGCACACGCTCTTCTGCCCTGAAGATGGCGAACATATCAAGCCAGTTGACAAAGGGTGATTCGGCTGCAATGGATCGCTCGTACAGTCGTAGGAGGGACAGGCGGCTTTCCGTACTGAAACCTTGTCGTCGCCACCTTTCAAGCAGAACGTCCAGCGACACTGAAACAACCTCTCTCTCCAGAGCTTCGCTGTCGGCTCTCCAGTGGGCTCTTGGCATCTTGTTAAAGTTAAAGCCGTGGGAACCGCCATGGACCATTGCATGCCCTGTACTCCCTGAAGTCAAAATAAGAAGTGGAAAAGTTCGGGAAAAAGAGGGAGGGCCGGAGGATGCACTGTAGCGTGTGGAAGATAACGACTGAGAAAGACAACCACAACCACCCCCGGGCAAGGTGTAGCGAGCCGGGACGCTTGGTAGTGGTAGTGGTAGTGGTAGTAGTAGTAGTAGTAGTAGTAGTAGTAGTAGTCGTCGTCTTCGTCGTAGTACTAGTAGTAGTATTAGGAGTAGCAGTAGGAGTAGCAGAAATAGTAGTAGTAGGAGGAGGAGGAGGAGGAGGAAGAGGAGGAGGAGGAAGAGCAGGAAGAGCACGGTGACGAGAGGCAGAACTTGTGCCGCGAAAGTGCAGATACTTGCCCCAAAACAATGTGAGAATACTTTTGTTTGAGGCTATGTGCCGCCACATGTACATGTGCGACAAACTCCCGGAATGCATGCTTGGCATCCGGGCCGAAGGGATGACAGCCCCTTCGGCAGCAGTAGGTTGGGGTTTATTGCATTTTGAGGTATTGAGGGTTTCCCGGCCCTGGCTCTGTATTGGCAGGGCCTGGTAGGGATTGCTTCCTGCAGGGGCCATCCTCCGATCGGATCAGGACTTTGGGGGTTTCGGAGTCCCAGATCCTAGCAAGCGCGAAACTTCGACCCGGAGCGGCCTAAAGCCGAAGAGAAACCCTGTTCAAGCTTACTCAGCTGTTTAAAGCATTGGCCTGAAGAAAGTAACGGGGGCTCAGAAGCTTCAACCCGACACCATAGATAGAACCTTGGAAACTTGAGTTCGGACAAAACAACTCCCGGCAAGCGAAGGCAACGGATCGTCGACGTGGCTACACGGAGCTCCTCGGGCGTTCAGGAGGGTTCTGGTCTAAGGGCCTGAGGCTTTCAACTCCCGGAGGTCTGCAAAAGTAGGATGCAGATAGGCGGGGTATAAGAACCCCAAGATACAATTCCTTATACTAGATCCTTATCTACCTATCACAGGGCTCACAGACTGTTTGAGGGGCTTCGAACGGCTGCCTAGTGCGTTGTGAGGCTTTGATGGGGCTTGAAAGCCTTTCGGGGCCTTCTAGCGCGAGTGTAAAGGTTCTTCTGGATTTGACAAAAGGGATTCGGGTTTTAGGAAAGGTTTGGGCTGGAGGTTCCTACTTTCAGGATTAAAATTGGAGTTTCCGAAAATTAGGGGTACCTTGTTGGGGGTCCTTATAATAAGGATCCTACGATGTAGGGTATTATATAAGGGTCCCCTAATTTCGGAAACTCCCAAATCCCCCAGAGCCAGGGGACCTCAATGTTTCTGGGGTGCGAGGGTTTCAGGGCCCTAAACCCTAAACCCTAAACCCTGCAACAACGTGGCACCATCGAAACCTGCCTCCGAGATGAGGCGTAGAAAGATCTGCAGACGGAAAAAGGTGCTTAAAACAAAGCCTAAACCCTGAAGGTTTTAGGCTTGAGTCCCTTGGACTTCGGGTTTCAGTTGGGTTTCTGCCCATCGCTTTTGGCTCGAAGGTTGCTTTTTCATGCTAACCTTCGATAAGCAATAGTTACGGCCGGCAAGGTGAAGACTTGCAGTAAAGCTCTGTTCAGAGAGGTACTCACGAAAGAGCCAACATGACTTGGGATGAGCCGGCTGGTTAGCTTTGTTCACCGGATCTGTCTGTCTGTCATGTGACATCTATGTGGGGCTGTTCTATGCTAGGATTTTTCTAGGGTGCTGACTCGTAATAGTATACTTATGCTTTGTGTGGAGTCCCTGAAAGAGACCCTCATGCGGAGCAACGACTTTAGTGGCTTGGAGGTTAGGTTTTGAAGCTTGCAATGTCTCATCACGATCAGAGGAGCCGTGATGTATGGCGGGAAAGCCCTACACGCTAAACCCTAATCCGAAACCCCGATACCCTAAACCCTAAACTCTGTCCTCATGCCGACGTCGGTTCCCTCCTACCCTAAACCATTCCCAAGTTCTGGACCCTGAACCACTGCAGTTCGGACATGCTCAAACCTAAGACCCACAAAATAAACATTCCCAACCCCAAAACCTCAAACTCTTCAAAAGGCTGACTCGCACGCCCCGAACCCTAAAGATAGCACACCCTGATGAATCAAACTCTGAAATGCTGACGCCGTAAGCCGTAAACCTAAACCTTGAAAGCCTAATACCCTAACAGCCTTGCAAGAGTAGGTACTTTGAGCTCTAAACTAAACACCCCTACCTGCACAAGCAACACAAATCCTGTAACTCTTGAAGCCTACGAAGCCCAAATTCTTTGGGACATGCAGAACCCTGAACTCCAACGCCCAGGCCGAAGACACCCCCAACTAATATAGGGGCTTGCCAATACTTTTGAGGGTTTCCTATTCAGAGGCCTAGTAGAACATACCCCAAAACCATATTCTGATTATGAATGAATATGACGAAGGAAGCTCACGATCAAAGCCCTACAATGTTAACCCTAAGCCCCTTTAGCTACCGTTTCAAGGGGCCCTTATAGGTCCCCTTAAGGAAACCCTTACCCTGGTGATCTAAGGACTCATATATTAAGGCTTTTGGGCCCAAAGACCACACTTTCGAAGGCTTTCAGGCTATTGTGATCCCTAGGGTTGTAGATCCCCTCCCTTAAGGGAACCCTTATCAGGGAACCCTTATAGATCCCCTTTCAGGGAGCCCCCGAAACCTGGCAGCCCCAGGCTTCCGAAAGCGGTTGGACGGATACCGGCGCCAGCAGCTCTTCCAGCCATTCGACGACAGGCCGGAGAGGGTTTGGGGTTTTGGGTTTAGAGTTTAGGGGTTTGGGGTTTAGGGATGTTGGCGGAGCTCCTTTAACACGTACCTGAAGGGTACCCTAAGGTTTTCGAGTTTTTGGGTGTATGGTTTAGGGTTGCGGGGTTTTGGATGTTATTGAGGACGCAAAGCCACGCTGCAGCATCGACGAGCTACCTACCGACACCAAGAAGTTGCATCACCGCAGCCCAAACCCCCAACCCTATAAACCCCAAAACCCTAAATTCCTAAATCCTAAACGCCCCAAGCCCTAAACCTCAGGGCGTAACACTCCCTTCCGCTTAAAGGACACCGACGTGGTCGTGGGGAAGGTCTTGAACAACTTTTTGATACTGGCCTAGCGGAGGCGCGTAGGGGTTTAGAGTTACGAGGGTCAGTTTAGGGGTTTAGGAGTTCAGCGTTTTCGGGCTGTAGGAGTGTAGGGTTAGGGGTTTAGGAGATACGGCTTAGGACTTTTTAGTTTCTTTTGAGTTGTAGGATCTGGAGTGCGGGAGTTTGGGCTGTTGCATTGGGGGCTGAGGCTTCAGAGAAATTTCCTGTACTCGGAACGGATGACGTGGTATAGCTACAGATACAGGGCCAAGATTCGTTTGGCATCTATAACTTTTAATATGTGTATATATATATATATATACATATATATATATATATATACATATATATATATATATGTATATATAAATATGTATATACATATATGGTTACTCCCTATTGAACAACCTCCATGAAAATTTGAAGGAGGGGGAGGGGGGAAGTGGAAGCAGATGCCGCAAATACAGAAAAAGACGAGGCTGCGACAACGAAACACAAGCCACAATCAATCAAACGCAAAACGGATTCGATTTTCGTCCTGTTTCGAAACATCTCAAAATAGAGAACACTCAAAAGATTCAATTAAGTCGTTTTTACGGATTCGAGTCGTAACGTAGTCTAGAATGTACAGGAGGAGGCTTCGAGGTAGGTTTTCGAGGGGGTAGCATATATATATATATATACACATAATATATTTGTATTGACACAGACATATACATGCCTACAGACATACATATATGCTTGCACTCCGGTGACCCTCCCCCCAACCCGCCGCCCTCCCGCCCCCTCGTCCCCACCCCGATGGTGTAGACTTTCAGGCTTCAGCTTCGGAGTTGAGATCCCCCACGCTCCCTGTGGAATGGTTGTGGTTCGGGCTTTCCCTGGAATGATTCCGCGTGTGGTCATCCACCTCCCCCGCCCTGCTGCTGCCCTCCCGGAATGGTCACTATAGGGACTTACTAATTACCTATACTAATTTTGGTGGGTCCTTAAAAATTTCGTATAATATACCCCAAAATCCTATTCTAATTATTAAGGTCCCTACATTATAGGTGCTTCAAGGTGGAAGGTTGAAGCCGGTTTGACGCCGGGGCGGGGAAAGCAGGGCGGGAGAAGGGGCCGGGAACACAATGCGGCACAGTCATATGTGTATGTATAAATATAATATATATATATATATATATATGTATGTATGTGTATATATATATGTATGTATGTATATATGTACATGTGTGTATATATGTATAAGTACCTGTACATGTATACGTACAGACAGAGGCATAGAGACGTACTGCGCCGGGCCGATAGTTCGCCCCACTAGCTTAAACAACGAAGTTGACCCACACCCCCACCCTCTTCCCCCTAGACTCCTGACACAAGCGAGCTTTGGGGCCTCCTCCGCGATGAAGAATTAAGTACTCCTGACACAACCGAGCTTTGGGGCCACACAAGCGAGCTTTGGGGCCTCCTCCGCAATGAATAAGTACTCCTGACACAAGCGAGCTTTGGAGCCTCCTCCGCAATGAATAAGTATAATTTTTTAAAACGGCGCAGTAATTACTCCGCTGGCCTGCGTAGGGAATTCGTTACTTTGAAGCATTCCGCTACTCCGCAAGAGTCTGCATAATGATGAAAGGCCCGGTAGCTCAAAACTTTCGGCCCGGGGATGTATAAGCGCATAAACAGAACAAACATATAAGCATGAATCATGCATATGTATGGATACACACATACACGTCTACACAGAGATACCCATATACATTTATACATTTAAACACGTTTACATATATACATTGGCATGTACGTATGTATAAAAATATACATGTGTACACATAAGCATCATATATATATATATATATATATATATATATATATATATATGTATGTATACACTCACGTACGCATGTGCATAGATGAGCATATGTATGTATGTACACGCATCTGTGTGTGTACAGCTGCCTTAGCAACACCCTGTGAGTCCTCGTGCATGCTGCCCTCTTGTAGGAACAGCCCGACGGCTCCGTCCACTTCTTTCTCTAGTTCGGCAGTCGCGGCCCCAGCTGGCTGTGTCGGTGCACCTGGCGGCTTGAGCACCCTAGATTGTTTAATAAAATCTCTACCAAAGTAAGGCGTTAACCCAAACGTAACACCCCCCGTACATAGTCGTCCTCGCCAGCACAATGCCAACTATCTGCATCTTCACGTTCATGGCATCGTGGAACTGGCCGAAATAACATTTGAGGTTTTTGAATGTTAAGGTTAGGCACATCGTCTTGTCATCCTCTGGCAGAGGTTGCGCATGATACCGTCATCCGCAGTTCGATCCGAGCAAGGAGAAGCTAGGCATCTTGTTCATCCTCCATGAATTCAGGCCGCGGGCTTTCGATGCAATGTGGCGCAGCGCACCTGCCATCGAGGTCCGCAGAGGAATTCTAACGTCGTTGCACAGATCCTCAGGGTTTAGGGTTTAGGGGGTTCGCGGATGTCACTGCATTTAGAGTCGTTAGTACTTTGACGCCGAAGCTACAGTCAAGCTCGCACATCTTGTGATTGGGTTTTCTCACCGCGCGGCTCAAGCTGCGTGTGGCCAAGGTTTAAAGGCTTCGGGTTGCCATAAGCCCTTAGCTCTTAGCCCTGAACCTTTCGCATGCAGCCTAAGGAGCTTTCAAGGTTCAGTAGTCCACTGCCTGCATATTTTGTCTTCCATGTCTTTCCTCTGGCAGAACTTATAGCATGGAGCCCCACATCCCAGGCTCCAAAGGCTTGCAAGAAGTTCATGAAGCTCGACTTAAAGAGCCTAGTACAGTGTTACAATAGAGGAGGTAACCTTTTCCTTATTGACGATACTGGAGCTGGACAAAGTCGAAACCCCAAACCAAACCATCAGCGTCAACCGCGAGGACCCTTCAAGCCGGCAACTCAAAGCCCCTTATGTAACCCTGACGTCCAGTGCTTATGGGCTCTTGCACTCATGCCCAAGCCCTAAACCCAAAAACCCGGGCCTAAATCATCGAAGACGTCAACCCTCGACACGAAACCCGAACCTAAACCCTAAACCAGAAGAAGGCTTCTGGGCTGCCCTGAGTCGGCCCTAGGTGCCTGTGTCCACGGCTACCCGCGGGGGAGGGTGAGGGTTACGGTTACGGTATCTGGTTTCAGATAACCCTAGCGGTTTGGGAATCAGGATTTGTTGGTTCAGGGTGCTCCCCCATTTCAACTTGGATGCCGGCTGCAAGATGGACGTAAGCCACACAGAACAATTAGCAGCCTCAGCGGGAGGTAGGTACCTCTAGTCGCCGAAGCTTGTCAGAATATGGGATGAGCTGACCGTCAATCCACTCCCGCTTTCGGCTGCTGATCTGATGCCTTGAGAGTTCAGAGAATTCCCTGGCGAACTAAATACTAAATTGTCTTGGGCTCCGGTATAGGCCCGGAGAGCTTGTTCCGAAATCTTTGGCCTGACGACTTTTGTCTTGTCCCTCTGCTCCTCCTTCCACCAGTTCGGTGCAGCTTCGGTACTATTACCGAGGCAGTGGTGGTGGGCACACCACCCGTAGTTTTTACAGAACTTTTTGGAGGTTTTGCTACATACCACGCGGTCCGTGCGAGTGTGACACCCGTCCTGTCGGATTGCCACTATCCGGCAGCAGAACCGCATCAAATCTGCAAGGTCTTGAGTCTTTCAGTTGGGCTACGACAGAGCGGACGATCACCTCCGGACCACTGACTGCCAGCCAGGCACTCGAGCAGCATGCACAGAACCACAGCACAGATCAGTGGTGGCAGAACAGTTGCGGGGACAGATTCCAATCTGAAGACTCTGCAACAACACAGCAACGCATTTCATCTTTCCATGCTCCATTTAAAAGGGTGTATTCCCACCCAGGTAGTCATAACCCTTGTCTTTATATAGAAGTCCTAAAATCAAGAGCCTCTGACACTATAGACCTTATCTTTATAGAGATCCTAAACTAGAAAGCTTAAGGGCAGAGTCGTATACCTTCGCTGAGGTTCTCGGGGCCTCAGCCGAGGAAGAATCTAGGCCCCTCAACTCCAAGGCTCACAGCAATGAGCCACAGCCCACAACAGAGACTCGCAAGCAGCGCGTCGCTGCGATCCGCAGGTTGAAGTCCGGAGAAGGAAACCTTCATTTGGGGGCCGAAGTAATTACCGACCTATGCTATTTTGGTGCTTCCCTATTGTAACTATGGCATGAGCTCCTCCAAAACCCTATTCTAATGATTTAGGCCCCTACGTTATAGACTTTTCAGATGTATAAGAAGGTCCATAATCCGACACGCTTTCAAGACCATATTAATTAGCATCAGCCAAAGTCCGAAGATTGTTCTTTTACATCTACATGGTCATTCGCGCGAGTTGCCATTCTCGTCATGTTAATCGAAGCTGCTGAAGAGCAATGAAACCGGTGAACATCCCAACGGAAGCCTTCTATGGAGGCTAAACTGCCCCGGTATCTTTTCCTTCACGCTGAACCTCTCAACCCCAAATCGCTACACCTCAAGCCCGCACCACTCTACATACACCCCGAACCCCCAAGCTCCTTGCACCCTAAAATTCGAACATCTAGAATATTGAACAAAGCCTTTGCCATGTGACTGCGGCTCAGGTTCCTGAAGTTCAGCACTGTAAGAAGCTCACATGGGTTGAGGCTTACGGTTTAGGTAGAGGATTTCTGGATTTTGCAGTTGGCACAAGGCGCTCTAAAGGTTTATTGAAATCGTGTTTTCAATTGCATTGGGGGCTTCTTTCAATGGCACCATATATGCGGCGTCATTGTACTGAGGGCTGCACTATTTACCATCATACAGCGGTGTCCCCTGCGGTGGCGCTTGCATGATTAGTCAGACTATTCCTCAGCGTTCCCTGATGCGAGTATATTATACCTTAGTCTCCGTTGTGGTTCCTGTGTTGGTTTAACCTATTTCAGACCCTAAGATAGCAACCTGATTAAGAAACCATGGGCCTATAACCCCAGCATATTAGGGTTCATAAAAGGAACCCTAATAAAGACCCTAGGCTTCTTGATCAGGTTCCTACGTTATACCTTCGTCTCCGTCGTGGTTCCCGTTTCGGTTTAACCTATTTAAGACCCTACCTGTAGCCTGTAGTCTCCATTGTAGTTCCTGTTTCGGGCTGGTTACCTTATAGGATCCTAGTTACTAGTTTATATATTTGGTTAAACCAAAAATAGGAACTACAATGCAGACTATAGGTACAGGTAACCGAACAGGGATCTAAAATGGAGACCATCAGTCGTACAATTTACCCATTTTGGGGATTACCTTAGCATTCTAAATATAAACCCCAAAAGGAACTACCATGGGGTTCGGGCTTGCTGGGTTTGAAGGTTTAGGGTTAAGGGGTCCGCAAACATCAACGTCGCTATTTTCCGGACTTTGTTCTGTCTCCGGAGAAATATACGCGAATTCGAAGACTTTTCCACTGGATCGCATGAAGCATCACCGGGCTCAAAGACCTAAACTCTCAACCCTTCTCGTAAGCTTCTAGGAGGAAGCAGGCACATAAAGAAACCTGATAGTTTCTTACGTGCTTAGGTACATGCATGGGCAAACCATGACAACGCCCACCCAGATCCCATCCCTTCTGCAGGGCAACAATGGGCCAAGCATGAGCAGACCTCATCCGTTCCCAAGAGCTTCCAAGCATGAGAGTTACCGTGATAATGTCCACCTGGACCTCTTCCGTTGCCCCGAGCATCCGCGGGCTGAGCCTGACAATTGAGTGCGCATCCAGCCTGATTTCATCCGTTCCCCAGAGCATCCGTGAATCAAGCATGAAAACGTCCACGCAAACGTCATCCGTGTCCCAGAGCTTCCCTGGGCCAGCCCTGATAATTAGCATCCAGGCAAACCTCGTCCGTTCCTCTAGTGCCCACCCAGACACCGTCCGTTTTTGAGAGCATCCGTGGGCCAACCCACCAAGCATAACGTTCACCCAGACGTCAACCGTTCCGCAGAGCATCCATGCGCCAACCATGACAATGCCCACCCGCTCCTAATCCGTTCCCCAAGCCATCCATGCGCAAACCGTGCTTTACGTTTGCCCAGACTTCATCCGTTCCCCAGAGCATCCGTGGGCACACCGCGATTACGCCCGCCCAGACGTCATCCGTTCCCAAGATCCATGAGCCATCCGTGACGCGATCACCCGGACCTAAATCGTTCAAAAACGCATGCCCGCAGCATACAGCCGTGGCACTCAGAGCATCGACTGGCGGTGGCAGATGGCACAAGTCTGTGTTCCCTCTTCTATTCCTGCAAGGCATGCATGCGAGATCAATCCTGAACTCTTTACATACTTCTTTGCGTTAGTGCAGACGTACCACATGCCGCTTCTGCGAGACTTCATCAGACTGTCGCTGCAATTTTGTAATTCGTGCTGCTGCCATGCCTTCCAAACTCTTAGCCCAAGTATTCTCGTATGTGCACGAACCGGTAATTGTCTGGGATGTTTAGATGCTATCTCGTGCTTCCCTAATTCGCCGGTTGTCAGCTTAGCCACGTCACTCAGAAGACAAATTGCCCAAAACCCACTCAAAAAGCACGCCGCATGCATTTAGTCTCCAGGTTTTTTGTGCGCTTGCCACCTTATGAGAACTCATATCCCTTAGTGGCGCTCTAATCAGAGAGAGACTGTGACAGGGAACTTTAGCGCTCAGCATGGAGTCTGCGTGAACAGGTCTCGCCGGTGAAGGGTCCTCGACGATGGGTTCTCGCTCGTGCCAGTAAGAATACACATAAAACAACTAATATGTAGTACCTATAGTATATACTATGATATCATATACTACAATAGAACATATTGTAGCAGAAAATATAGAGCATGTAGTATGGCATACATAATTGATTAAAGAAAGACGTACCGAATCGAGCAGTTAGCTTTCGTGGGAGAGTAACGGTAACGTGGGTGCAGTCGCCGGAGTACACACTACATTCATGACCCAGCTTCATGCGAAGACGAACAGCTCTTGTTCTTCAGGCAAAGGGAGAAGGCAGGTCGAGCCACCCTCTCGGGGTTTTATGGGCGTTTAGGGTTTAGAGCTTCAGGGTGTAAGGCTTATGTGTCTCGAGCCTTGTGTGCTAGCCGAAACCTTGGTGATGCCATGCGACGCTCAGTGTTTGATCTCTCCGGCTGCATTACCTCGTTCTTTGGGCTTTGGGATTCGTGCTTTTTTCACAATGCCAAAAGGGTTTGGGTTTGGAGTTTTGGGTTTAGTGTTCACTGTTTCGGTCTATTGGTTTAGGGGTAGTCTTTCGGTTTCTTGCTGCGGCATTAGCCCCAATTCAAACAGTCCTAACACTAAGCCCCAAAACCCTAAAACTGATCAGGCTTAGGGTTTAGGGTACTCTAAACCCCCTAAACCTTAACCCTAAACCGTAGTAAATCCTAAACCCTAAATCCTAAACCCTAAATCCTAAACCCTAACTCCTAAATCCTAAGCCCCTCGTTTGGATCTATGTGGATGCAGCCGGAGCTAGTACAAGTCTCACCGGCCCCGGGGCCCCTGCAAGCTTACGTGAGGGTTTTCTATGGAGTCCCGGATGTGTGTATACTTGTGTGCATATATAATTGTAATACACATGTGTATGTGTAATGCTCTCCATCAATCTGTTTGTATGTATTTATATATAGATGTTATGTATATATATATACACATATATCGTATATACACATACATATGTAGGAGTATGTACTTTCACGACCGTTCTTATACACGCTGAGATGCATGCTCTATATGCCTGAGCTAGGCATGTATATCTAGATATGCATTCATCTGTCTATACATATATACATGTATATACACCTACACACACATAAATCTGAACTCGACAGTCTGTACGGTGCCAGGGTTTAGGGCTCACACCCAAGAACTTTGAAGTTCCGTGGTTTGTATGCTCCCCTTAAACTCCACAGGACGCAAAAGTTTAGGGTTAAGGGATTTGCAGGTACTTGGGTTTCTTAGGGCTTCAGGCAAGGACATGACTTGCAGGGAGACAGCGGCTGCACCTTTTCAAAAGAAACCTGAAGCAACCCGAAAAAGCGAAGATTCGAAGCCTTGGACCTGCGCGATGCGTCAAGTTGAGGTGGGGTTTTGGGGCACATATAGTGTTTCAGGTTTACCTTTACCTTTTTTGAGGTACTGTAGCTACCGCTTCGGTGAATACGGGGTTTAGGGTTTATGGTTTGTTGCAGTGTCTCGGCTTTCTCACAGGTGTTTTCGTTCATCGGCCTCGAAAAACGATGGATAGCTTGCATTAGTATCCTCAGTCGCTGCCAGAAATATGGGGATCTAACAATCTAACAACAGAGAGTCCGACTTCAATCCCATCCGAGAAAAGTCAGGCTTGTAGGATTTGAGTCCTAGCCGGTAAACCCCGACCTCAACCGAGTCTCGGATCCTTTCACAGACGAAACATCTCGGGGATCCGCATGATTCGGGTGGACTGGCTCACGGTTTGGGTTTAGTGGCAAGCACTCCTCAGGTGCTCCCGGAGTATCCCCATCGCGAAGACTCCATGAGCTCTACTGGAGCACGACGATTTTAGGGGTTGAAAGTTGAGGTCAAGAGCTTTTTTTGTCCATACATAGTACAACAAATTTCACAGGGGCAGAAAGGCGATATAATTGAGAATCGCGTACTCCCCGCCGCTCGCGTTCGAATCCTTCTTTGGGATTCCATGTTGGGGCGCCGGCCATCGCAGCTGCTTGTACCATTCGTCTGCCGAGGCTCCTTCCGGGGGGATTTCAGGCTGTTGGGACGTAATGTAGGGGCCTTAATAATTAGAATAGGGTTTTGAGGTTCATGATAGTATACATATAATAAGGAGCCCCCAAAATAGCATAGGTAATTATTTAGGCCCCTATATTGGTTTGTTCAAGTGTCGACATTTGCAGCTTTGCCGGCCCCTGGTTGAAGACTCATGGTTGAGCGTTGCAGCTTGGAGGGCTTGGCGTTGAGGGACCAGGACCCCTTGCTCTAAAGCTTGACTATCAACCCGGGACTCTAAACAGTCATCACCTGACAGCCTGAAAAGCGAAAGCATTGTGTTCCCCTGCATTAAAGCCTTGCCTTAGCCACAATGCCATGTGCCATGCAGTTCATGACGCCATACCATGCAGGAATCCGGCAACATCCGCAACGTAACTCAACAGCCAAAACCCTCAAACTCCTAAACCCTAAACTCAAAATCCGAACTCCAGACCCCAAAATCAAAAGCCTAAGCTCAAGACCAAAACCCTTACTCTAAACCCTAGGCCCTGATATCCTAAAGACTCAACTGCAAACCCTAACTCCACGACCGACAAGGCTCTGACACAGAGCTTTCCCAACCCCACAGAGCCACAGAAGCTCCTTTGGTTGATGATCTAAATCCGGCACTAATTAACCTTAGTAAGAAATATACCATAACTCCCATACATAGTCTAGGGTCATGAAGGTAATGCAGGATTTAATCAATAGCCGATCTCGAGCATCCAAAGGCAACTGGGCAGGGGTCTTATCCGGGTTTGTGGTAGAGGCCTCGATAAACCGAATTGGATTCTAATGTCCAGTCTAACAGCCTTTTGTACGAATACAAGGATTATGAGGAGAAGTGCTTCTCTTCTGCTGACGCGTGCATGCTATACACGGTGAGGCTACAGCACAGAAAGCAAGAACAACACCTTGTCTTTACATATATGTATATGTATGTGTGTGTGTATGTATATGTATATATATATATATATATATATATACACATACTTATTTACTTGTTTATCTATACGCATGTATGTGTCCTTTCAACATATGTATATCTATATATATATATATATATATATATATATATATGTATATGTATGTCTATATATATATATATATATATATATATATATGTATATATGTTCATATTATATTATACTATATTATATTATATATATATATATATATATGTATATAGATATACACATATTTTTGCATTTATTTTAGTCTATATATATATATATATGTATGTATATATACAAATATATATGTACATTATATGTACATACATATTATATATATATATATATCATAACTATAGGTTGGTTCGGTTGTGATATGACACTTTGTCATATTGCCTTATACTATTTTACATTATGCTGTAAAACAAAGACCTTATATCATAATACGTCATATCGTACTCTATAATATTATGTGATATTACGCTACATTATGTTTTTTGTTATTGCAACTATAGGTTTGGTTTGTAATATACATATCTATATATATATATATACATATGTGTGTGTGTACACACACACTCACGTCTGTCTGTATTATCTCTCTACCTGTCCACCGATCTACCTGTCTCTCTATCTACCCACCCATCTATCTACGAAAAGCCAAGAAACCAACATCTAAACCGCCCAACTGCAAACCCCTAGCCCAAAAAGCACAAGCTCATGATACACCGACAGCACACAAACCGCAAAATCCAAACCCCGTATAAACCCCGAATCCTTATCAACACCCTGTCAAAACCTTTCAACAACGCTACACAACCCGTACAAGATGCCCTCCAAAATCCATTTAAAACCAACAAAGGTCCTATACAACCTTAGCAAACCCTGTACTAGCCCTACGATTTCTTTTCGAAGCGGAAGCCCCGAAATCGCTCCGCTTTGCAGGCCGCGGGAGCGTCCAGCGACCACCGGGTGCTTTTGCCGGTCCAGTTCCTCCCTCCTGGTTTAGGGTTTAGGGTTTACCAGTGTTTTGTACGGTTTTTCAGGGGCTCAGGATTTAGGGTCATACTGATGTGGTCTAATCGGCTTCGTGTACGGTTTTCAGGTTCATTCAGTTTTGTCAAGTTTATATTGTTAAAGCTGATTCCTTTTTGCGCTTCTAGCAGTGACTTATGATTGCAGTCTAGGCCCATGATTCTTGCAAGCCGGAGGCTGTAATCAGGGTTCACGGTTTGGGGTTTCGGACCTTTTACAACAAGCTTATAGAGTCTGTTAGGATCGGACCCTCAACCTGTAGAGAATTGTAGAAACCATCACTGAGCCATTCTGATCTTCCTGAGTCTTCTTGCTTTGGGATCAACTTTCACCTTCTCTTTGAAGCCCATATAAACCTGAAATCTATGAGGCAGAGGAGCAACGAATCAGATTCAACTTCGGGGCTTATGATTCAGGGTTTGGTGCTTAGTACCGCTCAGTTGGCTTGAAGGCATTCAGTGCGCAGCGCGACGACAGTCGCGTCAGGGATGATAACACCAACCGCTATTGGCCTTGCGAGCATGCCGAGGCTTAAGCTGATAAGCTGGACTGTCTTGCAAAACGGGACCCAGGACTTCCCTTGTACCTTCAACAGGGTATATGGTCCTAAATAGCGGGCATTTAGGGTCTCGTAGAGGGTAGAAGGAGGGGGTCAGGCAGTATATTTAATAAAGGACGGGCTGCCCATTGCGGAATTAGAGACCACCTTGGGTCCTCGACGGAGGCCTTTATGTACTAGCCACACACGTGCCAGGCGCTAAAGCATCTCAGTGAGAGATTTTGTTGTTAATCTCACCCGTGTCACAATTTAGAAACCAAAGTACATTATCGAGTACTATATGCGAGACAAATAGATAGCAGTAGAGAATAGCAGATAGCAGTCAGAACATTAATGTGAAGGGCAATAGCCATGATCATACTAGAGTTTGGCAGTCACTGCTTTTCACGAAATGCAACTCTCCTCATTTCTCGAGCGTTCCCACTAGACCCTAGACCCCTAACCCCGAAGGTACCCTCGGACGACCTCGCCGAAGCTGCCCCAGAACAAGCCGTGCGGCGTGCTGGCGAAGGTCTTGCAGAGACGGGTTTGGGGACACTAGGATGCTTCGCAACGTAGGTTTGGAGTACCGTACTTGCACGTTGTTGGTATCGGTTCCTTGAAGGAAGCATAACGACATGAATTTCTAGACTTTTTCTCCCTGGTTACTTCAAAGTCCAGACAAAGACTTTGTACAGGGCATATATACAGGGTTCACATCGTGCGTAAGAGCTCAGGGTTTAGCCTCCAGCGCCTCAGGGATTCAGAGTTTTACTGTTTTAGGGGTTTCAGTCGGTCGTTCACTGTGCAGGCCAGCAACTCCATTCCACTGGCTCTATAGGATCATGGGACATAGTACAGCAAAGCAAAAATGTACGCATATTTACCTTCTTGACAGCCTTTCTGCGGAATCCCATGATCCCTTAACCCTAAACCCATGATCCCTTAACCCCCTTACAAACTCTAAATCCTTTATGTAACCCTAAAGCAGCTAAAGCCTTAAAGGGGTCCCTCTATAGGTACTTTAAGGCCTAAGGGAGCCTAAGTATTAGTATATACTCTCTGGGTACATGGAGCCTTAGGCTTACCTTTGGTTAGTAGGGAATGGAAGAATGGTAGTAATAGTTATATTTGTACCCCATTCCCCCATTCCCTACTAACCAAACGTAAGTAGGGTAAACCCAGAGGTATATACTGTATGGGTACTACGTGGGCCCAAGTATATACTATATGGGTACATGGAGCCTTAGTAGTAGTACTAGTAGTAGTTGCGAACGGACTGCGATGCCTTGTCATGTTCTAAGGTGTCACTATAAGAGCTGTGAGCAAGACCGTGTAAAGTGCAAGAGAAGGGGGCACGCTACGCGTCCCTCGACTCTAGGGGGCATGCTACGCATCCCTCATCTTTGCCTTTCTATGTGACCGCCAACGCAACGTTTGGCTCAAGTCAATGCCCATAGCTAAGTGCTATATGTGTCTTCTATCCTGAGCAATCAGAGCTATCCCGTTGCACAGACGAACCGCCGCCGGCAGTGAGTGCAAAAGGAACGGCCGCCGGTTCTGCCTGCATAGGATTGCACGTGTGGAAGTAAGAGGGAGAGACAGGGTCCAGTCTGTGGAGAGTGCTAGCCAGCCACACCTACATTCATTACAGCTCTGGTGGGGAGAGCAGCAACCAAGTCGAGATCAATCCCCCACGCAGGTTATCAGCCGTACGCGGCTCTGCCTTTCTACAGCAACGACTACTTGATCTACTACGACCACAATGAACTCAGGATCAAGCCAAGATACGACAATGACTTTCGGTGCCGATGTGGCAGCGCCAGCCGTTGGTGAGTCAACAGCTGATGACACAGTGGTGCAATCCGTTGATAGCTCCACGGAAGATGACAAAGGTCAATCTTCTGCGCTTGCCATTGCAAAGGCAGTTCCCAAGGGGAAAGCAAAGAGTCTACCAAGAGCATCTACGCCTTCACGTCCGACATCCACAGGTTCGAGGACGGGCAAGGCTTCAGAACGACGGGCCGAAGCGTCTGGTTTTCAGGCACCTCGGACTACGTCCAGGGCTAAGGACAAAGGAGTCAAGACCTTGGAAAAGAAGTCAAGACCATCATCTTCGAGAAGCTCTTCAGCACGATCGAGGACTTCGGCTACTCGTGGGCGTGACAAGTCCATGACTTGGAATCGGATGGTTACCAATCAACCACGCGATACTGACGATCTGGACATGACTCTGGATACGATTCCTGCACGTGGTGATGCGTCATCCGTGGCCACGCCTGCAATAGCTGACGGTCCGAATGCCTACCAGGAACTGACGATTTCGCAACAGTTCGAAGCATCGAACCTTGCACAGCAGATGTACTATCGCAGTCAGGTGCAAGAATACGAAGGAATCGTCCAGACCCTGATGGACAAGATCAAGGAGATGCAACAAGAAGATGAAGGATCTGGAATTCGCATTGAGGAATTGGAACGACAACGTGATCATGCATGCTTAGCCATGAGGCACATCAACAATGTCAATCAGGAGATGAAGCGAGACTATGAAACAGCTTTGTTTCGCATGGATGAGCAGAACTCTGCTCAACAACGTCAAGCACATGCCGTTGCCGAGGATTTAGCTCAACAGCTACACGTGTTTCGCACGGAGGCAGCCACCAACTTTGTGCAGTTGGAGGCAAGAGCGCAAGGTGATGGTGAGCTTATGGCACGTGAGTATGAGCGTCTGACTCATGAACTTCATGAACACGCCAGAGAGAACTTGGTCCTCCGGTCAAACACAGCAAGTTCGGAACAAGCCTTACAAGCAATGCAGGAACGATTCCACTTGGTCAAGAACCAGGAGTTGCGGGCTGTGAACGAGATCCAAGGGCTAGCTGGAAACAGCGCAGCCATTGAACAAGAACGATTTCGGCTTCGCGAACGTCTTGGTGAAG
This sequence comes from Symbiodinium sp. CCMP2592, assembly GCA_905221615.1. Taxonomy (NCBI): domain Eukaryota; class Dinophyceae; order Suessiales; family Symbiodiniaceae; genus Symbiodinium; species Symbiodinium sp. CCMP2592. The sequence continues at coordinate 34,575 of CAJNDT010005844.1, read as the reverse complement.
AGGAAGAGTACCGCAAAATGGCTGTGAAGAGGATGCAAGAAGCAGAGGACGACTTCATCAGAATGAAGATCATGCAAGGCGATCATTGCCTACCTTGCACGACGAGCTGAGTGAACTCAGGAAAACGCTCAAAGCACAAGAAGATCTTCAAGCGAGGACACGCAGCGAATTGGAGGCAGCGCGAAACTCCAATCAAGGAGGAGCGACGCGACCTTCGAGCATGCCCATGTCTTCGAGGACTACTGAGTCTGGCTGGGAGCACGTAGGAAAGGAAGTAATGCCTGCATTTTCCGTAGGAGATGAGGTACGATCCCCTGAAATACGGTCCCCAAGTCAAGTTAGTCCAGTCGCCAAAGAGAAGTTCGCATTCTCGGAATCGGACAAGGACAAGAACCTTGTGATGGACGGAATTCCATTCACCGGTGGAAACTTCTTCACTGGCCGCAGTTCAATGCCAATCGTGGCGGATGCAATGCCCGAGCACCACGTGCCAGGTATTAGCAGCCCAGCACTTGCGCGTTCCACGCCTAGTGCAGCCACTTTGTTTGGCATACCAAGCGGATTTCATGGGAAAAGTGATGCGGCAGCCGTGCGTGATCGACAGCTACGCGAACTCTTGGGGGATCGCGGGATGTTGGGATCGAAGTCCACAGCATCGGCCAGCTCCTCAAGACCTGTTGGCATCGACGGTGTCACCGCATCTACTAAGGGCAACGACCTCGTTGGTCCCCCTGTCGCCTATGACGATTCCATCCATGAGGCAAGGAGGCGTCAGATCGAGAAAGAGATCGCGGAACAGTACGAGGAGAAGATTGCTGATCTGCGAAGTGAAGTACTCAAGGCTCAGAAAGCCGAACAACGTCTCAGAGCTGATCGTGACGAGTGGAGATTATTCGCTGAAACGATTCAGGAAAACAATGGAGACGATGACGGTGATGAAGCTGGCGACGAGAACGGAGAGGAAGAGCATGATGAAGGTACCGGCACGGGGTATGATCCTCCAGATCCGCCTGACGATGATGATGACAAGAAGAAAGGCGGAGGGGGCAAACCCGAATCGGATCCTGGCTCACATGCGCGTGATCCTGATGGAGACGCGGATCCTGAAGTCACAGAAGTGAGAATTTCCAGGAGGGAAGCCGACAAAGTTACTGTTCCTCCATGGCCTACTCTCACTCATCTCAACAACTGGCGATCTGTGTGCACGGCAAATGTCTTAGGGGCATCAGCCGACCCACATCATGAGGACTGGATGTTATGGCTGGCACCAGCGTTCAACCCATTCCCTGATGTCGAAGCATTGAATGATTCAGGACACAAGAAGTTCAAGAGCATAGACGTCAAATTGGGGATCGCCATGGTCGCAATGCTACGTGCCGGTGGTGACAAATCAGCTGACCTGTACCTCGAGGTGAACCGGAAGGCCAACGATTACATCAGCAGGCCTGACGTGAAGATCATCAAAGGACGACAAGTCATCGCGATGATGTACGAAAGTTTTCGAACGCATGATCGTCTTGACATGATCATCACTCTTGAGTATTTGGTGAAGCTCCAGTACCAAGGCGACAACAAGCTCCATACGTTCAAGCAGACGTGGTTGGAAGTTCTGGGACGGATGAGACCAGAGGACATTCCATCCAAAACAGCTCTCCGTGATTGCTTGTACAGCAAGATCAAGGACTCGCCCGCAATGAAAATGGACTTGGGCATGCATTACGAACACTTGCCCTACAATCATGAAGATCGATCGTACGACAACCTGATGAAGATCATTGATCGTACCATCATGCGGAAACGAGAACAGTCAAATCTCACTCAGACTCAAATTGGCTTGCGCCAGATGCTTGAGGGCAAGGATTTGCTTGCTGCACCGGCCAAGGTACCCGAGAAACCTACGCCTAACGCAGCTCCATCCGCAAAGGTCAAGGCTTCGCCGACCAAGCCGGACAAAGCAACACCTGTACTACCTCAAAGCAAAGCGAAGAGTCATGCGAAGACCAAGCCGAAGCCCAAGAAGAAGACGAGGAGTGAGTCAGCGGACAACAGAGGTGACAAAAGCAAGAAGCAAATCCGCTGCAAGTTCCATTTCACAGATGCAGGGTGTCGAAATGGCGATAAGTGTCCATTCAGTCACTCGAAGAAGACTCCAGAACGACCCTTCACGCCGAGGACGAGAACTCCAAGTCCATCTGGAGGAGGAGGAAACAGGATATGCTACTCGTTCAAGAACACAGGCTCGTGCTCAAGAGAGAATTGTCCTTTCAAGCATGAGGCAGCAGCTACCCCAGCTCCGGAACCAAAAGCAAAAGCTAAAGCTAAATCCGAAGCGAAGGCAGCTCCAGCAAAGCCGAATGCCAAGGCCAAGGCACTCCCTGCTGCACCCGCCATCAGATTGTGTCGAAGGTGGAATCCATCAGCTCCGGCTATATGGAAGCGATCTTCAAAACAAGATGAGGAGGAGTCAGATTGTCCATCCGTTGACAGCGACGCTGATTCGGATTGTTCAACAGATGACGAATCCTCGGGAACGACTACGTCGACCCGAAAAGTGATAAAGCGCAATGTGACATTTGCCAATGACGTGAAGTTCATTTCTTCGTGTCCTAGACGATCGAAGAAAGACAAAGAGCGGAAGGTGAAGTACGTCGACATGGAAGCGTTTATCAACGATGAGGATCGCACCGTGAGCTTGGAGTTCGCCAAGCACAAAGCGAGATTGAGGGCACAGATCATGAGAGACATGGTTGACGACGATGATGATCAATGCGGAGATCGAGTCTCATTCGTACGAATCCCAGGAACGTCTCGAGTGGAAGAAGTTTCGTTCTACGACGGTGAGGATTCCATCGTTGAGCGCGAACTCGATGCTGCACACAGCAAACGGATCATCAATCAAGGCTTATTCAAATGCATGGTTCAACCAGTCATCCTTAAGAAGAAGATCAAGTTTCTCATGGACACTGGGTGTGGTCATGACCTCATATCTCAGAAGAAGATCGAGAAGCACAGTCTCGAGACACTCGTGACTCCAGAGCCCATATCATTTCAGACAGCCAATGGAATCACCGATACCGATCTCGTGTCGAATTTCCAGACTGAGTCGTTCGAGGAACCGATCAACGCTTATGTGTTGGACGACACGCCGTCGGTGCTTTCCATAGGCAAGAGATGTATGAACTTCAACTACGGGTTTGTGTGGCCTCCCGGAAGGGAACCATTCATGATCAACCCGCAGGGCAAGAGAATATCTCTGTTCGTGAACGGTGACATCCCGTACGTTCGTGCCGGGAGTTCCAAGTCATTGGTTCATGATGATCCGGAGGCCAAAGCGATCACCGAAATCTTCAAGGGTGCGTTGACAGCGGGCAATGTTGACGTCAGCGTCGCAGCTGCCGCTGAAGCTGCACCGGGCGAGATCGAAGCAGAAGAAGAAGGTGATGATCATGAACGACCTCCTGATCCTGAACCCCAAGAACCTCCTATAGAAGAAGTACCAGAGTCCGAGGCCGGACGCCCTCCGGACGACGACGAAGGAAAAGGAGTGGGTGAAATTCCATTGGATGGTGACGATGAGGTGATCATTGATGTGGAAGGCGACGGTGCGCCGAGCCGCAAGGCCAGAGTCGGAACACTGAAAGCCGAAGCGAAGACATTGGCACATCTGTGTACTCATCGCTACCGCAATCCATATTGCGAATCGTGCATACGCGCGAAGATGAAGCACTTGCGAACACAACGAGGTGCATTTCAACGTGTGATCAAACACTGGGGAGATCTTGTGACGTTCGACTTCCTTGATATGCGCAAGGCCGCCGAAGCAGGCATTGGACTCGATGACGGGGCACGTGAAGTTCTAGTCATCAGGGACATCGCCACCAAAATGATTGCAGCGATTCCCACGGCTTCAAGGAGCACTGACGAAGTCGTCATGGCCATCAGACGCCTTATGGGAAGGCGCAAGATTCATATGGCGTATAGTGATGAAGCACCAGAGTTCGATTCAGCTATGGCACAGTTGAAGATCGTGATTGATCATTCCCTTCCAGGGAAACCCAGTAACAATTCACTCGCTGAACGATCAAATCAAGAAGTGATCAACACAGTCGCAGCATCCATGCTACACGCCGGATTGCCCGCTCAATACTGGTCCTTTGCGCTTAATTGCGTGATGCAGAACCTCAACGTTGAGGACGTGGAGGGCGATGGTGATTCAGCATGGAAGCGAATGACTGGAAAGGACTTCGAGGGAAAAGCCATACCCTTTGGTGCCAAAGTCTTCTTCAAGCCGACGGATACAAGGCCGAAGACATATGGCAACAAATTCGACCAAAGGGGATTCCAGGCATTTTTGCCGGGTACATCATCACTGCTGGTCAAGGGTGGTCCAAGAAGTATCGCGTTTGGGATATGAAGGAATTTGCCAACGCGAACTTGTCGATGGACGCATCTGTTCCCAGGAAGTTGATGAGACCGTACGAGACAGAAGTTATCTACTTCCCAGAGGAGATAACGTTTCCCCTGAAAGCCGAGTACGAAAGGATGAATTCAACCATTGAGGGACTCAGGGACAACGTTGACCTCGCTGGCAAGGAGATAAAAGACGTCGATGACGGTGGTGACGGTCCGCCCGGAGGAGATGGTGGCGACGGTGATGACGATGATCCAAGTGGACTTCTTCCTCCACCGGATCCCGGAGAAGATCCTGACTTACAGGACATAGATCCATCTGACATTGAGACGGAGCCGCTTGGCGAAGTCTTCAAGTCAGCAGAACATGAAGCTATTGATGCCATAGGAGACAAAAGACTCGAAGAACTAGACGAAGAGCTGGGTCTACGTGCAGCACCGCCTCCTTCTGAACCAAAGGTCACTGGGAAAGATCGACGATCGCCCCGCGAAGTCGGTCCAACCGGTAGACTCATCCCCGAAGGAGACATCGAAGAACCTGGAGAGATTATCAAGATCTTGAAAGAAAAGAAGTTGGCTCCCGAGGAGATTGAACATTGGAGTACGGGGAAGAAAGGAGACGGCATTGTATATCTTACCGATGACGGTGAAGCTTGCAAGATCGACAAAAGGGGAGTTCCGTACAAGATCCGAAGTGATGGTCGACGAACTCTTCCTACACGGCGACCTATCCATTCTTATTCTCCGGAAGCATGGAAGAAGATGAGCGAAGCGGAGAAGAAGGCAGCATATAAGAAAGAAAAGCGAGACAAAGCTCGAGTTGCCAAGAAAGACCGGAAGAAGGCTGTGATAGGAAAGAAGATAGTCACCAAGATTTTGGACAACATGATCTTTCCCAAGATTGTCCCGTGTGAAGAAATTGATCTGCAACTCAACGTGTCCGTTGATGACGACGATGGTTGGTCATGGGCACAGTCCTATGTGGATCAATATACACAGGAACAATTCTTGGCAGATGTTGTGCCGGCCGTTCCGGCGCATATGGTCATGGATGATAACTGGATTCCTTCTATGCCGTGTACGACTTCTCACAGAAACGTACATCGGGAAAAGAATCATGCAGGAGGATCGTGCTTCAATGCCATGGTCACTCGACCCGTCACACGCAAAGAGATGATCAACAATCCCAAGGCCATGGAAGCTTTCATGAAAGAATGGAAGGGATTGTGGGACCAAGAAGTGTTTGACTTCTCAACTACGCGTGAATATGACGACGTCGTCGCTGAGGCAAAGAAGAAAGGTGAGAAAGTACATATGGCGCGAGTACATGGACTGATATACGAGAAGAACTATCAGCTCAAAGAGGACGATCCTGCCAGGAAGTTCAAGGGGCGAGGTGTACTACTCGGTGATCAGGTCAAAGACCAGAATATGGAAGCCGCATTGTTTCAGGATTTGGGGAATTCCCCGGCTACGTTTGACGCCTCACGATGGGCAGATTATTACGGATGTCTTCCTGGCAACGATGTCCAGATGGCGGATGCTATCCAAGCATACATTCAGGCTAGATTATCGGGCACTCCATGTTGGGTTGAACTGCCTGATGAAGCCTGGCATCCATCTGCGAAACGGCACAAATTCCGTAGGCCGGTATGTCGCCTGATCAAAGCTCTATATGGACATCCTGACGCAGGAACCATGTGGGAACAACATTGCCACACCGCGGTACAGAAAGTAGGGTTCAAGCCGATTGGTGATGAATGGCCATCATTGTATTTTCACCCGCAAATGAAGCTCTTACTTGTCATCTACGTGGATGATCTCAAGATGGCAGGACCCAAAGAGAATCTACCCAAGGGTTGGGACATGCTGCGCCAAGAACTTCGATTGGAAGAAGAAACGCCGCTGGGCTTGTATCTGGGTTGTCGCATCTCCAAGGGCGAGGCAACGTTGCATGACAAAACGAAGGTGCAGACCGTTACCTACGACATGGAGACGTACCTGGACATGACAGTCAAGAAGTACTGCGACGTGACTGGGTTCGATCCGACAAAATTCAAGACGGTACCATCGCCGAGTCCGGCTGAGGAGACTAAGAATCACCCAGCCCGCGCTCCGGCACAATCAGGTAAAAGCCATCGATGCACGTGGTGTGGACACACCATGCCTGTTGATAAGGATGGTCGGCTCGTTCCGCCTCCACCTATTCCCAAGGCGCCCGAGGAAGAGGAAATCAACGAGGCCAATCGCGGCGCACTTGCTCCGCAGGCAGCCAGCATTCTCATGAAATTGCTTTATGCCGCGCGCATTTGCCGCTTTGATCTTCTGCGCAGTATCAACAATCTCGCACGCAAGATCACGAAATGGACCAAGAAGGAGGATGCTCTTCTTCATCATCTCATGGCCTATGTGCACCAGTCCAAACATCACATGATGATTGGATGGGTCGGGAACTCCTTGGAGGACTCGTCCATCGGGCTGTTTGCAGATGCGGACTATGCAGGTTGTGGAGAAAGTTTGAAATCTACCTCCGGTGCTCATTTGCACATTCAAGGTTCTCACACAAGATTTCCCTTGGCGGGACTTAGCAAAAGGCAGGGATGCTTGAGTCATTCCACACCTGAGGCCGAGATTGTCGCGGCCGACTTTGCCATGTCACGTCTTGGATTGCCTGCTATCACGTTGTGGCAGCAGCTTGGGGGGCAAGACCCCAACTTCGTCTTCTACGACGACAACCAGACCATGATCGGGGTGATTCGCACGGGCAAGAATCCGACTATGCGTCACTTGGAACGTACCCACGGTATCTGCATTGGATGGATGCATTCTATCTTTCAGGAAGGTTACGTTTCTCTTGCCTACGAGGTCACTGCCAAGATGTCAGCGGACATACACACCAAGTCGTTCAAGGATTCCGTGTCCTGGACACATGCGTGTCAGCTCATCAACATCTTTCCGCCGGATCTCATCGGCTCCCAAGAGATTATGGATCTGATGCGGCCTACTCATACCCAAAGCACGGATGAGAAGGGTCAGCAGCACTACTCGTTCAAGAGCGAGGTGCCTTGTTTTCCTTACACGCAGACGCCGATCCTCCCTCAGGTGTTGTATCGCGCTGGATTGTCGAGTAAGGAAGGCTTGCAAGAACATGACAGTGTGGACCCCATCCTGGTTGTCAAGTTCCCGCGCATGTTGCGGGGGCCGCCTTCTGCGTTGCCGCCTGGTCGTTACCTTCGGTCGACTTGGATTCTTCGTGAAGGGCAGTGGCACCAGATGGAGGATCGTGCTGCTATCCTTGACACACCGGGCAAGTTCGACCGCTACGTGGAACGTGCTGTGTTTCAGTACCATCCCGTGCGGGGGCATTTGCGCCCCGCTGCCATTGCGGACGTCCTTGCGCCGCCGTTTTTGCCTATTCCTGAACCGCCTCTAGGCCAGTCTTATGTGCGCGCCCTGCCCGCCAAATGGCGAGCGGTGGTTGTCACACTGGCGCGTGCCATCCATGGGGGGTACCAGGGCTTTACATTGCACCAGGGATTTTGTTTCAACGGCCAGTCCAAAAGTCAAGCCTCTCAATTTGGTTATGACCAATGGTCGTCGGTGTACGAAGATGTATGGCATGATGCGGCGGAACAGAAAAGGGAATATCAAGGATATGATGGAGCAATTGTGCCTCACGTGGTCAATTTCGCCGAAAACAAGCCCAAGGAGGGTCTGGTGATCCAATTCCTCGACCACGATGGAAGGTTGGTCCATGCTTACAAGAATCCTTACAGCCGGTGGAAGTACCGTATCACTATCAAAGATGCTCCAAAGGCAGTGACGGTATGGACATTGATAGGAGTCGATGAGGAGAACTGGTGGAATGAGTATGCTCCAGGCAAGGATTGCATCGCCCAGCATGCCCCCGATTCTCACTACGACCCTGGGCTGCAAGTAAATGTTCTGAGTATGGGGCGAGAAGTTGACGACGCCATGTGCGCCTACATCTTTGATGTGGTGGAAGCAAAGAAAGACAACCCTAACTCCGTAATCTTCATTGGTGCAGGGGTGTTGGGCAAGAATTCGTGGCTGAGTCGGAAAATCGCTGACAACCCTGAAAAGGCCAAATTGCGGACAGACTACCCATGGGGGGAGGTCGTCCAAAGAATTGCGCGCAGAGCGGCATCATGGGGGTTCCAAATCATCATCGAAGTGCCTCCTCGAGTACCAGTCCAGGAAACCAAGCAGTACAAGGGACTTCAGGAAGATGCCATGTGGAAGAGCATCAAGATCCAAGGATGCACTCACGGGCAACGTTATACCTTTCGGGATCCTGTGTCTCCTGGAACCGCCGTTGAGCTCGGCTACTGCAAGGATGAATGGGAGTACATTGCCGCAAACGTCGCGCTGCATCCTAAGTCGTCTGATGTGTGCTCGTCCAAACATTTGCACATGACTGATTCGGACGCTAAGGATCGATCTGATAAATGCGAGTTGACTAGCCAAATCTCCAGAAGATTGCTTAAAGCCTTGAAATTTCAGGCAACTGGCGATGGGAGATTGGTAGCCATGCCGTCGAAGGCTGGTGGACGGAAGCCAGACCGCATGATTGTTGACCTCTGTGGCTTGGGTAACGGCTACGCCGTACCTAAGTCCACTAAAGGTTGCTCTCGCATAACTTGCAAGGAGCTGATCAGCTCCAAAGCCGATGAGGACAACCTTATCGGTATGATGAAGGATGCGTGCCGGAACGACCTACGCACACCTGTGCTATTCGTGGCATCGCTTTTGCGGTCAGGTGCTGGTCCTGGAAGTAGTGAAGGGGCTTGCGTGGGGGGTGAAAAACGTTCTGGTGGGAAGTACAAGGTTTTCAGAAGTGTCTTGAAATCTCTCAAACGCCTGCTGAAGAAGTGTGCGGAATTTTCCGACGTCTATTTTTCGCTTGACATGCCTTCTTCATGCTCATGTTGGTCTTGGCCAGAGTTGCATGCTCTTGTTTCAAGTGGCAAGGTGACGAAGGTTAAGGTTGATGATCATGTTGGTGCTGATGGCGATGGTGGTGGACGCAGGATCATGTTCTCTAACATGCCTGAAGCGGACCGTTTGGTGATGAGACTGAATGATTGCTTGGACCATGATTCGAAGAACAGTTTGTCGCAGCGCATTGATGTCTCATGGCGGTCAATTGCGAGGAATGTTCGCAGCCTTGTTCGAGCTCATGTCAGTGTCAGTCATGTTGCACATGAATCTGAGGACATTGCATGGCAGCAACATCAGTGTGTAGACGCTGATGAAGGGGCTATTAGACAGCCCCAACTAAGGAACAACTAAGGTCAGACCGGACGGATCGGGGAAGGGTGCCTCTTACGGAGAACCCGGAACCGTGAAGTCGAGTAGGGTGTAGGGACTTCCCTCCTACGGAGGAAGGACCGAAACCCGAGCCATGGCTGAAAGCTACAATGCCTACGAGCTGGCCTTCGATGGAGTGGACCACGAAGAAGTTTTCCCGTCTGGTGGGATGATGCGAACGTTTCTGAAGTTCCACAAGTTCCTGGAGATGTATTCTGGGGATTCGTCGCAGAGCGTCTCGCTCCCGCCGAAGATTACGAAAGACAAAGTGGTCGACAATGATCTCATTCGCACATGGGCAGCTTTCAAAGCACCTCCGTTGGTCTTGCTGTTCACGTGTGCAAATCTGTCGTCAGGAGGAGATCTTTCCATTCGAGTCCGAGAAATCCTCAAAGCTTGCTTGCTTGCTGCTCCTGAGGAGTACATGGACAAACCCTATGGGGAGATACTCGCCATGGTCACTAAGTTTGGTGGAGGTCTCAAACACATTGTTGCTGACTACGAGGGGAAGTTCAATGCCATCACCAGGTTCATGGTGGATGAGGAAGTGATCCGCGATGATGCAAAGTTGGCTGTGGTTGAACTGGAACAAGAACGAAAGCAAGTTCGGTTCGACTTGAACACTGCCACGAGGAACATTGTCAGTGCGGACGGGTACTACAACCTCGCCGTTCTCATCAACTCCGTTGAGACGCCCTACCAGACTGTGACAGACACGAGAATTCAACAATGGTATACGGTGAATCAGGACTACTACCACAAGTTGCCTATGTCGGGTAGAGCACCTGACCAATCAGACCTGTTGGCGGAGCCTACGTTATGTAGGGTGTGCAAGCTGATGTACATGTTCGCAAAACACACTGGGTATGGACTACGGACCTACAACCAAGAATGTGCAGCGAACAACGATGGCGCTACGCCACTCAACGTTCACCAGCTGGCCCTGATGATGCGCACAATGCCTCAAGGCATGGGACACCCGCTCGCCTTTGCGATGAACTCGCTCCAGGCGTTCAGTGTCTGTCTCCACGTGCTTCATTCCTACGTATCATGGGTTGATCCAGACACTGGACACCCGCATTACAGATGGTCCAATGATGTGCTCCCTGATTCCGACTACACCACGTACTCTTTCCTCAAGCACCACGTGGATGCTGTATGTGCAGATCAAGACAGGAACGGCTTCCAATTGCCGGATGCGTTCCGTAGCTACACCTGGAATCAGTGCGGAGTTGAATCTGGGTATGTGGTCGACTGCTCTACCAAACGCGCCACGTTGAGCATATGGGAAGCAGAATTCCAACAGATGGGGGCACCAAGACCGCTTATGCAAGATGATGGCCTATTTCCGCCCAATCTTCAACGGCATCCTAGCTGGGTGTACTCAACGGGGAGGGTGGCGATGCCTACGGCAAGCAACCTCGAACCGGAAGGAATCGTGCACCCTGAGCATGGGAGAACGCCGGGACAACCACAAGGATCCGCTACCGAGCCTCGAGCCACCCCTAGCCACGGACCAAAGAGGGCAAGGACGGACGAGGCAACGGCATCGGCGTCATCATCTTCTGCGGCACCTCCTCCACAACCACCGACTTCGCAACCGGAAGAGGAACCATCGCAACCGACATGGGAGGAAGCTCCAATCCCCGCTGGCGCTCAGGAAAGTTGGTACCATTACGTCAACATCGATGAAAAGGGCTGTCGCTCGAGCTTGCTGGCGACGACCCGTGATCAAGACGAGTACCCACCTACCATTGATGAGACGCCAAAGTTCGTGGCCAACCACGACGTGGGGACCACACCGATTCAGCATTACGTCAGAAGACTGGTGACCTACTTGGCAAGGATTCGTTCCGTCTCTCAAAGTGACGACAAGGGTCTCAACCTGAAGGTCTACGTGAAGCTGAGCACGAAGATGTGGTTACGGATGTATTCACGGCTGTACCATGCATTGGCATTGGTGTCGTGCGTGCATCTTCCTTCTCCTCCAATGCTTACCTCGGCAGTGATGATCGAGGCAGACAGCGATCTTGTCGACAACGATGAAATTCCGGCAGAAGCAAGGATCAATACCATGAACACGCTGAACGGATTTCGCAATAGTTTGGGTATGGGTGGCAAGCCTGATGCCGCGACTATGCGCTCTCAATGCACAATCCTCGTCCAAGACTTTGACATGGTCGCAAGGACCAGAGGGTCATCGCATACAGTGAGAGAGAATCTCGTCATGCATGGATGGAGTGAGATCTACATTGTGAGCCCGTCGATCACCGCAGGTGCCAACTACAACTTCCAAGTCACAAAGGGATCGTTGGAATCTGTGAATGAGACATTGGATGGCTTGACTGAAGAGCAGCTTGCAACCGTCACGTTGCACTACCATCTGTCTCTCCAAGCGATCCTCATCGAGAACATATCATTTCCGATGAGTGAGGTCGGAGACGGAGCAGCGATTCGTGCTGATTTGCAGCGGCAGCTCAAAGCCACGTACGTTGACCCCATCATTGCGGCAGGGAAGCGTACCACGCGCCCTCCAATTGTCAACATCAACCACGACTTACGGTTCGTAGGAGCAGCCAGCAATTACCTTCGACAGAAAGCTGCTATGTTCAACGGTTTCCACGCGCTGGGAATGTACATTGAACTGGAGTTACGGGCCCGAGCATGTGTGGTGATTCATGGATCTTCGTTTTGGTCAAGAATGTACAGTCAGGCGAAACATGCTTCGTCAGGCGTGCACACATTGTCAGTCGAAAAGGTACCACCGCCAGACAATCGGGTCAGGTTCAAATTGGGCCTAGCTATCTATGAGAAGCAGCTGTTTTGCGAGAAGATGGTATCCACGTGCTTTGTTGAGGCATCGAAAGTTCGCTCATGGGACGAGACAGTCCGAACCGACTCAGTCGCTCACCCGTCGCTTGTCGAGATTTGGGAGGACAAAAGTGAAGTCAAGACGTCCACCAAGATTTCGCAAACATGGTTTACGGGGGAACAGCAGCAACAGATCAGGTCGGGTGCCCAGGGTGACACGGTCGCTGAATCGTCCACAGTCACCTGGCAGGATTTTGACATCGCCATGACCGTTCCCGAGGACTACTACGACAACAGGCACTACTGGTTCAGGATCGACACCTATGCGACCCTGAACACTGGTTATGTCAAAGGGAGAACGTTCTATTGCCCTGGATGTGAGGCAATGAAGTTGGCTGAGTGCTACGCACAAGCCTTCTTCAAGCCGACCGGAAACGGGTATCCTGGACACTGCATTGGGTGCGCGCATACTTCAGCTTTGAAGCTGCAGCATCAAATCAGCTCCTTCAATGACTTGATCGCGTCCCAGAAGTACACCTTGGCTTGCGCAAAGCATCTTTATGACCTGAGGCTTCAATTCGTGGATCCTCGTGTGGACATCAAGGAGTTCCTCAAAGTCTGTGCAGAGATGGTCTATGAAGACATTGGCAAGACGGTTTCTCACTACGGTGGTCTCCGAATCACAGCCAGTCAGGCCATCGAGTACGCGGCATGGGGAAAGGCCAAGCAGTTGGCGTGGGACAGAGGGTACGACTCCGAAGGCAAGACATGCTACATCTGCTACTACGACGCCGGGAACTGCGCTTATGCTGGCTTCATGAGGATGCTTTTGACTCCAGAAGAGCGCCAAGAATGCTACCGAGGGTCAGTCTTGCCCAAGGAAGAGCTCCTGGGTGAAACGGTGGAGCTGGCGCTCGGGCTTCTTACGATTGCAATGAGACACCCAAGTCATTTCATGAATTGGGGTGGCCTTGAGGGAGCAAATGCGTGCGCGAGAGGAATCGAAAGGTCATTCTTCCGCTACGCGTCGGCCGAAGCCATCGAGCTGATCACGGTTGACTCCCCGCGCAAAACGACACCGCCCAAGAAGAATGAAGCAGTCGCTGAGATCGTCAACAACATGTCCGCTGACCTCGTGATTGATTTCACAGTGATCGTCGATGGTGATATCTACCCTGTAGAGATTGCGAGAACCGACGAGACACAGGCCGCTGACAACGTCACGGACGATCCAGGGTTCGCAGTTGCTCCACCAATACCTGCACAGGATGTAGATGTGGATGCGCAACCCGAAGAAGAACAAGGTGCAGAAGGCCCTGATCCCAGGCATGCAATTCGTGAAGGATTTGTCACGCAGCTTCAGGACTATGTTGGCATACTCGCTCAGGGCGAGATGTCAGTCGGAAGCGATCGCATCACATTCTGTGTTGCTTGTGGCAGTGACCTGCATACTCTGTCAAATTGCACAGAGAATGCTGCAACCCGGGACCTGGTACTTCGAGGCGTCCAGATTATCAAAGAAAGTCTTCTTCGATATCCACGTCGAGTACCTACACAAGAGGCTGAGCCAATGGACGTTGACACCACAGATCATGTGAGTGTTGCATCCTCGGACCGACGACCCAAGGCCAAAGCCCGACCGCGACGCGGAGGCGAAGCCGTACGGGGTGATGTGGTCTTGATACGTTATGAGAACAAACACAATCTCTGCACGGATGTGGAGAACCGTCGGGGCCTACATGATGCTTGTGGCGTACCACTGCAGGAATCGGGACCAGAGAATAGCCAGCGAGTGGTGGACATTATTGAGCAGCTTTCGGACCATCGCGACCGACGCCTACCCCAACGGGGAGACCGTCCTAGCTATGTGTACGACGAGAACACTAACAGCTACACCAATCCAGGCTATGAATCCATCGGCGGCGGAAGGCCAATCCGGTGTGGAATTCTCGACCTGATCCCAACCAAGGGTGCAAGCTTCATCAACAATCGGTGGGACCTCGTGAACGAAGTTGTCCTTCGCAACATCACTCGTCAGCGCAGATTGAACGCGGATTGGGCGCTATCATGCATCCAGTCTGACTTGCGCCACAGAATCGCCAGGCGCCCAGGCTCGGAATGGCTTGACAACAGGTGCCAGGTGGCATTCAACAGTGTCATCAAATGCGATGAAGGAGGATGGGTGATGATCGAAGACTTGGTGAGGCATGAGCCACTATGGACCCATGAAAGCAGACGCATCACCGAAGGGGTCTCAAGGACCGATGATCAACAGAAGAAGAGAGTGTACAATGAAAGACCTCAGCTATTGTTCCAAGGGAACATGATTGCAGCCACGAAACGCAACAAGGCCAAGATTCGGTTGCAGTTCCTGGGTGTGAGAGTGAAGGACCCCGGCACGGAAGTTCTTGGATCAGCAGGTTCGAACATGTTGGTATCAGTTCGGGACCAGATCACGGAGATCCAGAGCAAGGACCATTGCCGGCATGGCCAGAGGTACCTGAACCTATGCAACGGCTGGGTGAAGCCATGGGCAGTTCGGGCTACGAGTGGTCACTCTGCGCATTCAGATCACCAGAACAACTTGCTTCAGTTGGACAAGAACAGGTTCGCAATATCTCCATCTATGACCCTCTTGCAACGTCTTGGAGGTGCGTTCCACGCTACGGAATGCCGCAACTTGGATTCCATTGTCACGCAAGGCATCATGCCTGGTTCGGAGGACCCCGACGGGGACTTCGACCATAGGCGCCAATTCCGAGGCAACCAAGGTGGCAGACTCCACAGCTATTGGGGGGTGTTTGCGCCGTTCGATCACCGGAACGCAACGACCAAGATGCGAGTACACGGACGAGACGCCAAGCACATGCCATTGGCGGTCCTTCATGTCCCATCGCAAGATCTCGCACGAGAGGATGGACGTATCACAGACAGCGGCATCATGATCGTTGGTCGAACGATACCTTTCCATTTCGTCAAGGAAGTATGGTTTTGCGTCCCTGATCCTCGAGATACACACTCTTTCGATCTGGTGGAAAAGATCTACGATGAAAGGTTGGAGAAAGAGCTGGTGTTGGACTACAATGCGTCACCGTTGCTTCCCGAGTTCGAGAGATACCGAACGCCAAGCAAGATCATGGAATTGCTTTGCGAGATGCCTCCTGGACCCCACGACACAAGCAAGGAGCAGATCATTCGTGACCTCACGACTGTCCTGGAGTCCCACAGGGCGAACACGGTTCGGCATCACTACATGGACAAAGGAATCAAGTTTGTCATCAAGAATTGGCGACCCGAAGACCTACGCAGAGACGAGGATGGACGGAGAATGAGGGTATGCCCGGCATGCTACAACATCGTTCCAGCATGTTTCTCTCGATGCACGTCTTGCTGGTCACAGTTCATTTCGAGCGGATATTACCAAGGTTCTCCACAACGGGAGACTCCTACGGAGATCCCCAGTGACTTCATTGCTCAGACAATGGAAGCCGCAGCAGCCGCAGTGCCTGAGGCGCCCGAAGCGGAGCAGGAAGCCATGGAGGTAGAGACCGTTGCGGAACCTGAAGAAATCCCAGAACCATCTGTCATCGCGGAAGACGATCCAGAACAGGAACCTGATGAAGAAATGGACGTCGAGCCTGGAGAGGACTTTGATGACGCAGTTCCAGAAGCAAGCGCACAGGAACGTCGTCCCGTCTTCATTACCGGCCAGTCTTTGAACATCGATCCTGAGCTACAACTTGCACGTACCGCCATGCAGCCATCTTACTATTCTGGAAAGCGAAATGCCCATTGCATTGACGCGAACATGACCGCTCTGTCGTACATGGCATACGTGGTATGCAGATCCATCTACAAGGCTTGGTCAGGATTCGCAAAGTGGGCGACTATGCCGTTGGTTCAGATGAGGGAAAGTTTCGCACTTGGCCAACGCTATGATGTGCTTGGAAAGTGGGGATCTTTGGCGGCAGTGGATAGGGAAACGGGCGTGAGCAAGGATGTGACTGATGAGGA
>CAJNDT010005844.1:0-17909 GCA_905221615.1 Symbiodinium sp. CCMP2592 | reverse complement strand
CCGGCTACGTTTGACGCCTCACGATGGGCAGATTATTACGGATGTCTTCCTGGCAACGATGTCCAGATGGCGGATGCTATCCAAGCATACATTCAGGCTAGATTATCGGGCACTCCATGTTGGGTTGAACTGCCTGATGAAGCCTGGCATCCATCTGCGAAACGGCACAAAGTCCGTAGGCCGGTATGTCGCCTGATCAAAGCTCTATATGGACATCCTGACGCAGGAACCATGTGGGAACAACATTGCCACACCGCGGTACAGAAAGTAGGGTTCAAGCCGATTGGCGATGAATGGCCATCATTGTATTTCCACCCACAAATGAAGCTCTTACTTGTCATCTACGTGGATGATCTCAAGATGGCAGGACCCAAAGAGAATCTACCCAAGGGTTGGGACATGCTGCGCCAAGAACTTCGATTGGAAGAAGAAACGCCGCTGGGCTTGTATCTGGGTTGTCTCATCTCCAAGGGCGAGGCAACGTTGCATGACAAAACGAAGGTGCAGACCGTTACCTACGACATGGAGACGTACCTGGACATGACAGTCAAGAAGTACTGCGACGTGACTGGGTTCGATCCGACAAAATTCAAGACGGTACCATCGCCGAGTCCGGCGGAGGAGACTAAGAATCACCCAGCTCGCGCTCCGGCACAGTCAGGTAAAAGCCATCGATGCACGTGGTGTGGACACACCATGCCTGTTGATAAGGATGGTCGGCTCGTTCCGCCTCCACCTATTCCCAAGGCGCCCGAGGAAGAGGAAATCAACGAGGCCAATCGCGGCGCACTTGCGCCGCAGGCAGCCAGCATTCTCATGAAATTGCTTTATGCCGCGCGCATTTGCCGCTTTGATCTTCTGCGCAGTATCAACAATCTCGCACGCAAGATCACGAAATGGACCAAGAAGGAGGATGCTCTTCTTCATCATCTCATGGCCTATGTGCACCAGTCCAAACATCACATGATGATTGGATGGGTCGGAAACTCCTTGGAGGACTCGTCCATCGGGCTGTTTGCAGATGCGGACTATGCAGGTTGTGGAGAAAGTTTGAAATCTACCTCCGGTGCTCATTTGCACATTCAAGGTTCTCACACAAGATTTCCCTTGGCGGGACTTAGCAAAAGGCAGGGGTGCTTGAGTCATTCCACACCTGAGGCCGAGATTGTCGCGGCCGACTTTGCTATGTCACGTCTTGGATTGCCTGCTATCACGTTGTGGCAGCAGCTTGGGGGGCAAGACCCCAACTTCGTCTTCTACGACGACAACCAGACCATGATCGCGGTGATTCGCACGGGCAAGAATCCGACTATGCGTCACTTGGAACGTACCCACGGTATCTGCATTGGATGGATGCATTCTATCTTTCAGGAAGGTTACGTTTCTCTTGCCTACGAGGTCACTGCCAAGATGTCCGCGGACATACACACCAAGTCGTTCAAGGATTCCGTGTCCTGGACACATGCGTGTCAGCTAATCAACATTTTTCCGCCGGATCTCATCGGCTCCCAAGAGATTATGGATCTGATGCGGCCTACTCATACCCAAAGCACGGATGAGAAGGGCCAACAGCACTACTCGTTTAAGAGCGAGGTGCCTTGTTTTCCTTACACGCAGACGCCGATCCTCCCTCAGGTGTTGTATCGCGCTGGATTGTCGAGTAAGGAAGGCTTGCAAGAACATGACAGTGTGGACCCCATCCTGGTTGTCAAGTTCCCGCGCATGTTGCGGGTGCCGCCTTCTGCGTTGCCGCCTGGTCGTTACCTTCGGTCGACTTGGATTCTTCGTGAAGGGCAGTGGCACCAGATGGAGGATCGTGCTGCTATCCTTGACACACCGGGCAAGTTCGACCGCTACGTGGAGCGTGCTGTGTTTCAGTACCATCCGGTACGGGGGCATTTGCGCCCCGCCGCCATTGCGGACGTCCTTGCTCCGCCGTTTTTGCCTCCTCCTGAACCGCCTCTAGGCCAGTCTTATGTGCGCGCCCTGCCCGCCAAATGGCGAGCGGTGGTTGTCACACTGGCGCGTGCCATCCATGGGGGTACCAGGGCTTTACATTGCACCAGGGATTTTGTTTCAACGGCCAGTCCAAAAGTCAAGCCTCGCAATTTGGTTATGACCAATGGTCGTCGGTGTACGAAGATGTATGGCATGATGCGGCGGAACAGAAAAGGGAATATCAAGGATATGATGGAGCAATTGTGCCTCACGTGGTCAATTTCGCCGAAAACAAACCCAAGGAGGGCCTGGTGATCCAATTCCTCGACCACGATGGAGGGTTGGTCCATACTTACAAAAATCCTTACAGCCGTTGGAAATACCGTATCACTATCAAAGATGCTCCAAAGGCAGTGACGGTGTGGACATTGATAGGAGTCGATGAGGAGAACTGGTGGAATGAGTATGCTCCAGGCAAGGATTGCATCGCCCAGCATGCCCCCGATTCTCACTACGACCCTGGGCTGCAAGTAAATGTTCTGAGTATGGGGCGAGAAGTTGACGACGCCATGTGCGCCTACATCTTTGATGTGGTGGAAGCAAAGAAAAACAACCCTAACTCCGTAATCTTCATTGGTGCAGGGGTGTTGGGCAAGAATTCGTGGCTGAGTCGGAAAATCGCTGACAACCCTGAAAAGGCCAAATTGCGGACAGACTACCCATGGGGGGAGGTCGTCCAAAGAATTGCGCGCAGAGCTGCATCATGGGGGTTCCAAATCATCATCGAAGTGCCTCCTCGAGTACCAGTCCAGGAAACCAAGCAGTACAAGGGACTTCAGGAAGATGCCATGTGGAAGAGCATCAAGATCCAAGGATGCACTCACGGGCAACGTTATACCTTTCGGGATCCTGTATCTCCTGGAACCGCCGTTGAGCTCGGCTACTGCAAGGATGAATGGGAGTACATTGCCGCAAACGTCGCGCTGCATCCTAAGTCGTCTGACGTGTGCTCGTCCAAACATTTGCACATGACTGATTCGGACGCTAAGGATCGATCTGATAAATGCGAGTTGACTAGCCAAATCTCCAGAAGATTGCTTAAAGCCTTGAAATTTCAGGCAACTGGCGATGGGAGATTGGTAGCCATGCCGTCGAAGGCTGGTGGACGGAAGCCAGACCGCATGATTGTTGACCTCTGTGGCTTGGGTAACGGCTACGCCGTACCTAAGTCCACTAAAGGTTGCTCTCGCATAACTTGCAAGGAGCTGATCAGCTCCAAAGCCGATGAGGACAACCTTATCGGTATGATGAAGGATGCGTGCCGGAACGACCTGCGCACACCTGTGCTATTCGTGGCATCGCTTTTGCGGTCAGGTGCTGGTCCTGGAAGTAGTGAAGGGGCTTGCGTGGGGGGTGAAAAACGTTCTGGTGGGAAGTACAAGGTTTTCAGAAGTGTCTTGAAATCTCTCAAACGCCTGCTGAAGAAGTGTGCGGAATTTTCCGACGTCTATTTTTCGCTTGACATGCCTTCTTCATGTTCATGTTGGTCTTGGCCAGAGTTGCATGCTCTTGTTTCAAGTGGCAAGGTGACGAAGGTTAAGGTTGATGATCATGTTGGTGCTGGTGGCGATGGTGGTGGACGCAGGATCATGTTCTCTAACATGCCTGAAGCGGACCGTTTGGTGATGAGACTGGATGATTGCTTGGACCATGATTCGAAGAACAGTTTGTCGCAGCGCATTGATGTCTCATGGCGGTCAATTGCGAGGAATGTTCGCAGCCTTGTTCGAGCTCATGTCAGTGTCAGTCATGTTGCACATGAATCTGAGGACATTGCATGGCAGCAACATCAGTGTGTAGACGCTGATGAAGGGGCTATTAGACAGCCCCAACTAAGGAACAACTAAGGTCTGACCAGACGGATCGGGGAAGGGTGCCTCTTACGGAGAACCCGGAACCGTGAAGTCGAGTAGGGTGTAGGGACTTCCCTCCTACGGAGGAAGGACCGAAACCCGAGCCATGGCTGAAAGCTACAATGCCTACGAGCTGGCCTTCGATGGAGTGGACCACGAAGAAGTTTTCCCGTCTGGTGGGATGATGCGAACGTTTCTGAAGTTCCACAAGTTCCTGGAGATGTATTCTGGGGATCCGTCGCAGAGCGTCTCGCTCCCGCCGAAGATTACGAAAGACAAAGTGGTCGACAATGATCTCATTCGCACATGGGCAGCTTTCAAAGCACCTCCGTTGGTCTTGCTGTTCACGTGTGCAAATCTGTCGTCAGGAGGGGATCTTTCCATTCGAGTCCGAGAAATCCTCAAAGCTTGCTTGTTTGCTGCTCCTGAGGAGTACATGGACAAACCCTATGGGGAGATACTCGCCATGGTCACCAAGTTTGGTGGAGGTCTCAAACACATTGTTGCTGACTACGAGGGGAAGTTCAATGCCATCACCAGGTTCATGGTGGATGAGGAAGTGATCCGCGATGATGCAAAGTTGGCTGTGGTTGAACTGGAACAAGAACGAAAGCAAGTTCGGTTCGACTTGAACACTGCCACGAGGAACATCGTCAGTGCGGACGGGTACTACAACCTCGCCGTTCTCATCAACTCCGTTGAGACGCCCTACCAGACTGTGACAGACACGAGAATTCAACAATGGTATACGGTGAATCAGGACTACTACCACAAGTTGCCTATGTCGGGTAGAGCACCTGACCAATCAGACCTGTTGGCGGAGCCTACGTTATGTAGGGTGTGCAAGCTGATGTACATGTTCGCAAAACACACTGGATATGGACTACGGACCTACAACCAAGAATGTGCAGCGAACAACGATGGCGCTACGCCACTCAACGTTCACCAGCTGGCTTTGATGATGCGCACAATGCCTCAAGGCATGGGACATCCGCTCGCCTTTGCGATGAACTCGCTCCAGGCGTTCAGTGTCTGCCTCCACGTGCTTCATTCCTACGTATCATGGGTTGATCCAGATACTGGACACCCGCATTACAGATGGTCCAACGATGTGCTCCCTGATTCCGACTACACCACGTATTCTTTCCTCAAGCACCACGTGGATGCTGTATGTGCAGATCAAGACAGGAACGGCTTCCAATTGCCGGACGCGTTCCGTAGCTACACCTGGAATCAGTGCGGAGTTGAATCTGGGTATGTGGTCGACTGCTCTACCAAACGCGCCACGTTGAGCATATGGGAAGCAGAATTCCAACAGATGGGGGCACCAAGACCGCTTATGCAAGATGATGGCCTATTTCCGCCCAATCTTCAACGGCATCCTAGCTGGGTGTACTCAACGGGGAGGGTGGCGATGCCTACGGCAAGCAACCTCGAACCGGAAGGAATCGTGCACCCTGAGCATGGGAGAACGCCAGGACAACCACAAGGATCCGCTACCGAGCCTCGAGCCACCCCTAGCCACGGACCAAAGAGGGCAAGGACGGACGAGGCAACGGCATCGGCGTCATCATCTTCTGCGGCACCTCCTCCACAACCACCGACTTCGCAACCGGAAGAGGAACCATCGCAACCGACATGGGAGGAAGCTCCGATCCCCGCTGGCGCTCAGGAAAGTTGGTACCATTACGTCAACATCGATGAAAAGGGCTGTCGCTCGAGCTTGCTGGCGACGACCCGTGATCAAGACGAGTACCCACCTACCATTGATGAGACGCCAAAGTTCGTGGCCAACCACGACGTGGGGACCACACCGATTCAGC
The DNA here is from genome assembly GCA_905221615.1 of Symbiodinium sp. CCMP2592. Lineage (NCBI taxonomy): Eukaryota > Dinophyceae > Suessiales > Symbiodiniaceae > Symbiodinium > Symbiodinium sp. CCMP2592. Next base: position 12,235 of record CAJNDT010005844.1, on the reverse strand, counting down.
ATTACGTCAGAAGACTGGTGACCTACTTGGCAAGGATTCGTTCCGTCTCTCAAAGTGACGACAAGGGTCTCAACCTGAAGGTCTACGTGAAGCTGAGCACGAAGATGTGGTTACGGATGTATTCGCGGCTGTACCATGCATTGGCATTGGTGTCGTGCGTGCATCTTCCTTCTCCTCCAATGCTTACCTCGGCAGTGATGATCGAGGCAGACAGCGATCTTGTCGACAACGATGAAATTCCGGCAGAAGCAAGGATCAATACCATGAACACGCTGAACGGATTTCGCAATAGTTTGGGTATGGGTGGCAAGCCTGATGCCGCGACTATGCGCTCTCAATGCACAATCCTCGTCCAAGACTTTGACATGGTCGCAAGGACCAGAGGATCATCGCATACAGTGAGAGAAAATCTCGTCATGCATGGATGGAGTGAGATCTACATTGTGAGCCCGTCGATCACCGCAGGTGCCAACTACAACTTCCAAGTCACAAAGGGATCGTTGGAATCTGTGAATGAGACATTGGATGGCTTGACTGAAGAGCAGCTTGCAACCGTCACGTTGCACTACCATCTGTCTCTCCAAGCGATCCTCATCGAGAACATATCATTTCCGATGAGTGAGGTCGGAGACGGAGCAGCGATTCGTGCTGATTTGCAGCGACAGCTCAAAGCCACGTACGTTGACCCCATCATTGCGGCAGGGAAGCGTACCACGCGCCCTCCAATTGTCAACATCAACCACGACTTACGGTTCGTAGGAGCAGCCAGCAATTACCTTCGACAGAAAGCTTCTATGTTCAACGGTTTCCACGCGCTGGGAATGTATATTGAACTGGAGTTGCGGGCCCGAGCATGTGTGGTGATTCATGGATCTTCGTTTTGGTCAAGAATGTACAGTCAGGCGAAACATGCGTCGTCGGGCGTGCATACACTGTCAGTCGAAAAGGTGCCACCACCGGACAATCGGGTCAGGTTCAAATTGGGCCTAGCTATCTATGAGAAGCAGCTGTTCTGCGAGAAGATGGTATCCACGTGCTTTGTTGAGGCATCGAAAGTTCGCTCATGGGACGAAACTGTCCGAACCGACTCAGTCGCTCACCCGTCGCTTGTCGAGATTTGGGAGGACAAGAGTGAAGTCAAGACGTCCACCAAGATTTCGCAGACATGGTTTACGGGAGAACAGCAGCAACAGATCAGGTCGGGTGCCCAGGGTGACACGGTCGCTGAATCGTCCACAGTCACCTGGCAGGATTTTGACATCGCCATGACCGTTCCCGAGGCCTACTACGACAACAGGCACTACTGGTTCAGGATCGACACCTATGCGACCCCGAACACTGGTTATGTCAAAGGGAGAACGTTCTATTGCTCTGGATGTGAAGCAATGAAGTTGGCTGAGTGCTACGCACAAGCCTTCTTCAAGCCGACCGGAAACGGGTATCCTGGGCACTGCATTGGGTGCGCGCATACTTCAGCTTTGAAGATGCAGCATCAAATCAGCTCCTTCAATGACTTGATCGCGTCCCAGAAGTACACCGTGGCTTGCGCAAAGCACCTTTATGACCTGAGGCTTCAATTCGTGGATCCTCGTGTGGACATCAAGGAGTTCCTCAAAGTTGTGCAGAGATGGTCTATGAAGACATCGGCAAGACGGTTTCTCACTACGGTGGTCTCCGAATCACAGCCAGTCAGGCCATCGAGTACGCGGCATGGGGAAAGGCCAAGCAGTTGGCGTGGGACAGAGGGTACGACTCCGAAGGCAAGACATGCTACATCTGCTACTACGACGCCGGGAACTGCGCTTATGCTGGCTTCATGAGGATGCTTTTGACTCCAGAAGAGCGCCAAGAATGCTACCGAGGGTCAGTCTTGCCCAAGGAAGAGCTCCTGGGTGAAACGGTGGAGCTGGCGCTCGGGCTTCTTACGATTGCAATGAGACACCCAAGTCATTTCATGAATTGGGGTGGCCTTGAGGGAGCAAATGCGTGCGCGAGAGGAATCGAAAGGTCATTCTTCCGCTACGCGTCGGCCGAAGCCATCGAGCTGATCACGGTTGACTCCCCGCGCAAAAGGACACCGCCCAAGAAGAATGAAGCAGTCGCTGAGATCGTCAACAACATGTCCGCTGACCTCGTGATTGATTTCACAGTGATCGTCGATGGTGATATCTACCCTGTAGAGATTGCGAGAACCGACGAGACACAGGCCGCTGACAACGTCACGGACGATCCAGGGTTCTCAGTTGCTCCACCAATACCTGCACAGGATGTGGATGTGGATGCGCAACCCGAAGAAGAGCAAGGTGCAGAAGGCCCTGATCCCAGGCATGCAATTCGTGAAGGATTTGTCACGCAGCTTCAGGACTATGTTGGCGTACTCGCTCAGGGCGAGATGTCAGTCGGAAGCGATCGCATCACATTCTGTGTTGCTTGTGGCAGTGACCTACACACTCTGTCAAATTGCACAGAGAATGCTGCAACCCGGGATCTGGTACTTCGAGGCGTCCAGATTATCAAGGAAAGTCTTCTTCGATATCCACGTCGAGTACCTACACAAGAGGCTGAGCCAATGGACGTTGACACCACAGATCATGTGAGTGTTGCATCCTCGGACCGACGACCCAAGGCCAAAGCCCGACCGCGACGCGGAGGCGAAGCCGTACGGGGTGATGTGGTCTTGATCCGTTATGAGAACAAACACAATCTCTGCACGGATGTGGAGAATCGTCGGGGCCTAAATGATGCTTGTGGCGTACCACTGCAGGAATCGGGACCAGAGAATAGCCAGCGAGTGGTGGACATCATTGAGCAGCTTTCGGACCATCGCGACCGACGCCTACCTCAACGAGGAGACCGTCCTAGCTTTGCTTACGATGAAAACACTCATAGCTACACCAATGCAGGCTATGAATCCATCGGCGGCGGAAGGCCAATCCGGTGCGGGATTCTCGACCTGATCCCAACCAAGGGTGCAAGCTTCATCAACAATCGGTGGGACCTCGTGAACGAAGTTGTCCTTCGCAACATCACCCGTCAGCGCAGGTTGAACGCGGATTGGGCGCTATCATGCATCCAGTCTGACTTGCGCCACAGAATCGCCAGGCGCCCAGGCTCGGAATGGCTTGACAACAGGTGCCAGGTGGCATTCAACAGTGTCATCAAATGTGATGAAGGAGGATGGGTGATGATCGAAGACTTGGTGAGGCATGAGCCACTATGGACCCATGAAAGCAGACGCATCACCGAAGGGGTCTCAAGGACCGATGATCAACAGAAGAAGAGAGTGTACAATGAAAGACTTCAGCTATTGTTCCAGGGGAACATGATTGCAGCCACGAAACGCAACAAGGCCAAGATTCGGTTGCAGTTCCTGGGTGTGAGAGTGAAGGACCCCGGCACGGAAGTTCTTGGATCAGCAGGTTCGAACAGGTTGGTATCGGTTCAGGACCAGATCACGGAGATCCAGAACAACGATCATTGCCGGCATGGCCAGAGGTACCTGAACCTATGCAACGGCTGGGTGAAGCCATGGGCAGTTCGGGCTACGAGTGGTCACTCTGCGCATTCAGATCCCCAGAACAACTTGCTTCAGTTGGACAAGAACAGGTTCGCAATATCTCCATCTATGACCCTCTTGCAACGTCTTGGAGGTGCGTTCCACGCTACGGCATGCCGCAACTTGGATTCCATTGTCACGCAAGGCATCATGCCTGGTTCGGAGGACCCCGACGGGGACTTCGACCATAGGCGCCAATTCCGAGGCAACCAAGGCGGCAGACTCCACAGCTATTGGGGGGTGTTTGCGCCGTTCGATCACCGGAACGCAACGACCAAGATGCGAGTACACGGACGAGACGCCAAGCACATGCCATTGGCGGTCCTTCATGTCCCATCGCAAGATCTCGCACGAGAGGATGGACGTATCACAGACAGCGGCATCATGATCGTTGGTCGAACGATACCTTTCCATTTCGTCAAGGAGGTATGGTTTTGCGTCCCTGATCCTCGAGATACACACTCTTTCGCTCTGGTGGAAAAGATCTACGATGAAAGGTTGGAGAAAGAGCTGGTGTTGGACTACAATGCATCACCGTTGCTTCCCGAGTTCGAGAGATACCGAACGCCAAGCAAGATCATGGAATTGCTTTGCGAGATGCCTCCTGGACCCCACGACACAAGCAAGGAGCAGATCATTCGTGACCTCACGACTGTCCTGGAGTCCCACAGGGAGAACACGGTTCGGCATCACTACATGGACAAAGGAATCAAGTTTGTCATCAAGAATTGGCGACCCGAAGACCTACGCAGAGACGAGGATGGACGGAGAATGAGGGTATGCCCGGCATGCTACAACATCGTTCCAGCATGTTTCTCCCGATGCACGTCTTGCTGGTCACAGTTCATTTCGAGCGGATATTACCAAGGTTCTCCACAACGGGAGACTCCTACGGAGATCCCCAGTGACTTCATTGCTCAGACAATGGAAGCCGCAGCAGCCGCAGTGCCTGAGGCGCCCGAAGAGGAGCAGGAAGCCATGGAGGTAGAGACCGTTGCGGAACCTGAAGAAATCCCAGAACCGTCTGTCATCGCGGAAGACGATCCAGAACAGGAACCTGATGAAGAAATGGACGTCGAGCCTGGAGAGGACTTTGATGACGCAGTTCCAGAAGCAATCGCACAGGAACGTCGTCCCGTCTTCATTACCGGCCAGTCTTTGAACATCGATCCTGAGCTACAACTTGCACGTACCGCCATGCAGCCATCTTACTATTCTGGAAAGCGAAATGCCCATTGCATTGACGCGAACATGACCGCTCTTTCGTACATGGCATACGTTGTATGCAGATCCATCTACAAGGCTTGGTCAGGATTCGCAAAGTGGGCGACTATGCCGTTGTTTCAGATGAGGGAAAGTTTCGCACTTGGCCAACGCTATGATGTGCTTGGAAAGTGGGGATCTTTGGCAGCAGTGGATAGGGAAACGGGTGTGAGCAGGGACGTGACTGATGAGGAGATCATTCGCTTTGCAAAGGAACCTGAGAACCTCAAACAGTATGATCCCAACGGGACTTACACCTTGAAGCGCTTCCGGACGAACCAGATGCTTTCTTTACTTGTACGGGGAGCCAACATGATGGGAATTGGCAGGGACAACTTCAACCCTACTACTTACTTGAAGAGCGACAGGGATGAAGATGTAAAGGCTATGCACTTTTGTTGCCTGAACGTCCTATGCGAGGTGATCCCAATGGTGACGGGACACCAACAATTCTCAGTGCTACGACCAACGCCAACTGGACCAGTGGACTTCTTGTACATCGACCCCGTCGGTATTCTGCTGACTCATTCTGATCAGTCAGTCCAGACCATCGCCTTGCTGGTGGACCACAGTGTGCAAATGCCTGCGCATTTCATGGACAGATTGAACAGATCCAAAACTGAGAGACAGCAAAACCCGACGACAAAGCGTACGGAAGCCCTACATCACATTTCGGCCGCTGACTATCTTCCTCCAGGTGGTACATCCATCCTGGACACGCCTGTCACTACGGAGGAACGTGAAAGCGCTTCTTCATCCAAGGGACCTTCAAAAGGGCGTGGAAGAACCGGAGGCGAGCAACATGGTGGCTGGAACACCAATTCCTACCACGACTACATCGCCGCCAAAGGCCGAAACAAAGGCAAGGACAAAGGAAAGCCAAGGAACCAGTATCCAGAGGAGAACCTCCGGCCCTGGGACCGCGATCCTACGTCAACGCGAAGATGGTGGCGAGACAACGCCTGATCTTCCTCGCCTATCAGTTCGTGACCTCTGAGCTTCGCCCGTGGAATGCCATCGCGAATGCTTCTTTCTTCGGTGACGCCTGATTCGTTTGTCATTTCAGGGGATCGTTACCGACGTAGATGAGTGTCACAACGTTTATAATTGGGATACAAAGCTCTGATTTTCAAAAAAAAGTCAACGTTGCGGCGGAATTTTCTTCTGTCCTATCGTGCCATCTTCCGGGTGAGCAGCGTCAGAGACGCAACTCATGGGGGGTGCGAACGGACTGCGATGCCTTGTCATGTTCTAAGGTGTCACTATAAGAGCTGTGAGCAAGACCGTGTAAAGTGCAAGAGAAGGGGGCACGCTACGCGTCCCTCGACTCTAGGGGGCATGCTACGCATCCCTCATCTTTACCTTTCTATGTGACCGCCAACGCAACGTTTGGCTCAAGTCAATGCCCATAGCTAAGTGCTATATGTGTCTTCTATCCTGAGCAATCAGAGCTATCCCGTTGCACAGACGAACCGCCGCCGGCAGTGAGTGCAAAAGGAACGGCCGCCGGTTCTGCCTGCATAGGATTGCACGTGTGGGAGTAAGAGGGAGAGACAGGGTCCAGTCTGTGGAGAGTGCTAGCCAGCCACACCTATATTCATTACAGCTCTGGTGGGGAGAGCAGCAACCAAGTCGAGATCAATCCCCCACGCAGTAGTAGTAGTAGTAGTAGTAGTAGTAGTAGTAGTAGTAGTAGTAGTAGTAGTAGTAGTAGTAGGGTGAACCCAGAGGCTCCCTGCCGAGATGGGCTTTCTCCGTCCCTCGGACCGATCCCTGGCTGCACGGAACCGAAGTCCTCGGTCCTTTTCCTTTACGCCCCTGTGTGTTAGGTAGGGTTTTAGGGTTTATAGGGTTGTAGGTTAAGGGTTTTAGGGTTTAGGGTTTTTGGAAGATCTGAACCCTAAGCTTCAACCTACCCTCAGCCCGTTTACAAGCCACTCGGAACAGATTATCAACCCTGCATGCTTGAAGCATAACACCCTGATTAACTTTGAACAAGTTTATCATTCCCCAAACCCAGTAAGCCTCAGCCCTAAAACCCGACCAGTTTATCAAGCCGATGGCTTGTCGGTAACACCTGCAGCTATTAGGATTTTAATAGTAGCCCCATTATAGACTGTTACTGTATGGGGGGCAGTAGGGCGGGTCCCGGGCCAAGTTGAGGATCATGTACTGGGTTCTCGGACAATTCTCGGGTCTAGCATGCTTTGCTGAGATACGGGCTTTGTAAATCCCACATACAAGCCCGAAACACCCTGCCACTGCCGTTTTTCTTAAACTTGATACAATATAGAGGCCCAAACAAGTACCAATGCTATTATGGGGGTTCCTTGTTTTAACTATACTGTAACGGGCCCGAAAAAACCCAATTATTAAGGCCCCTATATGAAACCCCAACAGCAAAGCCCGACGTCCTGCCTTCTAAATGCTTTGAACCGGCACATGGGAGTTTCCGAAACTTAGGGATACCTTATTTTGGGGTCCTCTTATTTCAGGATACTATTTAGGGTACTATTTTAGGGTCCCCCGTTTTCGGGAACTGCCACATCGAGAGATTTCACACATCAACAGCAAGAACCCGCGCGATCCCCTGAAGCCTGAAGCCCTCAACCGTTAAAACACAACCTAATCCCTAAACCAGTCCTAAACCCTGCCAGCCTCGAACCCTAAGCCCCGAACCCCAAGCTCCAAGCCCTTTTAAAACCTTGAAGCCCTGCAAACCCCTGAACCAAAAACACCCTCAAAGCTCCTCTATGATGTTGTGAGGCTAGGGTGAAGTGGCAGTCAACTAACGTGCAGGGCGACAAGATCTACTACAGGCACACGCTAGGCTTCACGCTTGATGTCCCCTTCGTCCCGGAATCCTTAAGGGTTGACATCCTGGGCTCTAAACGCTGAATCCAAACCCGGAACCCTACCTTCTAAACCTGATCAGGCTCTGAACACTAAGGAGGAAGCCTTTCGTTCCTGAGTCCCACCATCCTAGACCCTATAAGCGCCCAAACCTCTAACCCCTCAAGCCTAAAGGTTAGTTTTCGGCTTCCTATGACTTTGTTGTAAGACAATAAGGATTCTCTGAGGGATCTCTTAGGGTTTAGGGTGTCTGGCGCTTAGCGGTTCGCTTCAAATTGCTAGGTGTCATCTGGACTTCTGTGAGGCTTACGGGGGCGGAAGAGGAGGCTTAGGGTATCAGGGTTTAGGGTATCAGGTTTACGGTTTGCAGGTTGAGGGCTTAGGATTTGTAGGGTTGCAGGTTGAGGGTTAATTTAAGGGTTCGGGTAGGACTGGGTAGGACTGTCTACATCCGGCTTGGGGTCAGATAACCCTGTAGAGTTTGAGACTATGCCGGCGTCTGAGGATTTGCGAAATTTCGTCGTTGATGCTTGGCCGGTTGCCGTGGTTGAGGCCTGAGCCTTCGAAGTGTGCGCTATCTACAGGCAACAAAGGCTTGGAAGTTCGGGGGTGCAAATCCTATAATCCTAAAGGCCTAAACCCTAAAGCCATAAAGTCTCAAGCCCTAAAACCCCAAACCCGAAACCCTTAAACCCTAAAACCCCAAACCCTGAAACCTTAAACTCTAAGCAACGTGGAGAGCGACTGATGAGACGGAGGCAATGGAGCTACACGAAGGAGGCGCCGGAGTCGCAGGTGTGCGGTGGCTTCGCGAAAAAGCGAGGGCACCTGGCTTAGAGTTGAGTGCTTGGGGCATTTCGAAGAGGGGCTTGAAGGTTGAAGGCTTGGTGGTCAGGGCTTCTGTTCAGCAGTGCGAGTTGGAATACCGCCGTTGTGAAGGCCGTCGACGGATGTCGACCGTTTGGGCTTTGGCATTGTCGCATAAAGCGCTTGGCCGCTGCTCTGTTTGCCTGGGTGCTTGGGCAACAGGTTTCCAAAGGAGTCGGATGATCTTCCACCGAATTGCAATGTCCCTGCAGGCCCCATACAACCTGGGCTGATTTACATGGACATGGATGGTTCCCAAAGCTAAGAGTCCCGGCCTCCGGGGCCCCTGCAGGTCGTTAGCAAAGGGTCCCTGGCTTCTAGAAACCTTTTGGCCAGAGGTCTGATTACATAGGTGGATGTGGCCCGCCACAGGATTCAGCAGTTGCTGGGGATGAATATGCGGGCACAGTATAGTCCGCACAAAGCTATGTTGTGGAGACTCCAAACATCTTATTGAAACGTTTCACTCCCCTACATGGGCCTTATTGAAGCAAAGCCGGCTATTAAGGGCTGTGCTTGTTGGACTTGCCAGCCCTAGAGTCTCAAACCCTGAGCCAGATCCTACAAACCTGCACGAATGCCCTGGCAGTGTCCCTTAGTTTACACACTTGGGCAGCTGCACACACAAATCTTAAATCACGCGCGGAAAGCCTCCAAAGCCAAAATCCACAAGCACTAGATTCAAGACCCTTGCACACAAAGCCCCGTCTACCCAAAATCCCCAAAATCTTCTCTCTCTGCAGAAAAGGTCTCAAAGTTCAGTGTAAAGATTCACGAAGCCAACCGCAACAGCTCCGAGGCACAACGCGAGCCGCCTGACGGTATCTGAGGCTCAGTCCGTAAACGATGTGTGTATATATATATATATATATATATATATCTTGTTCTCCAAGCCGTGATGTCGTGCACAAACTTTGCAGGGGATCTTCGCAGTTGCAAGGCTCGGGGTAAGACGGCGGTTACTGTGATTTAGGTTCTGGGGCTTTCTGGGGCTTTCTGGGTTTAGGATTTGGCTGCACTGTAAAGTTTGGATGATTGGTTGATCGAGTATCACACGCTGTTGGTAACCTTCTGGCTAACGCTACTGCTGCGGTCGTAGTAGCATCAGCACTCTGTTCCATTGGGCTGATACATGACTTAACCTCTTTTCTGACTGCGACTTAGTATCATACTAGCTGCTACAAGACCTTTACTATCGGACGCTACTGCATCACTTGCCGAAAGCCGTATTGTAGCGGTTTCATTTCACGGCCATCATGTGTCCACACTTGTTCCTTTCTTTAGTCCATTCGGTGCGCTTACTCACTGATGTTGCACTGATTGTTCTTGTGACGTTTCTGCGTATGTGTCACTATCTCGCTGACTGCGGGTGCTGACTTCCAGCCTAGACAAGCTTTGGCGGCTACGGTTCCCGCTGGCTTTTTTGTTTTATCCGGTGCTTCTTTGCTACAGGCAGGTGATTGTTAATGCGTGTCAATACACTGCTGCCTTCTTACACTGTGCAGCAACTTCCCACAGACTTCGAGGATCACAGTTGTGGATCTGTTTCCTGGCAGCCAGGAGAGACAGATGCGTCCGCGTCGCTCCGATTCTTTGTCGGTTGAAGAGTTGAAGCTCTGCACTCAGGCATCAGGAAAGCTGCAGATGATGAGCAGGGGTAAACGTGTTCTTGCCGATACCACGGCTTGACGTGATTTTGTGTTTGTGTTGCGAACACGCTCGGATGCTCCCGCCCCCCGTAGTGATGATTTGCCGGTAGAAGCATGGCGGAGCCAACTTCAGCAGCAACTACGGGATCATCTTTACCCTTGTTATCATCACCATCATCATGCGCATCAGCAGCACCAGCGGGCAGGCAATGGCAGCACCGGCACCAACACCACGGCCACAACCAACGGTAGCAACTGCCACAGCAACGAACATCCCAACCACATCGCCAAACACATGGGCAAAACCAACTGTGAAAATAAGTTGTTGAGAACATGTCCACAACAAGGATACCAAGAACAATAACAAAGCGACAAGAATTCAAACAAACAAGCAGCGACGACAACGGCACAGCAGCAGGCCCCCCTCTACGAGCGCACGCAGAGACTCGCGCAGTCTAGCGAGAGAGAGAGAGAGACGCAGAGACGCAGAGACGCAGAGACGCAGAGACGCAGAGACGCAGAGACGGACGGACGGACAGAAGAGAGAAACAGGAACAATAAGATCAACACAACTAATAAATAGGAGTGTGATCGAATGACCGGCGAAGCGCAAGGAAACAGCAACAGCTTGCAACGAGGTACAACAACAAGACAGGTTCATAGGTTGACAAAACCGGCACTGTGTGACGACGACTCCAGTTCGGTTCGCACTCCCGACTGGCAGTTGTTGTTTTTTGTCTGCATCTGCTGCGCTGCATCTCCCGAAATGGTTCGGCGGTGGACGGAGCTTTAGAGCAAGTTGCGCAAAGTGCGGCTAAGTATGGTGGCAGTGGGCCTGGCATGGCATCATCATCTTCGGCCCATTGAACAAGACATTCGCTGTTGATTTGCGCAGCGCAGTATACAGGAGAAAGAATGGTCACGCTACCAGAATAGAAGCGCTGCGCCCTAAAACTCGAGCGTTGTTGGGGGAACTCATTAGACTTCGTTTTCGGATCCTAACTACCCCCCAGAATGAGAGTGTGTAAGCGTGTGAAATTGAAAATCCGCGAGCTCAAAGAGTGCATTACTTCCAGTCCCGCACACGTCCACTTGTCTGAAGAACTAGCTCACGCTGCTACTACTATGGGGGTTCCTTATTACAGTTGTAGTATAACGGCCCCCAAAACCCTATTCTAATTATTAAGGACCCTATAATACTGCAATCTGCAATCGACCCTGGAGCACTGATAGAGCTCTGGTAGTACTTGCATTCCCGGAAAAGAAGATATGCTATACTCAAGTTGGCGATTCACTAAAGGTCATTTGTTCTAGACTCCTTGAAGATTCATTCAAAGAGCCGTAGCAGAAGGCTCCCCTAAACCCTAATTAAACCGTTTATCACATCCCAATCTGGTTGAAAGAACAGCCGGCTCCGAGGCGCCTCGCTCTGGATGCCGATAAATTCCGCAAGAGGCGGGAATCTAGCGTTGAATCAGAAATAGAGATAAATGAATACGAACTATAAGATATTGTCGATTCGGTCTATAATTCTTTTCAAATGGTTGACTTTCGATTTTCGAAAAGAGGAAAAGGTTAGAGAGAGCGAGATATACGTATACATATATATATATATAGATAGATATATTTGGTGGATATATATATATATATATATGATATTTCAAAAAATTGAAAGAAGAAATATTTTATTTGTCAGAATATATCTCTTGTTGAGCCTATCTCTTCCCTGATATTTATTTGAATATTTTCCGGAAATTTTGGATTAGAGAAATATTCTATTCGTCCGTATCTTTGCACTCAACAATATTTCTAAGGCTTATTTCTTAATACGTTTTAATTTATATTGATATATCTCTAAATCTTTTATTTTGATAATCTTGGGGACACGATTGTTATGGAGCTCGATTGTAAAATAATCTTCTGTTCGATATTGTCGTAGGAATCGTTTTTTATAAGTAGAAATATGGCCGATGCTAGTTTCGTTTCTAGGATTTCGGAAATTAAATATACCGTCGATAGTCGTTGTATCGTCTAAATAAATTATGAT
>CAJNDT010005843.1:382514-528311 GCA_905221615.1 Symbiodinium sp. CCMP2592 | reverse complement strand
TTTGTATCCTCCTTTTCCAAACCTTCCTCCTCTTCCTCTTCCACCTTTCCAGTTTCCTTTCCTTCCGCCTTTGGACCAGCCTCCTTTGTCTCCTTTGCCTTTGCCTTTTCCTTTCCACTGGTCTTTGCCTTTGCCTTTTCCTTTTCCTTTCCAGTTGCCTTTGACTTGAGAAACGTCCATGGCTGCTTGTCCGCCATGGTCCTTGCCACTGTTGATCAAGTCAGTGGTGGTCGGCTGTGTCCATCTCTTTGCGTTCTCGTAGGTGGTGAGGAAGCTGCGGAGGTCGTTGTAAGTAGTGTCTTCCTTGATGTTAAGGAGAATGTGCTGTCGCACCTGTGCTGGAACACTGTCAAAGACAGTGCCCATCTTGAACGAATCTGAGGTTTTCTCGCTGCTTGCTTTCTCGTAGTCATCGATCAGTTCCTCAAACTTCAAAAAGTTCTCGTTGTAGGTTTTGTCCTTGTCGAAGCGAAAACTCATGACTTCTCGATGTAGCTGTAGAGACCGTGCCTTCGTGTTGGGCTGGTTGAAGTTAACAAGCTGACGATATGCTTCGATGCCGTTCTCTTCCTTGACTGCTGTAACAACACGCTGTGGACGGTTCCTGGTGTAGCTCGAGAGAATGCTGTAGAGCTTCTTGCTTTGTGTCTTTTCCTTTACGCTGAGCTTGTCAAACTCGAGCTCCTTGGCTGGTTCCTTTTCTGCTTTGTTCATCAAGGTCAGGATCTCATCATCGATTGCTCCCAACCATGTCCTTAAGCGGTGTTTGCACTCAGCAAAACTGCTGCGTTCTTCCTGCCACGTACTCGGCGAAAAAGCTTCTGGTGCCTTCACCAGCTTATGAAGCTGGATCTCTCCTTTCTCGCGACTCTCAACCAACACTTCCTTTATTCTTGAACTCAGCGCTTCCTGAGAAAGTGCCATGTCCGATCTGGACTGCTGGAGCACGTTTTGCAATGCTCCGACTAGGTTCTGTTCTCTCTGTTCTCCCGCTGCAGCCAAGTGTTCGAACAGATTCGCCATTCCTTGTGTTCGGTCTGTACTGCTGGCTGCTGACTGTCTGATTGCTTCAGTCATCTGCTGAATTTGCTGTGCTGACGCTGTTGCCTGCGTTGCTAGTGCATGTATAGCTTGCTCCATTCCTGTCGCTATCTCTAGGTTACTGTAAAGCAGAATGCACATGAACGCGGCCTTGTGCATCTTCCTCTTCTCGCACAGCGAAGGGCGGTTCCTTCGCTTAGCTGCTCGGCTTCCTGTGAGGCGAAGGTGCTTCACTTGACACAACAACGACAACGCGACCAAAAGTATCATTCCTGGAGCTGTTGTTGCAAAAACCAACAGCTTCATGCTCTGACTCCAAATTCTTCCTTCAAACACGTACATGATAAAGCGCGCAAAATAGTGAAACTTGACTGTGATCACAGGGGCGTAGCTCGACTCAAGGCCCCTGCTGAAAAACATGTACTTCAGGGACTCAAACTCTTCCTTGGCAATCTCCACGGAGTTCACTAAGTACTGCAACTTCTCTCCTAGGTTCTCCATGATCGTGTAGTACTTCTTGTTCTGCGGTTCCTTGGGTTCCGGGTTGTAGTGCGTATTGGGCTCTTCCTGGTAGGAGGCGACAACGCGGCTAGGGACACCATGTGGTTGTTTTCCTGGGACATCAAGCTGGGGTTTGTTGTTGTACTTGTACATCTCAAGGGCATAGGCTTGTTCTTCCTTGAGGGTTACTTGCTTTCCTGCGTAGACACCGAACTCAAAGACCATGACAACCAAAACCATCACCAGACAGAAAGTCCAGCGGCATACTCTCATGTCGCTCCGCACATCCGGGAGTTCCCGGGACGACATGTAACTTCCTGCGTGGCAATCCTTGCATGGCGCAAAGGACACCACTTCTCTCGGTTCACCTCCACGCAGGAGATGCTCACACTTCTTCCTGTGGTATTTCTTCCCAGCTTTGGAAGTGACGAAGTGTTAAAGAACGGGCTTCACTAAGGGTTCCTACCCACAAAGACTGTCGGACACTTTTGTTCCTGGGCACGGTGTGTCCTGGGGTCTCGAGCCTGCACGTCGCGTGTGCGTGACGGCCGTTCCTGTACATTAACTGTACTGCACTAGCTGTGTTACTGTTCCTGGCAGAATGTTTAACACCCCGCCTTCGGAGTTAGCGAAAGTTCCTCGACTGAGGTGACTCCGACTTTTCCTTGACAAACAGTAAACACGATGCAGTTCCTTTTCACTTGCAAAACAAACACTGTTCCTCATCGCAAACGTATGCGCACGTTCACTCGCAATCCTCTCCAAGGTTGCTCGACTGTACAAAAGACGTTCCTGCACTTTACCTAGATCACCACAGAAACAAAAAGGGCTGTGCCACGGTTCCTGTGTCCTGCTGCTTCTTTCCTTGGCTCTCTGGCCTCAGTACTGCTCGCGGTTCCTTTGCTTCACTGGAAGTTCACTTTGCCTTCCTCTTCACTGTCTTTAGCTTCCTCTTGGTCTTGAAGCTGTTACTTTAGCCACTCTTCTTTCATCTTTGCTTGCGCTTTGCACTTTTCCTTTCCTTGCTTGTCCTTTGACGCTGCTTTCCAACCTGTTTCCTTTGATCCTGAATACCAGTACCACTGTGTCTTGGCTTCGTTCCACCTCCACTGGTATTTCCTGTTCTGGAAACTGTAGACTGCAAACCAGTTTCCTTCAAACTCTCCTTTTCCTTTTCCTTTCATGAACGATGCTTCGTTCACTGGTCCTTTGGCGGACAGTTCTGGGTCGTCCTTGTCTTCTTCCTTCTGCTTGTGCTGTGTGACGTTCGGTGGCTCCTTTCCTTTTGCTTTTCCTGTTCCTTTTGCTTCTGGCTTCTCCTCTTCCTTTGCTGGTGTTGTGTCTGGTTCTGTGGGTGCCTGCGACCCGGCTGCTGATCCTCTGCTTTCAAGCTCCTGTGTAAGGCTTGCAATCCTTTCTTTATCCTCTTTGCGTTCCTTCATCATCTCCTTCATCATTTCTTCAAGCTTCTGGATCCTGTCTGCTTCACCTGATCCTGTTCCTGTTGTTGCTGCTGCCTTCTTTTCTGCTTCCTTCTTGGCAATGTAAGCTGACGATGCCTTTTGATCTTCCTCTCTTTTCTTCCTGGCTTCCTTCTCCTTTCTTTTCTTCTCCTGCTCCTTTCTTTCCTTCTCCTCTTTGGCTGCTGCGGCTGCTGCTTTCTCCTCTGCCTCCTTTGCTGCTGCTGCTTCGGTCTCCTCCTTTTCCTTTGCTTCTCTTTCTGCCTTGGCTTTGGCTGCTGCTTCTACCTCTCGCCTTCTCTCGGCGGCTGCGGCTGCTTCCTGCCTTGCTGCTTCCTTGTCTCTCTTCTCCTGTTCTTCTGCTGCCGCTTCCAGACTCAACCTTGCTTTGGCAATTTGCTCCTCTTTTGCCTTCTTCTCCTCTTCTGCTTTTGCTTTTGCTTCTCTTTGTTCCTTTGAGATCCTGTCCTGTTCTTCCCAGTACTTGCGATCATCTTCATCTCGAGGTCGAAATCCTGTGCTTTCTGCTCTTGCCTTTGGCTTTCCTTTTCCTTTTCTTTCCTTCTTTCCTTTTGTTCCCTTCTCGTGCTTGTACGTGTAGTCCTTGTCGACCCACTGCTTTTCTCCTGTAACTCTGTGTTGCCTGTAGATCTCGCCGTTCTCGGAGTATTCCTTCCATTCGCTGGCGTAGTCGTAGGGGTACGGAAAAAGCTTCTTCTCCTCTTCCTTTTCCTTGAGTCTTTGCTTGCTTTTGGCGTTGATCTCCGCGATCTTCTTCTTTCTCCTCTCTTCCTTTGCTTCCTCACTTTCTTCTTCCTCTGCTGCTGCTGTTCCTTCATCGGGGTACTCCCCGGGATCTTCTCCTCCAACGTAGCTGTTGACGTAGGCCTCGTTCTCGTTGCCGGCTTCCTGCTCTCGTTCCTGGATGCCCTCGAAGTAGCCTCGGTCCGAATATTCCTTTCTTTCCTGGGACGTAGGTGACGTAGCTCTCGACGGTGCTGTTCCTTGTCCGTGTCCTTCACGACGTAGTTCACCTTCTAGCTCTCGGTCCTTGGCTTCTCTTTTCCTTTGTTCTTCTTCGTCTTCTTCCTCTTCTTCTTGCTCCTCTTGCTGCTGCTCGTAGAAGTCCTGCATCATCTGGTTCAGCTGTTCCTTTACGGCGTCACATGTACCTAGGACGAAGGCCATGTGTTCCTTGACTTGTTGCCGGTCTCTGTCGTTCTGTTCGGCCATTTCCTGAGCCTGGTGCTTGACGTCGTAGATTTGTCCTGTCAAGGACTCCACACAACCAGCCACGTGTTCCTGGCTTTTGCGCAAACGCGCAGCTTCCTCTGTGTTCTTCCTGATCGACTCCGCGATCAAGTTCCTTTCATCAGAAGCGTTCCTTAAGGCTGTCGCCGCTTCCTTCAAAATTTCCAGTTCCTTGAAACTTCCGCTGTGTTCTTGCTCGAACTCGCGCTTGCTTCCATGGCTGCTAAGGTTCCTTGGCTCTGTCGTTCTAAGGTTCCTTGACCTTCTGCTACCGGGCGAACTAGTTCCTGGATACCTGAGCGTTCCGCGAGTGTTCCGCAGAGTTCCTTGAGCTGCGAAAGCATCTCACAACATGTTGTTCCATACGCTGTTCCTGCAGACGTTCCTAGCTCACATGCACTCGTGTCACTGCACATGCCGTCCTGCTCACATGCACTTGCACAACAGAAAACATGTTCCTGAAAGTCTGGCTGAAACTCTTCTTCCTGAACACAACTCTCAAAACAATGTTCCTTGAAACTCTGAATCTGAAGACTGTCTGAAATACCTGAAATTCCCGCAAACAACAAAGCTGCAAAAGACAAAGTTCCTGGGCTCTTGATCATTCTCACAACTGCTTTAGCTTGTGTTTGGGCCTTGTGTTCCTTGAGCTCTTCTCTGCCTACTGGTTCGTTCTCGCTGGTTTGAAAACCTAGCCAGTGCAACAACAGTCTGATACGTTTCGCTGAAAGGGGCTTGGTACCTATGTCGGCTGTGTTCTCCTTGGTTCCTACTGGGTGAACACTAATTGTTCCTTCTTTGTGGAGGTATTGAAGAAAAAGGGTCCTGATCTGCAAATGCTTGACTCTTCCTACACCTTGCCTTGTAATAATTCCTCTAGCTGCAGAAGAATCCATGTACAAGTGTACCTTTCATTGTTTCCTGGTCAAGAATTCTACTGCTTCCTTCAACAATATAGAATCTGACGCTGCTGACGCTCCTGCGTAGTACTCTGCTTCACCACTGCTCAAGCTAACCGACTTCTGGTTCCTAGAAAAGGAGTAAATGCACTGACCGTCTAAGCAAACAATTCCTGAAGATGTTGAGCGCCTTGTGTCCTTCTTTCCTGCCCAATCTGAATCGCTGAAAACTTCCAAAAGGTGGTGTTCCTTGGGCCTTGTTCCTGTAAAGTCGTAGTTACCATTCCTGATGGATTCATGGAGATTACTGAGTCCTCTAGGCGTTTTCCTGTACACTAAATGGTATCCTTCAGTTCTCGACATGTACTGCACTAGGTGGACTAAGTGTTTCCAAGAACCATGTGTTGGTGCCGACATCTTGGAGGCCAAACCTCTCACGGCAAACTGCACGTCAGGGCGGTCCTGACTGACATACAAGAGTATGCCAACGCTTTTCCTGAACGATGCTGCTTGTTCCTGGTTCAAGGTCTGAGTGTTGTCCTGTTCCTGTGACTCTTGGGTGCACGGAGTTGGCTTCGAGGCTTTGCTGGTAAGCTTCAGTTCTTCATTAAGCTTCACAAGATACTTCGGGTCACTCGTGATGTGGAGCTCGTGATTGTGGTAGCTGAATTTCCTTTTAAGGAATCGGATTGTCTGGTGTGGCTCTCCTACTTCAAGTTCCTGCTCTGTCAAGAAGGGGCCTTCAACCTTTAGCTCGTAGGTTTCTCTTAGCTTTCCTAGCTTGGGCTCTAGGTGCCTTGTTTTCCCTGCTGCCTGAATGTCATCTACATGCACAACAAGTATGCTGTTCCTGTCGTCACGAAACAAAGTAGGGCAAGCTTTGCTCCTATCAAAGTTCTGCTCTTTGGGGGTTCCTGCAAAATGATCACTCCATAGTAGTGCTGCATCTCGCTGTCCTGGAAGTACTCTAAGCAGTAACAAACCTTCGTTCCTACAACTGGGGTCCTGGTCGCCAAACAGATCCACATATTCCTTCGGGAATTGACATGCACATCGAGTCCTTTGTGGGACCTGCAAGAATGCGTCCTTGACATCAATGGAGTACAGGGAATGTTCCTGTTGTAATCCCAAGATCGGGATAAGTCTCACCAACGATGCGCTCGTAGCTGGGCTAAACGTGTCGTTCCTTACTTCTGCTCCTTTGAACTCTCTCGCTACTAACCTAGCTCTCCGCATCCATCGGCCGTTACTGAATCGCCAATCGAAGACGAATTTCGTCGTCAACCACTTTGTTCCTTGGTTGCTCTCTTCTTCTTCTGTCTCTCTCTCCTCTTCTCTCTCGAGTTCTTGCAAGGGTTTCCTTGCCAGTGCCTTCATCTCGGTGAGTCTTTTGATCTCTGTGAGCATTGCCTCACGATCCAGTTCCTGCAACTGGGCTTCTGCAACTTCTGGAGGTCCAGAATCTTCGCTCTTGAAGATGTCTTGTTCCTCATCGGAATCGCCAATGTCCGAATATGAAGCTTCCCAGAAAATGTCCTCTGTACCTGGTTCTGCTTCAGGTAGTTCTTCATCATTGTGCTCAAATACTCTTCCTACGTTGAACGGAGGGTACTTCTTCTTCGGAGAATCAATCTTCGGGATCTTGGAACCTGTTCCTACATCGTCAAATTCCATTTTCCTAAGAGGTGCTGGTCCTCTAGCTGAAAGAAGTTCACTTGCCATTGCGCTGTCTGGGATGAGTTCTTCTTCTGAGGCTGCGTCCATTTCCTTACTGCTGCTACTAGAAGACGTTGGGTCTGAAGCTGCTTCGTCGTGTTTGTTTTGGGCGTATTCCTGCTCAAGTTCTTCTTCTGCTTTTCTCTTGCTCTGTGCCTGCTTCGCTTTGCTCTCTAGGTAGGTTGTCCTAGTAGGTCCTGACTTCCCTGCAGAGTCCCCGCCTTGGATGACAATCGGTCCTGCGATCGGTCCTGAAGGTGTGGAAGGTGCCGAGTCCTCAACCGACTGTTCCTGAGTTGCTCCATCCATGACAGGTGGCGCCTCTGCAATTGGTCCTGGAATGTTCTTCCTGGGAATGTTCCTTGTTGCCAGTGTAGTGTGCTTCACTTCCCAAGTGTGAATTCCTACGCTACTTATTCCTTTCACGTCGAAGTGTTCCAAGCAACGTTTTGCGCTACGGCTTGTCTTGATGCCGTCCATGTGCCACGTGATGAAGAGGTTGTTGTCTGTTTTTCCTAAAAACACTCCTCTCAACCAAATAGGGTCACCTTTCCTATTGCCACGAGTTCCTGAACGATTGGTCAAAACCAAAAGTGATTAGCCAAATTCGGCGAGCTGGCCCTCGTAAGGCCTTCCTGCCATGAACTCATACGGAGTCATTCCTGTGGAGGAATGGCGATGGTACCTGTTCAAGGTCCATGCCGAGTGCCTGAAAGCCCAACTGAAGATTGGATGAGTATGAGCAATATATGTTCCTGTTCTGTGTTCAAGGTGCCTAATCAGGGTTGTTCCTTGTCTCCTAATGGTCTGGATTGCTCTCTCTGCCATGCCGTTGGTTTCCTTCTGGCCACTGACTGCATCCTGCAAGACTGTTCCTAGACCTAAAGCTGATCGCTGTTTCTGGATGACCTGTTTCAGCTTCATCATTGTTCCTTCATTGTCTGCCTTCAAGTTGATGGTTCCATATCCAAGCTGAGTACTCAAGTAGGTTACTCCTTCGCAAAGGTGCTCTACAAGATCCTTTCCTTTAGATGCTGTCGGGATACAGACCATGTTCCTACTCCAAGAATCAACACACACAAGACTTACTGCCGCTGGTGCCTCATCATGACTTGTTCCTGTAAAACAGAAATCAATACAGAAAGTTGGTCTTGAAGATCTTTCCTTCTCTGGGTTCTCACGAAGGTGTGGAGACTCTTTTCCTTTGCATGCTACACACGTCGGACACCAAGGTGCATAAGGTAAGTGTGTGAGATTATGCACTGCAACTTCCTCCGGCTTTGGCTGTTTGGGTACCTTCAGAGGTTCAGCTTCTAGAAACTCTTTGTACTTCTTCTGGCCTGAAACAAGTTCCATGTGCCTTTCTGCTTCCATGATAGATCTACTGAGCCTTCTAAGAATCTCTTGCTTAGAGCCAGCTTTTGAGACTCCTAGTTCCTTGCACAACTCTCTCAGGGCCTTGAGGCTGTTCTGCTGATTGTACTCATGACCGTTGAATGTAAAAGACAATTCTCCTGCAAGTTCATGCCTGTGCGCTGGTGCTTGGGCCTCTGAGGTCTCTTCCTGTTCTTCTTCCTGTTCTGGAATCGTGTCCAGTTGGTGAACCTTCTGTTTTGGTCTTCTGGCCTTGGGGTTCACTGGTTCAATGAGTTCGAAAACACTACGTCCTGTCCAGGATAAACCTCCTAGTGGTTCTGGGTCTCTGTGAGGCTCATCCAAAGTCCAGAACTTGTCATCCTCAAAGAAATCCTTATTGATCGGTTCTTCTCCATACGTGTACCTGTCTGGTTTGAGGTTTCCAATGTCTACTGGAATGTCATTGGTATCCCGAGGATTGAACAAAGTCTTCCTCAACGAGTTATGGTACCTCGTGAGTGTAGTGCCATCCATGCTGATTGACCATGCATCCTCAGTGTACTCTTCAAACATCTTTCGATCCTCATCTTCCTTGGGGGTGCCTATGAGGTTCAGTGGAAATTCCTTGAGCGATACTAGCGTAAGCGTGCGGTACTCCTTACTGCCATCGAAGATTGTTTGTTAAAGAACGGGCTTCACTAAGGGTTCCTACCCACAAAGACTGTCGGACACTTTTGTTCCTGGGCACGGTGTGTCCTGGGGTCTCGAGCCTGCACGTCGCGTGTGCGTGACGGCTGTTCCTGTACATTAACTGTACTGCACTAGCTGTGTTACTGTTCCTGGCAGAATGTTTAACCCCCCGCCTTCGGAGTTAGCGAAAGTTCCTCGACTGAGGTGACTCCGACTTTTCCTTGACAAACAGTAAACACACTGCAGTTCCTTTTCACTTGCAAAACAAACACTGTTCCTCATCGCAAACGTATGCGCGCGTTCACTCGCAATCCTCTCCAAGGTTGCTCGACTGTACAAAAGACGTTCCTGCACTTTACCTAGATCACCACAGAAACAAAAAGGGCTGTGCCACGGTTCCTGTGTCCTGCTGCTTCTTTCCTCGGCTCTCTGGCCTCAGTACTGCTCGTAGTTCCTTTGCTTCACTGGAAGGTCACTTCGCCTTCCTCTTCGCTGTCTTTAGCTTCCTTCTGGTCTTGAAGCTGTTCCTTTAGCCACTCTTCCTTCATCTTTGCTTGCGCTTTGCACTTTTCCTTTCCTTGCTTGTCCTTTGACGCTGCTTTCCAACCTGTTTCCTTTGATCCTGAATACCAGTACCACTGTGTCTTGGCTTCGTTCCACTTCCACTTGTATTTCCTGTTCTGGAAACTGTAGACTGCAAACCAGTTTCCTTCAAACTCTCCTTTTCCTTTTCCTTTCATGAACGATGCTTCGTTCACTGGTCCTTTGGCGGACAGTTCTGGGTCGTCCTTGTCTTCTTCCTTCTGCTTGTGCTGTGTGACGTTCGGTGGCTCCTTTCCTGTTGCTTTTCCTGTTCCTTTTGCTTCTGGCTTCTCCTCTTCCTTTGCTGTTGTTGTGTCTGGTTCTGTGGGTGCCTGCGACCCGGCTGCTGATCCTCTGCTCTCAAGCTCCTGTGTAAGGCTTGCAATCCTTTCTTTATCCTCTTTGCGCTCCTTCATCATCTCCTTCATCATCTCTTCAAGCTTCTGGATCCTGTCTCCTTCACCTGATCCTGTTGCTGTTGTTGCTGCTGCCTTCTTTTCTGCTTCCTTCTTGGCAATGTACGCTGACGCTGCCTTTTGATCTTCCTCTCTTTTCTTCCTGGCTTCCTTCTCCTTTCTTTTCTTCTCCTGCTCTTTTCTTTCCTTCTCCTCTTTGGCTGCTGCGGCTGCTGCTGCTTCGGTCTCCTCCTTTTCCTTTGCTTCTCTCTCTGCCTTGGCTTTGGCTGCTGCTTCTACCTCTCGCCTTCTCTCGGCGGCTGCGGCTGCTTCCTGCCTTGCTGCTTCCTTGTCTCTCTTCTCTTGCTCTTCTGCTGCCGCTTCCAGAATCAACCTTGCTTTGGCAATCTGCTCCTCTTTTGCCTTCTTCTCCTCTTCTGCTTTTGCTTTTGCTTCTCTCTGTTCCTTTGAGATCCTGTCCTGTTCTTCCCAGTATTTGCGATCATCTTCATCTCGAGGTCGAAATCCTGTGCTTTCTGCTCTTTCCTTTGGCTTTCCTTTTCCTTTTCCTTCCTTCTTTCCTTTTGTTCCCTTCTCGTGCTTGTACGTGTAGTCCTTGTCGACCCACTGCTTTTCTCCTGTAACTCTGTGTTGCCTGTATATCTCGCCGTTCTCGGAGTATTCCTTCCATTCGCTGGCGTAGTCGTAGGGGTACGGAAAGAGCTTCTTCTCCTCTTCCTTTTCCTTGAGCCTTTGCTTGCTTTTGGCGTTGATCTCCGCGATCTTCTTCTTCCTTCTCTCTTCCTTTGCTTCCTCACTTTCTTCTTCCTCTGCTGCTGCTGGTGTTCCTTCATCGGGGTACTCCCCGGGATCTTCTCCTCCAACGTAGCTGCTGACGTAGGCCTCGTTCTCGTTCTCGTTGTCCTGCTCTCGTTCCTGGATGCCCTCGAAGTAGCCTCGGTCCGAATATTCCTTCCTTTCCTGGGACGTAGGTGACGTAGCTCTCGACGGTGCTGTTCCTTGTCCGTGTCCTTCACGACGTAGTTCACCTTCTAGTTCTCGGTCCTTGGCTTCTCTTTTCCTTTGTTCCTCTTCGTCTTCTTCTTCTTCTTGTTCCTCTTGCTGCTGCTCGTAGAAGTCCTGCATCATCTGGTTCAGCTGTTCCTTTACGGCGTCACATGTACCTAGGACGAAGGCCATGTGTTCCTTGACCTGTTGCCGGTCTCTGTCGTTCTGTTCGGCCATTTCCTGAACCTGGTGCTTGACGTCGTAGATTTGTCCTGTCAAGGACTCCACACAACCAGCCACGTGTTCCTGGCTTTTGCGCAAACGCGCAGCTTCCTCTGTGTTCTTCCTGATCGACTCCGCGATCAAGTTCCTTTCATCAGAAGCGTTCCTTAAGGCTGTCGCCGCTTCCTTCAAAATTTCAAGTTCCTTGAAAACTTCCGCTGTGTTCTTGCTCGAACTCGCGCTTGCTTCCATGGCTGCTAAGGTTCCTTCCTGTCGTTCTAAGGTTCCTTGACCTTCTGCTACCGGGCGAACTAGTTCCTGGATACCTGAGCGTTCCGCGAGTGTTCCGCAGAGTTCCTTGAGCTGCGAAAGCATCTCACAACATGTTGTTCCATGCGCTGTTCCTGCAGACGTTCCTAGCTCACATGCACTCGTGTCACTGCACATGCCGTCCTGCTCACATGCACTTGCACAACAGAAAACATGTTCCTGAAAGTCTGGCTGAAACTCTTCTTCCTGAAAACAACTCTCAAGACACTGTTCCTTGAAACTCTGAATCTGAAGACTGTCTGAAATACCTGAAATTCCTGCAAACAACAAAGCTGCAAAAGACAAAGTTCCTGGGCTCTTGATCATTCTTACAACTGCTTTAGCTTGTGTTTGGGCCTTGTGTTCCTTGAGCTCTTCTCTGCCTACTGGTTCGTTCTCGCTGGTTTGAAAACCTAGCCAGTGCAACAACAGTCTGATACGTTTCGCTGAAAGGGGCTTGGTACCTATGTCGGCTGTGTTCTCCTTGGTTCCTACTGGGTGAACACTAATTGTTCCTTCTTTGTGGAGGTCTTGAAGAAAAAGGGTCCTGATCTGCAAATGCTTGACTCTTCCTACACCTTGCCTTGTAATAATTCCTCTAGCTGCAGAAGAATCCATGTACAAGTGTACCTTGCATTGTTTCCTGGTCAAGAATTCTACTGCTTCCTTCAACAATATAGAATCTGACGCTGCTGACGCTCCTGCGTAGTACTCTGCTTCACCACTGCTCAAGCTAACCGACTTCTGGTTCCTAGAAAAGGAGTAAATGCACTGACCGTCTAAGCAAACAATTCCTGAAGATGTTGAGCGCCTTGTGTCCTTCTTTCCTGCCCAATCTGAATCGCTGAAGACTTCC
The DNA here is from genome assembly GCA_905221615.1 of Symbiodinium sp. CCMP2592. Classification (NCBI taxonomy): domain Eukaryota; class Dinophyceae; order Suessiales; family Symbiodiniaceae; genus Symbiodinium; species Symbiodinium sp. CCMP2592. The sequence goes on along the minus strand of CAJNDT010005843.1, from coordinate 516,025 downwards.
AAAAGGTGGTGTTCCTTGGGCCTTATTCCTGCAAAGTCGTAGTTACCATTCCTGATGGATTCATGGAGATTACTGAGTCCTCTAGGCGTTTTCCTGTACACTAAATGGTATCCTTCAGTTCTCGACATGTACTGCACTAGGTGGACTAAGTGTTTCCAAGAACCATGTGTTGGTTCCGACATCTTGGAGGCCAAACCTATCACGGCAAACTGCACGTCAGGGCGGTCCTGACTGACATACAAGAGTATGCCAACGCTTTTCCTGAACGATGCTGCTTGTTCCTGGTTCAAGGTCTGAGTGTTGTCCTGTTCCTGCGACTCTTGGGTGCACGGAGTTGGCTTTGAGGCTTTGCTGGTAAGCTTCAGTTCTTCCTTAAGCTTCACAAGATACTTCGGGTCACTCGTGATGTGGAGCTCGTGATTGTGGTAGCTGAATTTCCTTTTAAGGAATCGGATTGTCTGGTGTGACTCTCCTACCTCAAGTTCCTGCTCTGTCAAGAAGGGGCCTTCAACCTTTAGCTCGTAGGTTTCTCCTAGCTTTCCTAGCTTGGGCTCTAGGTGCCTTGTTTTCCCTGCTGCCTGAATGTCATCTACATGCACAACAAGTATGCTGTTCCTGTCGTCACGAAACAAAGTAGGGCAAGCTTTGCTCCTATCAAAGTTCTGCTCTTTGAGGGTTCCTGCAAAATGATCACTCCATAGTAGTGCTGCATCTCGCTGTCCTGGAAGTACTCTAAGCAGTAACAAACCTTCGTTCCTACAACTGGGGTCCTGGTCGCCAAACAGATCCACATATTCCTTCGGGAATTGACATGCACATCGAGTCCTTTGTGGGACCTGCAAGAATGCGTCCTTGACATCAATGGAGTACAGGGAATGTTCCTGTTGTAATCCCAAGATCGGGATAAGTCTCACCAACGATGCGCTCGTAGCTGGGCTAAACGTGTCGTTCCTTACTTCTGCTCCTTTGAACTCTCTCGCTACTAACCTAGCTCTCCGCATCCATCGGCCGTTCCTGAATCGCCAATCGAAGACGAATTTCGTCGTCAACCACTTTGTTCCTTGGTTGCTCTCTTCTTCTTCTGTCTCTCTCTCCTCTTCTCTCTCGAGTTCTTGCAAGGGTTTCCTTGCCAGTGCCTTCATCTCGGTGAGTCTGTTGATCTCTGTGAGCATTGCCTCACGATCCAGTTCCTGCAACTGGGCTTCTGCAACTTCTGGAGGTCCAGAATCTTCGCTCTTGAAGATGTCTTGTTCCTCATCGGAATCGCCAATGTCCGAATATGAATCTTCCCAGAAAATGTCCTCTGTACCTGGTTCTGCTTCAGGTAGTTCTTCATCATTGTGCTCAAATACTCTTCCTACGTTGAACGGAGGGTACTTCTTCTTCGGAGAATCAATCTTCGGGATCTTGGAACCTGTTCCTACATCGTCAAATTCCATTTTCCTAAGAGGTGCTGGTCCTCTAGCTGAAAGAAGCTCACTTGCCATTGCGCTGTCTGGGATGAGTTCTTCTTCTGAGGCTGCGTCCATTTCCTTACTGCTGCTACTAGAAGACGTTGGGTCTGAAGCTGCTTCGGCGTGTTTGTTTTGGTCGTATTCCTGCTCAAGTTCTTCTTCTGCTTTTCTCTTGCTCTGTGCCTGCTTCGCTTTGCTCTCTAGGTAGGTTGTCCTAGTAGGTCCTGACTTCCCTGCAGAGTCCCCGCCTTGGATGACAATTGGTCCTGCGATCGGTCCTGAAGGTGCGGAAGGTGCCGAGTCCTCGACCGACTGTTCCTGAGTTGCTCCATCCATGACAGGTGGCGCCTCTGCAATTGGTCCTGGAATGTTCTTCCTGGGAATGTTCCTTGTTGCCAGGGTAGTGTGCTTCACTTCCCAAGTGTGAATTCCTACGCTACTTATTCCTTTCACGTCGAAGTGTTCCACGCAACGTTTTGCGCTACGGCTTGTCTTGATGCCGTCCATGTGCCACGTAATGAAGAGGTTGTTGTCTGTTTTTCCTAAAAACACTCCTCTCAACCAAATAGGGTCACCTTTCCTATTGCCACGTGTTCCTGAACGATTGGTCAAAACCAAAAGTGATTCGCCAAATTCGGCGAGTTGGCCCTCATAAGGCCTTCCTGCCATAAATTCATACGGAGTCATTCCTGTGGAGGAATGGCGATGGTACCTGTTCAAGGTCCATGCTGAGTGCCTGAAAGCCCAACTGAAGATTGGATGAGTATGAGCAATATATGTTCCTGTTCTGTGTTCAAGGTGCCTAATCAGGGTTGTTCCTTGTCTCCTAATGGTCTGGATTGCTCTCTCTGCCATGCCGTTGGTTTCCTTCTTGCCACTGACTGCATCCTGCAAGACTGTTCCTAGACCTAAAGCTGCTCGCTGCTTCTGGATGACCTGCTTCAGCTTCATCATTGTTCCTTCGTTGTCTGCCTTCAAGTTGATGGTTCCATATCCAAGCTGAGTACTCAAGTAGGTCACTCCTTCGCAAAGATGCTCTACAAGATCTTTTCCTTTAGATGCTGTCGGGATACAGACCATGTTCCTACTCCAAGAATCAACACACACAAGACTTACTGCCGCTGGTGCCTCATCATGACTTGTTCCTGTGAAACAGAAATCCATACAGAAAGTTGGTCTTGAAGATCTTTCCTTCTCTGGGTTCTCACGAAGGTGTGGAGACTCTTTTCCGTTGCATGCTACACACGTCGGACACCACGATGCATAAGGTAAGTGTGTGAGATTATGCACTGCAACTTCCTCCGGCTTTGGCTGTTTGGGTACCTTCAGAGGTTCAGCTTCTAGAAACTCTTTGTACTTCTTCTGGCCTGAAACAAGTTCCATGTGCCTTTCTGCTTCCATGATGGATCTACTGAGTCTTCTAAGAATCTCTTGCTTAGAGCCAGCTTTTGAGACTCCTAGTTCCTTGCACAACTCTCTCAGGGCCTTGAGGCTGTTCTGCTGATTGTACTCATGACCGTTGAATGTAAAAGACAATTCTCCTGCAAGTTCATGCCTGTGCGCTGGTGCTTGGGCCTCTGAGGTCTCTTCCTGTTCTTCTTCCTGTTCTGGAATCGTGTCCAGTTGGTGAACCTTCTGTTTTGGTCTTCTGGCCTTGGGGTTCACTGGTTCAATGAGTTCGAATACACTACGTCCTGTCCAGGACAAACCTCCTAGTGGTTCTGGGTCTCTGTGAGGTTCATCCAAAGTCCAGAACTTATCACCCTCAAAGAAATCCTTGTTGATCGGTTCTTCTCCATACGTGTACCTGTCTGGCTTGAGGTTTCCAATGTCTACTGGAATGTCATTGGTATCTCGAGGATTGAACAAAGTCTTCCTCAACGAGTTGTGGTACCTCGTGAGTGTAGTGCCATCCATGCTGATTGACCATGCATCCTCAGTGTACTCTTCAAACATCTTTCGATCCTCATCTTCCTTGGGGGTGCCTATGAGGTTCAGTGGAAATTCCTTGAGCGATACTAGCGTAAGCGTGCGGTACTCCTTACTGCCATCGAAGATTGTTCCAAACGGTTCCTCAAGTTCCTCAAACATGATGCTGTGATGCAACAGATACCACTGATCATCATCCTCAATAAGCACTGCTCGATATGCGAACTTTCCTGGTGGAAACATCAAGTAAGTATCAACGTGTTCTGAGGTTCCTAGGCTGAAGTGGACTTGGTAAGGGTCTCGCCAGTTGGTCCAACCAACACGCTGTTCTTCAATGAGTTCCTTTAAGTTCTCGCACAAGTACATAGGGATAGGTTTTGCTTCTGCTTCCCAGTTGACTGCTCTCACAAAGGCTTTTGTTGTAAGTGAGTTGTTGTTGTAGTTCACTGCGATCTTGGTTGTTCCTTCTGTTAGGAAAGTGCCTGTTGCTGTTCCATCTCTGAACTCCCAGCCTTTCTTCAACAGTTTCCCTACTGCCAAAAGAGGGTGCACAACCGATGAAATCAAGAACACTTCTTCAACCTTCACAATGTTTCCTTGAACATCCCGAAACTCAACCTCAATGATCCTTTGGTCTGAAACCTTGATCCGGGATCCTTGTGCATCTCGCAAAACTACCTTGGTAGTGTTGGGTGCCTTTCTTCCATACTTCTTCATCCACATCGGTGCCAACGAAATGTCGGCTCCTGAATCCAGCACGACCTCGATTTCTCGAGTTCTCGCGTTCCTCGCTGCACGCGCAAACCTGGTGATGGTCCTTGAGGGTGCTGTTCTCTCCACTCTGTTCCTTCTAGGAGGATGGTGACATCCGTTCTCGCATTCCTGCATGTTTGGGTGCCACGGTGTTTCATGACATCCATTGGGACACTCAAAGTAGTATCCACGGTCCTGAGTTCCTATCGGAGTTCCTTCTAGGTGCCATTGCAACCATGCATCATCACTCACCTCATCACAGTCCTGAAACTCATCATCTTCATCACCAATCCAAAACTCTTCTGTCTCACTTCTCTCTTCCGGAACTTCTTCACCAACAACCCGCAAAACTCTTCCGAAGTACTCAATCTCTATCTCATCAGAGTTCTCACTCATCTCGAATTCCTCCGGAAAGCTTGTGGGCTCGTCTCCCATGTGGTACATGGAGACCATCCTAATCACTGGTCTTTGGGTTCCTTGGCTTGCTTGGCTTGTTGAGGTCTTGTTGGCTGACGAAGGGGCCTGAGTAGAAGTACCTGTAGTGCTAGCTTGCTCGCTCTGGTTTTCAAGGTCAACGTTCCTGGCCTGATAACCCATGTCACGCATCTTCTGTCTGCACTGTGCTTCGAAATGTCCATACTTGTGACAGTAGTGACACACTCCTGTAGCTGCTTGGGCTTTGCCTTTACCTTTTCCTTTGTGTCTGAAGAAACCTCTTCCTCGACCTTTGCCTTTTCCTTTGTAACCTCTGAAACCTCTACCTCGGCCTTTCCAGTTGCCTCGACCTCTGCCTTTGCCAAAACCTCCGAAACCTTTACCTTCACCTTTGCCTTTGCTGTCAAAGCCGAAACCTTTTCCGAAGTCCTTTCCACCTTTCTTGCCTTTTCCTTTACCTTTGCCTTTATGGTGGACATAACCTTTGCCATAGCCTTTCTTTCCTTTGTACCATGCTTGGTTGATATCCATTGCTGCAAGACCACCATGGTCATCACCTTTGTCGATCAAGTCTGTTGTGGTTCGGTGAGGTGCTCCTTGCTGGGCTGCCAAAGAGTTAGTCCAACGCTCGGTTGACTCATAGTTCACAAGGTACTGACGAAGAGTATTGTACTGTGTCTTCTCATCCATGTTGAGCAACAAGTGCCTTTTCACGTCAGGTTTCATACCTTGGATAAGAGTAGATACTCTCAAATTCTCTTGTACCTTTTCTCCAGTAGCCTTCTCATACTTCTCGATGTGTTCCTCATATTCGAGGATATTCTCAGCAATTCCTTTGTTGTGAGCAAACTTGTAGTTGAGAATGTTGTGAAACAACTCCAACGATCTCGCACGATTCGTTGGTTGATATTCCTTGAGTAGCATACAGTAAGCTTCCATACCGTTCTCCTCAGCTACATGCTTTACAACTCGGTACGGCCTTCCTTTAGTGTACGAACAAAGAACACTGTACAGGCGTCTGCTTGTTTCCTTTGCTTCTGCAGACATCTCGGCCATCTTCACTTGCTTATCATCTTTTAGGTTCCTTTCTGCGATGTCCATGATCTTCACCATGTTGGAATCCACTGCTCCAAGCCAGATCCGCATCCTGTTCCTGAACTCTGTCCATCCACTCTTCTCTTCTTGCCATGTTCCTGGGGAAAATGCTTCGGGGCTTTTAATCAGCTTGTGCAACTCCACTTCTCCAGGCTTTCTTTGTTCCTTTACTGCTTTCTCCAGAGATGCTCCTATCTCCTCAAGTGTCGTTGCTGCATTCGTGTGGGCGTCTGCCAACGCTGTTTGCGCTGTCTTCTGCTGTTCCTGAACTGCTGTCAGGGTTTCCTGGAATGCTTGTGTAAGTCCTGCTTCTCTCTGACTTCCTGAAGCTGCTGAGTTCCTGATCTCCTCTGCTAGTGTTTGTATTCCTTGTAAGGTCTGTGCATTGATCTCGGCAAGTGCCTTCAATGCATCCTCCATTCCTTTTGCTGTTTCAAGGTTGCTGTACACTAGTGCTGCTAAAAGTAGCGACTTGCACTGTTTCCTGCACACTGCTTGTGCTCTCCTTTCTCCTCTTGTCTTCCTTTGGTGCTTTGAGCAGTTGCTTGCTCTTGCGAAAAACACACTAGAATAGTACGACAGGGTGATCCAAGTAATCAGTCCCATTGGGGTTCCTAAGAACACTGCTATGCGAATTCCTTGAAATACAACTCTGTTGGAAATGACTTCCTGAACTATCACATGCACGACGTCGTGAAACTTCTTTCCTACAGTTGCTAGCTTTTCTACGAAACTGTGAACATGTTCCTGTACAAATTTCCTCAGTACTTCTCGCTGTTGTTTTACTAGGTACCTAGGGGCGTAGCCTGACTCAAGGCTCTCACTCTCCTGGTTCTCGGTGTTCTGGTTGCCGTTCCTGTTCTCTTCCGTGTAGTACTCGCCGGTCACGCTAACGACGCTGTAGAGCTCGTTCATCACTTGGTTCATGCACAACAAAGCGTACGGTACCATGACTTTTCCTATCTCCACATAGTCCTTAATCGTGTACGCGTTCGTGTTCCTGATCGTGTTCACGTTGGTGCCGTCGGGGTTCACGCTGCACTCGTTGTAGCCTTGCTGGTAGTACTCGCCGTACACGTCGTAGTTCCTGTAGCGGTTCCGGTGCGTATTGGGCTTCCTTCTGCTCGACCACACTGCCATGAGCTCGCTCTCGTCACTCTCTACGTAAGTGAGTTCCTTTCTCCCACGGCTCACATCCTTGGAGGGTAAGGCGTCTCCAAGGGCAAGTTCTTCCTTGGTCTCCACGTTGTTGCCAAGGGCCTGCCACGGTCTCACCGCCATACTTCCTGCTCCTGGGACCAAGATCATCCCGCACAAAGTTGCGAGGCTTCCCAGTGCGAAACCACCCAGCAGCACCATACATGCTGCCAAACCGTAGCACTTCATGTTCCTTTTCTCTCTCTCTTCCACCAACACTCGGTCGGGGTAGCAATCGCTGCAAGCGTCAAAGTCTCGCGCGTTTCCTGCTGTAACGTTGTGGTTGCGAAGGTGTCCACAACCTCTGCGGTGGTACTTCGTTCCTGAACGGACTGCGATCCTGAGCGTGGGCATGTTGAGCACTGTCTCCGTCTTCTTGGTGATCTGCTCATTTGCGCGCATCTGCTTCCATCCGGCAACGAGGCAAACTGCCATGGCGCCGAGCATCATGGTTCCTATGGCTACGAGTAGCATCATCGCTGCCAAGGAGGTTCCTGGAGGCAGCTCCGCTACCATGTTAAAGAACGGGCTTCACTAAGGGTTCCTACCCACAAAGACTGTCGGACACTTTTGTTCCTGGGCACGGTGTGTCCTGGGGTCTCGAGCCTGCACGTCGCGTGTGCGTGACGGCTGTTCCTGTACATTAACTGTACTGCACTAGCTGTGTTACTGTTCCTGGCAGAATGTTTAACACAACGGCTGATTGGAATTCCCACTTTCGAAAGCCGAGGGCTTATCATTTCTGCAAACTAAAGCCGGCCGGCTAATCAGAAAGTCTCATGAGTTACAGCTTGTCATTTGTGCCATCAGAGGAAGCTTTGAGCTGATCAACAAAATCTAGAAGCCCAATGGCTGCTCATTTCTCTGCAGAAAGCCTCTGGGGCTGATCGATAAAGTTCCATGATTCAATTTCAAAACCAAAGATTTCAGCAAAGTGAACTGGCAAAATCCAGTATTTTGTCGACCTCTAACCACTTAGCATCACTTAGCTATGTGGTTGCGAAATATGTGCCTCAAGTGGTTATATAAAAGGCTAACTGGTTAAGCGGGTTTGCTTAAGCGGTTAGCTAAGTCATTATATGTGCCACCTGAACATGTATAACATTTAATATCTTTTGTAAAAGATAGGATGGATTAATAACCGAATGATAAGTAGCACCAAAAGTTCTTAACCCATGCATGTGGTTATAACATGTTACCACGACATGTAATGGTTTACAGTCACATAGAACGACTTGCTACACAACTTGCAGTGCTTTGCTAGAACTTAGCAAGTGCTTATCATATGGATATAGTAGTGTTATCTAGAAGCAAGCCCACGGGCCATCCAAGTAGCGCCCGCTTTGTGCAGGCGGAAAATGGCACCTGGGACCTCTACGATTACATAGCTGCCCTGGCTGCGGTCGGGAACCCTGGCCTGCTTCTTAGCGGGCCGTTCCACGACCTCTGCAGAGGCCTCGGAGCTACTCCCGGCCACTAGCGGTTCCGCGGGCTCGTTTGGTCCCTCGGGAACCTCTAGCTCTTCCGCCTCGGTCGGGGCTCCTAGCAGGCCCTCCATCCAGATCTTCCGCAGCCTCGCCGCCATGTCGATAGCCTGGCTGTGGGTTAGCTTGGCCCTCTCTTCTAGCCAGGGCGCGGCGATTTCACGCTCGTCGAGCGCCTCGTAGCGGTCGTCCCCCCTAGCTGTCTTAGCGAAGAGGGCTTGGAGACGGGACACCCTGCCCGCATAGGATCTAGCGTACACGTCGGACCCCTCGGGTTTCCAACGCCCTAGCAGATCCTTGTCTTGCGGGGGGATCTCCTTTAGCGCCAAACCTGTTGGTAGCACCGAGCGCTCACTGTGCTCCGTCCAATAGCCCTGGACCTCCCGTGGGTAGCCCATGATAGCCAGCAGCCCCGCGGTTGCCACCATAGCGTCCGCATGGGTAGCCATCTTCTTCTCCAGTTGCCCAGCCCGGCCCAGCCGCGGCATGAGGTAATCCCGGGCGTAGTTAGCGTGGGCCTTGAGGAGGTCGAAGCCGGTCACCAGCCAGCTCTTAGCGACCAGAAAGGCGTGCTCGGACACCACGACCGGTAGCTCCTTGACCCTTCTCGTAGCGCCGGAAGTCTTGATCTTCCGGAGGATGGTGGTGAGTCGCCCCTCCACCATCACTAGCTCGGCCGGCAGGATAGCCTGAAGGTCCGACCATCTTAGCGTGGCCCAGACCTTGACCAACTTAGCCCAGGCCCAGATCCGCCAGCCCGCGGCCAGGGCGGGGTTGATGACCACGAGCTCTAGCTGCACCAGCATGTAGACGGGATAGCGGGGCGCTCTCTTGATCAAGGGGGCCCCCTCCGCTAGCTGCTCCACAATGCTGTCCTTAGCGGCCCAGACCAGGCGACCAAAGGTGGTCCTTCGCTCCACCGGGAAATCGGCCACCTTCTCCATCCAGGAGATAGCCTTGAGAATAGCTTCTGGGACCGAACGGCCGCATGGTTCATCACTCCTAGCGAGGAGGTAATCCACCAGGTCCGCGGCGGTGCCCGGGGGCGGCCTGAGCTTAGCTGCGTGGAGCCATTGGCGCCACTGCCTGTAGTAGCTCAGGTAGCGCTTCAAATTTCAAAGTCGACGCCCGGGTCTTCCCCGGAAGCAACATAGCTGCCCTCGCGGGGTCTAGACTCCCGTGCAGCTTAGCGAGAACCGGGGCATGTATCTCTAGCAGCTCTTCACGGAGCTTCCTCGCCCAAACCTCTAGCAGTCGCTCCTCTCTAGCCGCACTGATCGTGCTGGGCTGTAGCGTCTTCCGATTCCGCTCCCTGGGGGGAGGTCTTAGCGGCGCAGGTGGCTGATGCACCGCGTCTTCGACCTCTTCCCTTGGCGCAGGTAGCGGTGGTATCCGGGCTCTCCAGGTGATATCGTCCTGGAAGTAGCCGTGCACCCTCTGATAGACAGTAGCCTCCTGCCGCGCTTCTTGCAGCCAACAGTAGACACCATCCCATAGCCACGGCTGATATGGGATACCTAGCTCTCGAGCTGGCTGCTTGGCGACATCCTCCGCGTCGTCCAGATCCACCACTGCTAGCTCCAAGACCCCAAACCCTTAGCTGGAGAGATGCCGGTAGGCCCTGTCTAGCGTGCGCCTACGTTCCTGCTGGACCGTAGCCTGCGCTTCTAGCTCTGCCTCCATCTCCCAGCCCCCGAAGAGCACTCCGGTCTCTTCGGGCTGTGGGTCGCTAGCTGGGGTCTGCGGGACCCACGAGGGTACCTCCCCGGAAGGAGCCCCCGCGGTATCGTCCCCCCTAGCGTGGGAACCTCGGTAGGACACGAAGCACTTAGCGGGGGCGGGGAATCCCCAACCACAGTAGCGCAGTCGACGGCCGTAGCGGCTGCGCCATCTGGCGGCGTGGTCGGCGCCAGGGTAGCGTCGCTGTCCGACATGGCAGCGCACCCAAAGCAGGGCTAATTAGCCCTGTTCCCCTTCCTACCCCCACTCGAAATTTGCCCCCCAATAGCTGGGGGCCTTTCAGCACAATGGCCACGGAGTAGCACGTACTGCTTCACCGGCCATGTGCAGGCACTCTAGCAAACAGACAAGCTTCGTTCTGTTTAGCTTCAGAGGAAAACCCCTTCGACGTTTTCTAGCGAAACACCTTCGATGTTTCCCCGAGGGATACTGGCGCTAGCGTACACTGTCGTACCTCGTCCCTCGGCACGAGTGCGTATGCCAAAGTTGCACGCACTCAAGCGCGCAAGTTCCTCAACGAGAACCGTACCCTGGTCTACATTATGTGATGTCTTATATACTTTAAGCTCGTATATATGTATATATAGTCTATGGGCCCTTAATGCTCTGAAGCGCACAACCCGAAACCCTAAACCCTCAACCCCCTAAACCCTAAACCCCCCAAACACCCTAAAGCCCCTAAACCTTAACCCTACACCCCAAACTCTAAACCCGGAGCCCGAACATCCTAAAGCCCTCACTTCGCCCAAAGCCGCTGCTCCTGGCACAGGTGATGAGATGGCCGCGGATGCTTGAGGCTGATCCCGTGAAATTACTGATTCATGGGCTGTGTGAGTTGGGATGTGGTTTCAACACATCGACGATGTGCCGGGGAGGGGCTTTGATACCCCAACTGCGCATTTTGATTGCCTCAAGTGAAATGGAAGAGGTCGTTCCTGGTGTTAGTTTTACGTTCTCGAAGGTGTTCGAATACATTCTACTGAGAGGATTACACCATATATGTAAATGCCACCTGACGACCTCCTTAGCCTTCGCTCCGGAGCCGACGGAGCTCTCACATCAGTTGCTGCTCTCTGGAAAATGACCAGGTGGACCGCACTGCAATTGCCCTGGGCATCTGCTGCCATGATTGAAATATGATTGCAAGCCCGGTAAACCTTATGTGATTCGATGTCCCGCATGAATACCATGAGCCTCAATTAACTCTGCACATAATAACGGCCCAGAATTCTTGTGCACGCAGGTGCTCCTTCGAGCTCCCGATGGGTGGCCAGCGCTTCCTCGCAGCCAGGGGCTACTTTGAAAGGTTCACCCGTCTGCCGCGCATGTGTTGAGGGATTGCCGTGCATGCATGCACGCACATATATAGACGCATGTGTGTCGATCTGCATGCAGCCCATCTAAGCTCCGAGACCGCATTTTCTACATATTATCCTGGCCATGACTCCGGCCCAGAGAGACCTGGTGCTAAAGCGCTTGATAAAGTTTGGTGTACCCAAGGCTTGGTTTGTGAGAGTGGCATACTTGGAAAGTCGGGGGACTTAGTAAGTAGTTAGTAAGTAGACTTAGGAAGTAGGCTAATCCCAATTAAGGTCCCCTTTAGAATACTTATGAATCTACTTATTACCCACTTACTAAGTCCCCCGACTCTCAAAGTAATTATAGGGTGTGTTTTGAATGCTTCACGCGCATCCTGTGTCAGGAATTTATCCTTCTCTTGGTCCTGGTGAGCAGCCAAACCTTCGTTGGGGAAAACGTTCCGGTTTGGGATGTGGTTGATCTCTTTTGTGGTGTGGCTCGCATCAGCAAGCTTGCGAGCAGGGCCGGGTATCAGGTGGCATCCGTGGATATCGGCCTCATGCCGGCTGCCAATAAAATATCGATCCATTCCAAAAGAAAACAAGAGCCACCCATGGATATCACATCGAATGCTGGGTTTTCGTTCCTGAAGTTCACTTCAGAAACACTTTTAGCCTCTCTTTTTATGGAACTAGACATATCCAAAGAAACCTTTCCTGTATGCAATCTTCGACCCCGGAACTACAACAACGTGTAAATCTCTAGACTATATCCCAGCCTCTGCTTCAGTGTGGCCCAGGTTGGTTTGTCTGCTCCTGCTGCAAGCCAAGTTCCAGGAGGTTGTCTTGGTTCTGGGGCCAGTTTGCAGTAGTTTCGTCCCGGTCAATATGGGGACGAGTGGGCGCTCCATCCTCACGCCCACGGGCAATCCCGAGATAGGTTCAGTGACCAAAGCCAACGTTATTGTATCCCGGCCACTTGTCTGTGACATATATGCTTGGTCTAGGTGGCTTTAGGTTGAAGTTTAGCATGTTCCTAGCATCCCATATGTCACCACCTCAAGCCATCCAAAGCCCGACCCGAAACCCTAAACCCTCAACCCCCTAAACCCTAAACCCCCCAAACACCCTAAACCCCCTAAACCTTAACCCTACACCCCAAACTCTAAACCCGGAGCCCGTCCCAGGTGTTGCCTGCTTCTCCTCTTAGTCATAGCCATGGGTGGCACTTACATCCTTGAACAACCAGCAAGATCCTTGATGATTGACTACCCCAGACTGGGGCAGGTGATTCGAATGACCAGAGAGGTCGGATCCAAAGCTTCCAGTCGGTTTTCGCATAAAACCCGAGAGTCCCTACTTTTGTTTTAAATTATAGCATATAGTCTCCATTGTAGTTTATTTAAGGAGCTACCTTCGGGAATCCTCGACATAAAATATATATGGTTATCCTTTATAAGTATATAACTACAATGGAGACTATATGCCAGTGTTACTGTAGCCGAGGCTTTCAAGCTGAACTTTTGGATGAGAGCATATGGCTCCAAAAGCATGAAGCGGACCATGATCCTAAGCAACGATATGGCCGTATCTTCGCTACATCATGGCAAACTTTCCCGAAACCAACGAAGAGGAGCAAGACCGGCGGCTATATATTACAATAAGGATGGTGTCAGAAAGTTCCGAGGGGACACACGTCTCAAGGAGTCGCAGTGCCTATGCTGACATTATAACGTACACTATAACAGCAATAGATTTAATTAAGTACAATGCCCACCCAGCCCAGGACCTATCCTCCGGGCTTTGCGCGGGCCATCGTCGACATGCTCCCGGCCCTGCAGGCCAAGGATCGGCCGTTGGACGTGGAGGCAGGGTGCAACAGGGTTTTTGCATTACGACGATTAAAGTCAAAAGTTTCGTGATACTTCTGAGAAGCTGCGGACAAGTTATCATTGATAACTTCTAAGAACCCTAAAGCCAAACCCGAATCATGCAAGCCTGGATAACCATGCACTATGCTTCGACAGGCTTCGGCAGGTCTTGTGAGTCGTTCAGTGGGAGAACAGGTATACTGAAGACATCCCAAACATGTGCTTGGCTTCGGATTTTCCTGTGCCCGGGTCTTAGGTTTAGGCCTGATGTCGCAGTTATCCTTCTCGGGTTTAGTCAATTAACGGATATCATGATTGGATGTCCTCTGGCCCAAGCTCCACTAGTTTCCCCTCCCTGATTTAGAGTTCTAGTAGTAGTAGTAGTAGTAGTAGTAGTAGTAGTAGTAGTAGTAGTAGTAGTAGTAGTAGTAGTCGTCGTCGTGGTCGTAGTCGTAGTATAGTCGTAATAGTCGTAGTCGTATACCCGAAGTAGTAGTAGTAGTAGTAGTAGTAGTAGTAGTAGTAGTAGTAGTAGTAGTAGTAGTAGTAGTAGTAGTAGTAGTAGTAGTAGTAGTAGTAGTAGTAGTAGTAGTAGTAGTAGTAGTAGTAGTAGTAGTAGTAGTAGTAGTAGTAGTAGTAGTAGTATAGTAGTAGTAGTAGTAGTAGTAGTAGTAGTAGTAGTAGTAGTAGTAGTAGTAGTAGTAGTAGTAGTAGTAGTAGTAGTAACTTTATACTTCTTCGTCTTGTTTTCGTCATGGTAGGGGTGCTGGTGGTGGTGCCTGTGATGTTGGTGGGGGTGGTGCTGGTGCACTCGGGCTGCTCTTCAGATCCTGGTCTATATACTTGCACCCCTGTTTACAAAAAAAACAATGACAGCAGCAGCAGCAGCAGCAGCAATAGAACACTCTCCTGAACAGCGGCCAAGATCTCCACTAGGATAATAATTAAAGACTCCTTGATTATATGGCACAGACATATACATATATATATATATATGTACATCTACGGAATCCCAGCAGACGCCAAACGAAACCCCCAAATCCCTGAAGGAAGAAATTGAGTCCGTACTTCAGGAGCCAACGCGCCAACCGGCAACATATAGCCTTGGATGGCTCAGGATCTGTAGTGTATATATGTCAGCTAGAGGGCCATGAGGGTCCATGGTTTTATTTATTGGTTAATTTACTTCAATTATATCCCCTACATAAACCTTAAAGCCCGAACCTGGATTCCTATCTAGCTGCAAATTGGGTTTTGCTTCTGTTTGGCACACCCGATACAATTTGCCTAGCATGGCCAATGGTGGCTCTCCTTTTCCTGCCCTGCGGGTATGCAGAGTCGACGGGTGTACTGTTCAGTTTTGGCCAGGCAAGCATCACAGCTGCTGTTCTCTGTGTGCCGAGACTTCCGGAGCAGCACATAGCGGTCGATGCCGACGTGCTCAGAGACATCTACTCAGGGAGCGCCCTGAGACAAGGCAACCCAGGGTTCCGTGCTCGACCCCAACATGTGTCCGACTGACTGGCAACGGGTATCGTTCGTGCTGCTCGGTGTGTCATTCGACTGGTGGTCAGCATCATTCACGTCGTTGTCATCAATCACAACCGGCTCCTGCAGTGGATGTTGGCTACACAGACCAAAGGTTTCAAGATGCAGGATTGGGGGGAGCTGCTGCTCCAGACTTGCACTCCGCTCTGTTGCCTTTCGTGCCAAACGCGACTTCTGAAGAGGCCACTACTGCAGCAGATGGTGAAATGGAGGGTGCATTGACAGCCTGGCGACCTTTTGTGAATGACCCAGGGCAAATGCAGGTCAGCGATCCGTCCAGCAGTTCAGGCCACGCTCAGGTGGGCAGCAATAGTGCGACAGCTTCTCTTGCAGCAGGGCCGGATTTTGATTTGCAGGAGATGGACTAGTTCCTTCATGTGCAAACGCGGGTTGGCCCAACAGTGGTCATCTGCTCCCGGGACCGCTATATTCAGTGTGGAAAGGGCATTCAGGGTTCCGTGCTCTTCCTATGGCCCTCCTACATATATCTAGCCTACAATATATTCTATATTGTATTAGATGTATATATATATATGTCAGCCTATAATACAATAACCTCCCCAGTCAGATGTGTCTTCCAGAATAGCAGAGCCTACAAAACATAATTTAGTGATTAAAGCAAATCTTCTTGCTACCCAACTAGTTATGGTTGGCTGTCCTATATAGGCCCTGGGCCGTGGCTGGATACCAGAAATTTCGGTCACCGTGGTGGCCGCTACTTTGAAGTACGTCGGGCTGGGAAACAACAGTCCTAGATACGAATCTAAAGCATATTGGCCAAGCTTGCATTAGCCTACTGTGTCCACATAAACCTACAAATTCCAGGGTCCTGTAACCCCATATAATATTCCCCGAACACGAAGTGCCAAAGCCCAATTTCTTTGAGAGCCTGCACGCAGGTCGATGATCGTGATCTTCTCTCCTGTGTTGCGGAGATGTGGTGGTCCGAGTGGGAAGAGGCGTGCCTGTGGCCTGTGGTTGTCTATCTTCGTGGCTCCAAGTATCTCGAAATGAGTCGGGCTTGGAAGGACTTGATGCCCCGTAGCAGGTTCCGGCTTTGAGGCTGAAAGGCCTTTGTGTGCTCGGTAAGGGCTCGACAGAAGGCTCAGTGGCCCGATGGTTTTTGAAACGGCGTAAAGACGCGTGCAAAAGGCGTAAATCGCCGGCGAAAAGGCGTAAATAGGCGTAGGACCTTTTCCAGCTACTTTCCTATCTTCTGTGTAATCCGGTAACATCCTCGTATGCTACACCATAACCCTGTCGCCCGAAACATGGTGCAGCCACAACCCCGGAACTGCCGTGCACTGCCCTGAACCTACCTATAGTCCTCAGGTACTCCCGAATCATATTCTTGATCATACCACATCCCAAGCAATCCTCGGGAACATCCTGCTATGCTACAGCATAACCCTGTCGCCCGAAACATAGTGCAGCCACAACCCCTGAACTGCCGTGAACTGCCCTGAACCTACCTTCGTCCTCAGGTACTCCCGAATCATATTCTTGATCATACCACATCCCAAGCAATCCTAGAGCAGCCCTCCTGAAATCTGATGTCTCTAACACTCAAGAGGGTGCGAGCCTCTGTCGTTGCCTGTGGCTATCACCAGGAAGCCTGGCCGTGACCAGTAGTTTGTCCGTGCTGCTTCCACCAAAAGGAAACTGAGCGATTCCTCGGATAGCATTACTTCTAGGGAAAGAACCTCCTCACCCTATACACAGCAGATGATGTAAATCCTGCGGTCCTCGTATCATTCAAAAATTATATTCCTCAACTATTAATATACTTCGTTTCCTATAGAGGTTATCGCAGGATTTACATCATCTACCTATCTAGAACCCATATAACCCTGTAGGCTCTCGCAGGCACAAGATTTCTATTGTAAAGTTGCCTCCTAACTACATTCCTGTTCGTCTGAATCGAGCCAGATGTGTTTTGTGGTGTTTTGCAGGATCTTGGCTTTGCTGCAAGCAGAGTTTTCTTCTAGTGGGCAATATGTCCACTTCAGGTTCTGATGCTGACCTGAGGAAGGGCCTGCCTAGCCGTGCATGGTCCTGTGACACCCTCGCTCGGGGCAACTCCTTCGTTGCGCAGAATGCATACATGAATTAGAAGCGGAGCTTCTAGCCGCTGGTTTTGCATTACGACGATTATAGGCAGCCTCACAGACCCACCCGAACGAGCCCTCTGCTCCAAAACCGAAACAACCATCCCCTAAACAAAGATTATGAACCCGAGGCCTCCAAGCAATCTTTCCTGCAACAAGTCCTAGAGAAACCAACAGTTCAAAGCTGCCACACTCTCAGACACACACCTCCTCCTTAGAATGTGCTGGCCCCAATGCAGTTGATCATGCTAGATGTGTTGTATACATGTCACCTGGCCTTCCAGAGAAACCCTCAAACTTAGTGGTCCTGTATACTTATGCCTATATGCATATATATATATATATATATATATATAGTATTTGGGGGCTTTTGGAAGGTCAGTGTCTGTATACACACTGTTGCTGATATTTAAATCCTGCACTAGCCTATACATTCTAGTATAAATCCCATATACTTCAGGGTCGTTATAGTGATGCAGGATTTATATATCAGCAACCGTATAAATATATGTATATATATATATATATAAACATATACATAGATACATACATACATACATTATATATATATATATATGTATATACATACACATATAGTACTGTCCGTTTCTATATATATATATATATATAAACGGACAGTACTATATGTGTATGTATATACATATATATATATATATATATATATAACGATTGGGTACTGCGCCCATACAGCAACTCTCTATAATAGGGCTAGACTCCTAAGGGCCTAGATATATCCATGATGTATGTACATATACTTAAGTGTTGCTGGACGGGGGCAGTACCCAAGTATGTGTATATGTTAATATATATATATATATATATATATATACATATATATTAGACGTATGACACAACAGTAAGAAGACCTCTTGTCTGGGCCATCCTAGGAATTGGAGGCTACCCGGAAGAGCCTCGATGTGGATCCATCGGTGCCTGGCGGCAAGGATGAGTTCAAGAAGATTGACTTGCTTGGTGAGATGCCTACGTCGCTTAATCCGCCTCCTTCGATTTTGAAGTGTTCTACAGGCCCTGCTTCCACCCACTCTTCAGTTCCCGCAAAGGGCACCGAGGCCACCAATCCCGGTCTGCAAAGGCCCGCACAAGAGGCCCAGATGCCCAGCAACCTGGTTCCCACACTGTGCACTGCGCCACCCAAGCCGAGTGAGCAGCTGCCCACTGCAGAACCCCAGAAGCCCAGCGAGCCGTTGGCAACAGAGTGCCCTGAAGACCCCAAGCCGAAAGAGCAGCTGCCTGCTGCACAGCCCCAGAAGCCCAGCGAGCCGTTGGCAACAGAGTGCCCTGAAGACCCCAAGCCGAAAGAGCAGCTGCCTGCTGCACAGCCCCAGAAGCCCAACGAGCCGGTTGAAGCAAAGTGCCCTGAGTGCCCCAAGCCAACTGAGCAGGTGCAGAAGTCCAAAGAGTGTACTGAGGCCTTTCAAAAGCATCTTGACAGCCTGTGCACACAGGACACGCACGAGGCGACTCAGGTTGATGATCCGCGGGATGCTCCACAGCTCATCGCTCCCAAAAGAGAGACGTCGACTCCTAGCCCGCACAAGTCGCCTCTGGATGTTCCCGTGCTGGGTGACGTGTCAGCTCCAGAGATGCCACGGGTTGGGCAACACACGTTGAGCAAAGCTGCCATCGATGCCCGAGCGCGGAGAATCTTTACGTTGCGCTCGAACGGGCAAAAGAAAGTGAGTGAGCAGATCTGGAATGAGTGGCACAAGGGCAAGGGATCCAAAGAGCGTGCAACTTTGGAACAGATCTTTGCCCGCTGTGGGTATTCGCAGGACCGCGGGGTGGGAATGATCGGGGCTAACAAGGCTGTTGCAATTTCTATAAAAGGATGCTTCCTAAAGGTTCCAGGGTTTACTAGATCTCGAGGCTCCAGGGTTCAGGGCTAGGCCTAGCTTTGAGGATAAAGGCTCGCTTCCATGCTTTCTCCATAAGATGCTCCATTTATCCACACAGGTTTACTTGCTCAAGTGAACATGCATGGACGCGATATGTTCTGTATCTTTTTTTATACTGATCTGTGTAAAATCACAAAAAACATACATCATGCTTGCATGTACATGCATATATATATATATATATATATATATATATATACAGATATATCATCATATATGCACGCAAGAATATATTCATATCTATACATGTGTGTATATATATATATATATATATACACATGTATATGTATAGCTCATCATGTGCAGGAGGTCTTCATCTCAGAGGTGGAGGTGCTACGGGAGGAGATGATTGAAAAAGATGTGACTGTCGAGGGCCAGTTTATGAGCGAGGCGGCGATGGTCGAACAGGGGATCAGTGAGCAGCGGCGCGATGCAATTAAGAAACATTGCCGCAGCAATCCACGGCAGCTCATGAGGACAGAACTGAACGGGGGGTATCATGATAATTTTAGAACCCTGCCTCTAAACCTCACATGCACAGGAGGGACACCTACGAGAGGAATCTCATGCTCTACTACGTGGAGACGGTGATCAAAGGCCACTTCAAGCAACTCTGAGTATACATGCATGTGTGTCGATGTATATATATACATGTTCAGTGTGCATGCATGCCCGGCTTCGACTGAATCCAAATGAAACCAACCGTACATCTCTAAGGCAGAACCAGAAGATGATCATGAGGAAGCGCGCCCAGTGGGAGGAGGAGGGTGTCGACGGCCTCGGGACCTTTGAGCATGAAGGAGGTCGCTGTCCCAACCACCTGCATGCGGGTGCTATGGTTCCCTTATCCTGCTTCCATGCTAATCGTTATATAGTTTGGTCAGGAGAAGATGGACCGTGGGAGCCCGACCACATAGAGAACATCTCCGATGACGAGGAGCTGATTGAAAAAGAACAGGAAATGGAGGAAGCCAGGAAACAGGTGGGGCTTCCAGAGTATGATCCCGACCAGTGCATGGTGACCTCGATTCCCAAGTTCCAGACACTTGTTATGAATAGGTACATAAATACAATACTTAGAGGTGCTACTCCTGATATGTCGTATCGCCCGAGGGCGTCTCGGTGCCCACGACCCCTAAGTCTTCGTCATGTAACATGAACTTAAGTTTTATGATTTCGATACATGATCTAAAACAATCATGGACCTTCGAGGCTGCAATTCTAGATACAAGGTTATATGTTAGCTTTCCTGTCCGTCCAAGACCCAACTAGGATATGGAAATCCTCAGAACTTATTCTGTATAGTTTTCATAATTATGATGGTGGTTTCCGGATGTGGGGATTTCGCGATTTAGAGTTGCTGAGTCTCTTAAGGGCTCACGAGTTGATGTATATCTTCAGATAAACAGAGGGCGAAAAGGGGTCCTCAATATAGCCCCCTGACTGAAGCGCCAGATTGTCCTATACAGGAATCCCAAAACCCTGAAGCCCCGAATTGTTGAAAGCTTCTCGAGGCTTGAGTCCCAGCTTAATCCAATTAAGTATAATCAGGCCCATGCTATCGTAGTGCCAGGAACCTCACTGGTGTTGTTGCATATACCTATACCGTCCCTACATTCCCCAACAAAAGAGTATCATACTTCAGGCCTTTAAAGCCATATACTAGCAGACCTGCCCGAAAATTGCCGAACCCCATGTCCTATATTTGTGAAAACCAAAACTGAAAATCTGAAAACTCCGGAAACCAGTGAGAATCTGAAAAACGACGCCAGAGCCGGAGCCCAGGAACGCCTTGAATAAGCGGATCAGCAAGATGAGCCTCCTGAAGGACAGGTTCGACAACAGCGGCAAGCTCTCAGAGACGCAGGAAGAGCTGCATGGAAGATTATATGGAGTGGGATATAGCTTGACACTAGACTGACTACTTGCCTGGGATCCTGTATAAGGTTTAGATCTGCCATCGCGAAGAATATCGAACGCATGAAGAGCATCGACGTGGAGATTTCAAGCCTCTACTCCAAGTCCGTGGTTCAGGGCTTCTCCAAGGCGTGTCTTAGTTCAAGCAACATAGGCTACGATCTTTTGCTTGATAACGAGTTCTAATTTCTGAGGGCTTATATATGATGTATGTAGCAGCAGCTATCTAAGGTCGCAGGCAGCAGCGCGCGAAAAGATGACTGAAGCTCAGAGTTGGTCCCTTGGCACGAGTCCTCTGCTAAATTGTATGTTCCGATTCCTGCGATACTTTATAGCTCGCATGAAGCCTTCAATCCTAGGGCTGCAGAGTCCCTGGGCCTCGAAACCCGCTGCAGGCCGGTGGCCCACCAAACTTATATACCCCTGTAACCCCGAACCCGCTCGATTCCATATTGCTGGCAGGCCCTTCATGCCGAAAGCAGTGAAGCCCAAAGCAGCGCCGAAGAGGGAGGTGAAATCCAAAGCCAAGGCCAAGGCGAAGGCTGTTCCGAAGACTCGGCCAGAGCCACCTGCTGCCAAAAGGCAGAAGAAGTGATCTTTTGTGGTTTCCTGATGTGATGATTTGCAGCTGCCTATCTTGCTTCGAAGTGAGCATGTGCGCAGTAGAGTCGATGTTGCGGTAGGTTCCTGCCAACAGCTCTAGAGTCTGTCACACACATGTACGATGTCTTGCAATAACATGCACATATCCTGAAGTCTTGTATGAAACGTGTGTTGTTTCGAGGTCTTCAAAAAGCTGTTGGAGTGAACCCTCTGTAGGATGCAGCCGTCAGACACATTCTGATGAAGTGTTTCGACAACTGTGTTAATGGTTCCTATATAACAACCTGAGCTTTAAGTGTGTTTCAACCTGCTTTCCCAGAAACCTGGTGTAAACCTGGTCTAAATTCTTAAGAATCATTGCACACAGAAGCCAGCCGATTGCATGTACCGCTTGTACAGTCTGGTACGCCGTGCACAATTCATGTACGATCGAAGGGCCGGCTCTTCTGGGAGAGCAAAGAAAACCTGTCAATCTGACCAGACCCTGCATTTACGGTCGTGCATGCAAGCTAGCACAATGTATGTTTTTTCTACAGTGTCTGTTGTCTCACATGCCAGGTCAGCTGGAAGAAGAACGGCTTGATATCAATGGGCCTGGGCATTTTGCCCAAGCCTATGCTGAAGCCTTTGCAGATTGCGCTGCGGCCTGAGGTATTCAATCAGCCAATGTTCGTAATCAATCTTTTAATACCACTTGACCCAACAGCCCGAGTGTATACCCCCTTGGCGAATCTCAAAGCCCCGAAAACTTCCGAGATGCTGAAGTCTAATCTATTTCTAGATCTGACATTACCAGGTCCCAGCTACAACACTGCAGACCTTGGCAGCGAATGCCAAATCCGATGCGCACCCAGACCTCGGCAGGTCTACGGATCCGACACAGAATCTAGGTAGGGGGAGTAATTTATTTCTTTTCGTTAGAATGCAAGATAGAAGTTCTATGCTGTGTTCATATATTATGAATTTTTGTCGGCTTAGGAATGCTTTTCGTGATGCCGATCGCTTTGTGAAAAGATGGGGGCTGCGTTTCAATATTCCAATGACAACGTACAAACATTCCTCGGAGTACGAGGTGCCCTACCTTTCTCCTAGGGCACTGCTGACACACCATTTGACAAAGGCGCCGGAGCTACTGTTTGGAGGTGTGCACGATCTGGAGGCCGCCAAGACCCTGCTTCAGACGTTTTGGGATGCATACAAATTAAGTCACCCTGAACATCAGGTCTTCAGTGAAGCTGCTGCAGGCACCCTGCTGTTGCGCACAACAATTCCTGTTCTTGTCCACGGGGACGAAGGAAGGGGGATCAGAAAAGGCAACACAACAGTGTGCTCCCTCGAGAGCCCTTTCGGCCTGGACAGCAACACTTCACACAAGTACGACATCATGGACTGCTGCCAAGAAGATGCTGATGATGTTCTACAATGCGACTTTCAAAACTTGAATCTGAAGTTCCACTCTTACTTGACCAAGTTCCTCGTTTTCCTACTCCCTGGCAAGATTTACAAGAACAGCGACGTCATGACAGGGCTTTTGGAAGTTGTATTCCGAGACCTCCGGTCTCTTTTCTACGAGGGCATCGTTGTTGGCAGGCAGGTTTTCAACGTGGCTTGTGTGGGCTGTAAAGGAGATCTGGCTTGGTTTGCCAAGCTTGGTCAGCTGGACAGGTGCTACCTTCACCTGTCTAATGATGGTGCACTGATGTGCCACGAGTGCCTGGCTGGAACCCCTGATAAGCCCTTCGAGGATTTAACAGCAGCGCCGGCTTGGTCAAGTTCTATATATCAAGTGCGTCCATGGTCAACAGCGCCAACGACCGGACTGCTTCAGGTGCCGTTCGACAAAACGAAGCCCGAAGCAATACTTCGAAGAGACATCTTCCATAACACCAAGGTGGGCGTTCTGCAGGACTATATAGCTAGCAGCATGTTGCTTATTGCCCATTTGGGGTATTTTGTCGTGCCTGAAAGGGTTGGGAATGGTGTGGACGCTACACTGGGACGCATGTTTGCTCACTTCAAGCTGTTTTGCTCTGCAAAGGGCGCATCGCCGAACATGCATGGTTTCAACAGGAGCTACCTGAATGCCAAGACAAAGAAGCATTATCCATGGGCTAAGTGCAAAGGGTCCGATGCCATGCTTTTGCTGGAATGGCTGAAGGTGTTATGTACTGCATGCTTGAACAGACTCCTGAAACCCGATGATGCAAGGCTCCTCGAAGGCATCCATACAGGGGCTACTGCAGCTCGTACATTTCTGCACAGCATGTACCAGCATGGCTTGTGGTGGAAACAATCCTGTGCCAAGTTTATCTTACATCATGCCAACAGGTTTTTGAAATGCTACCATTTCATGGCTTATGTTTGCCTACATGAGCTGAATGGTTTCGCTGGCTTTGCCATGAAGCCGAAACTGCATATGCTGTGCCATGGTGTGCACGAGATCCGAGAACGCATGCCACACAAACGGCAGCCGTCATCCCTCATGTTTGGCTGTGAAGCCAATGAAGATTTCATTGGCAGAGTTTGCCGCTTATCGAGAAAAGTGCACCAGCGCCGTCTATGTGAACGTGTGATTAACATGTACCTGGCAAAAGCTTTTGCCCTTCGTAGGAAGTACTTGCGATCCCCACAGTGTGGAAAGAAACGCAAGCGTAATTAAGGCCCGGGCCTTTCGATGGTGGCATTGGAGTGCATGGCGGATAATCCGGATGTCGTTTGTCCCTATATAAATTAACCTTAAAGGGTGTCGACCTGCTGTGTAACTCACGTTGGATACTGCCCCCGATCAGGTTGAACTCATGAGAAGTATACAACACATATAGCCATACCACACATATAATACATAGTCCAAATTGAATACCTATATATATATATATATATATCTTTACATTTCTGTACGGAGGCAGTACCCAACATATTCTAGACCCCCTATACCTATACCTGTATAGGTCACTCGATCTAGATTTCCGGAACGTTCTGCTCCGCTGTGCGCAGAAGGTGGCCGCCAAAGTGTATGTTGGGAGATATTCTGAGAATTTTAGTCTTAGAAGTGTTCGGGTATAAGTATATAGTGTCTTTAATTAGATCTCCTGCTGTCTGACTTCTGCACATGTACAGCTGTCAATTCGCACCAAACTTCGAGAGCACAAGCCGGAAAACTTCGCGAGGCTCTTGGCCGCTTGAACACCTCCCGGAAAGACTCTCAAGCCCAAGTCCCTAAAGTAAGATCCTCTCCACTAGGCCAAATGGACCTGAACTTTGGACACTTTTCTAGATGGTCCCGACACTATAGCTATAGTCGACCCCTTCCTAAAGCCAGTTAATGCAAATAATGTTCTAACACCTCAACATATCGCCAGGCTGAACGACAAGCAAGGCCCTACATCCCCGGATTAGTGTCCCGTGCCTGCATCAAGTGAATGTAAGCCACATAACCCAAACCTGATAATCAATAAGCAGCTATGACGGAGAGGTGAGGCCTGGGCTATTGGTTTCCATTTGATGGGTCAACGGTCCTTTCAGGTTCGGGTGTTTTTCTGCTGTGGCCTTCTGCCCAATGCGAAGACACCAAAACCCGAAAGGATGCTATTATTTAGGGTACTATATTGGCCTAGGGTCCTCTATTTTCGGAAACCCTCATATATGCTATATATGGGTTCAGGTCAATAGTCTTCGGCTTTGAAGTGCTTTGGAATTGAGTTAACGAGTATCCATCCGTCCATTCTACCAACCACAACCATCCATCCATTCATCCATCCATCCACCTATAAATCATCCACCTGTCCATCATCCACCTGTCCATCCATCCAATGATGCATCTGTCATCCGTCATACACCCATGCATCCATCACATGTCTTGCGCATACACATCATGACGGCTGTATATGGGTGTCTTGTCTACTATCAGTCCAATGTAGGGCATGGCACTTTTGAAATCACGGCTGTTGTCCGGCAAAACCCAGCCAGAAATCGAAACGACTCTTTTTAATTGAATCGCCTATTTTTAATCGAAGCGCCTGAAATTAGTGTTGTTTAGCCAAACGCCTAATATTTCAGTCCCCGGATTCTATAGGTACCCTTCGGCCTCCTCTACCTCTGCCTCCTGGGGGCCTTAGGGTTACCACCAGAATCGCTAGAACCTCCTCCTGCATCCTTGTTCTTCCTTATGTCGATCGGGCTCCAGCAGTCCTTGACAAGATGTGTCGTTTTGCCACACTTGTGGCACTTTTCCTTTTCCCTTTCCTTGCCCCTTCCCCATTGGGATGGCCCCAGAGTCATCCACGGCAAAGGCTCCCCTGTTCTCGGCGAAGGTTACGATCTCCCGCCGTAGCAGGTCGTACGTGGTGAGTCGTGGAAGCTTGAGCTCGAGGTGCGACTGCAGCTCAGCAGGCACCAACCTGAGCAACGAAGCCATCTTCTGGCGCTCCGTCAGCGCCGTGCAGTCACGACGGGCAGCATACCGCCGATGCTGGTCCTCCCATCTCTCCGCTGCAGCGATCAAGTCGCTCACTTCGGCTACCGGCTTCGTCGACATGAGCTGCCGGAGCCACCGAAAACTGGTCACCATATCCGACGAATCCAATCTCCCATGGAGCCGCCGATACATGTCCAGGCCGGACCCTGGACTCGAGTTCATCGTGATATCTCCCGGGTGTCCATAGTCAAAGTACCCAGGACCACCTCCAACTGACGATTAAACTCCTGAACCTTCTCCGGAGTCACTCCCTCCACCAGCTGATCCCTCAGCCCACGGTGATCTCCTCATCTTGGGTCCGAGCCCAAGTCAGGATTGTCCGGGTATCCGGAAACTGGATTTTGAGCCAAAGCTGCGCGGAGGTTGGGTCGCGTATTGGGCTCACTTTTTCTACTTCGCTTGTGCCTTGAGGGGCTGCGGTTGTAAAGTTTAAGCACAGTTGGCTCAAACCCCTTAACTCTCTACAAGCTACAGCTACATGCTAGCCTAAGGCTACTGTAGACTACAAAAATCTCGCACCCCCCTTAGAGGTTGGGGTTTGAGAAGGCCTCCCGCGGGGCATCCCGCAGTCAGAGGGTGAGACGCCCCTAGTAGGGCGGAGCGTCCCGCGCACAGGGCTGGCAGCCGAAAGGCTCGCCCTGCGGTGCTACCCGCTAGGGGCCCCTTAGGGTGGAGGCACCCACTGGCGGGAGTTGTTCACCGCACTGCCGGGCTTGGTGCTCTGGTGCCCGTTGCGGCAGTGGAGACACACCCTGTGTCTAATTGTTGCCCCTTCCATGAATGGGCAACCTTGCTGTTGGCCGTGGTACCGGCGCACAACGCGGCCGGTGGCCACTTGAAAGGCGAACCCGGTCCAGAGGAACTCGGAGTTCTGAGGATCTGCTGCACAGTGGCAGCGAAAGCCGATCAGGACTTGATCCGGCGGGACGGAGCTCAGCCCATTGCAGTTGGTGAAAAGATGGATCTTGTCACCACGGGCTGTCTCGTAGAGATGCTCGTCGTCCCCGGACAGGGGTTCCGGTGCGCCGCACCCTCGGTGCAGCGGGCGGCGGTGGTGGAGGAGCTGCCGCAGGGGGCGGACCTGGAGTCCGCTCACCCTCAGGTTCTGCCTCCTGAGCCCCCCTAGGCTGTTGCTCCCTCCTTTCCCCTTGCGCCTCTTGCGGCGCTTCTGGCCCTAGCCAGACCTCCGTGGCCCTTCGGGCTGCACGCGGCGGCTCTTCGGCACGCTCGGCGTGGTGCTCGATTTCTTCCTCGGGCTCCGGCTCCTGCCTGTCACGCCTGCACCTGCAGAGCCAGGAGACTAAGCCCCAAAGCATCCAAGTAAGCCTATGGCCGCGAAGCCGAGCACCAGCTCTGCGAAGTCGTGCCCTTGGGCCTTGGCAGGTCGAACCTGCAGCGCCACGATTGTGGCCATGAGCGCCGAGCTCGTGAGCTTGGTCGGCGGTCTCATCTTCCAGGGGCTAGCCTGGATCGTCTTGATCGTGCCCTTTTGGGCCAGAGCCTCGGTGGCGCCTGCGACCGCATCGAGGTCCACCATGCCCATAGAGGGCAGGGATTGCCGCACCTCCGGTCCAGTCTTCGCGTGCTTGGTAGCGAAGTTTGCCGGGTTTTCGGTTCCCTTAACTTTTCTCAGTTCGAGAAGTTTGGCTCTGAGCGCGCCTTGGACAAAGAATTCCGCGACTTCCAGGTGTCTCAGCTTGGACCCTGGGCCTATTCGCTTGGCGGCACGCCGCAGGCCAGGGCAAAGTCCTTCTCCGCAAGCTCTCGTAGGAAGACAGCCTCCCTTGCTGCTCTTGACACTCCCCGGATCTCCGCGTCTCCGCTGGAGGTGGCTGGGAGGCCAGGCTGTGTCTGGCAGCTTGTCTGGATGACTGCTCCCCCGAGACAGGCAACTATGTTGTCTGTGCTCCTTCTCGTTTCTGGGCACCCTGCCCAGTCGGAGTCGGAGTAGACCTCCAAGTTCAGAAGGGCTGTGCTCTTGGACGCGGGGTCCAGCACAACTACCCTTCCAAACCGCGGGGTTGCCCGCAGGTATCGCGCGAGGGTTTCCGCAGCGAGCCAGTCGCAGACCCTGGGGTTCTGCATCCTTCGTGCCAGCTCTTTCACGGCGAACTGTATGTCTCGCCTGTCCGCCGATAGGTAGATAGCGCTACCCACGGCGCTGCGGAACCTCGCGGCGTCACCCGCGGAGAGCTCCTCGACCTTGGTCAGGTCTAGAGGTCTGCTAGGCACGGTCCCCTTGTCTTTTGGACCGATGCCCAGCTGCTCGCACACATTCTCTGCGTGCTTGCTGTCGGGCAGCGTGAGGATAGAATCCTCTGTGCGCACCTTGGTCCTTCCCAGGACCTCCACCGCTGTGCCCGGCTCTTCCAGTTCTCCCACCGTTATCTCACAGTGCGTCGGGAGGTCCACCTCCGTGAACTTCAGCACTGCGGCCTTGGGGCCTGCGACACGGATGTCGTCGATATGGTGGAGAAGGATCAGGCCGGACCGGCGGTCTAGGTACACGCACGGGTCCTTCACGCCACGCTGGAAGTCGTAGTCCTTTGCCAGCTTGCCGGTAAGGACTTCTTCCAGCTCGTCCCTGTAGACGGAACCAGCCGTTCTTCGGCCGTAGAGGTTGCCGTCCACTCGGAACACAAAGTCCCGGAAGTGGTCTCGGTACCACTGCTGGTCCTTTGCAGGCTGCTCCAAGACCCATTGGTCAAAGAGTTCGCGCCACTCCACAGGCGCATGCATGTAGACCGGGCGGCCTTCCGCCGCACCGCGGTCTCTCCCTATGAGGAAGGCGGCCACAATATCCAGAGACCTTGTGACCCACCCCTCGTTGTGTAGCGCTGCTACCTCAAGTAGGGAGTGACTCTCGGGCGTTGGCGTTGGGACGAAAACGTCCAAGCCAGCTTCCTGTTCTGGGCTGTAGCGGGCCTTGACGTCGGCACAGGTACACCTTGACTTGTACCGCCCTTTGTCGCACTTGTCGACCCACTTTGCCCTGAACAGCTGCGCCCCGCGCGGTACTTCAGACCGCAGCACAGGCGTGAAAGCGCCTCGGTCCCACAGCTTTCTTAGCTGCTCCTTGCGTGCCTGCTCGACCTGCTTGGGGTCGAGCATCCGGTCTAGCAGGTCTGTCACCTGCCCAACCCACGCGTCCCGCTCGCCCTTGTGGTTGGTGAGCGGCGGGTCGGCTAAGGCAGCGATTTGTGGTGCCTGGCTGGAAGAGGCCTCCTCCTGCTGGAAGGTCCTCCAGTCCCACTGGGAACTCCAGTCGGAGTCCCAGTCCCACCAGCCCCACCACTCGGACGTGGCGGCTGGTGGGTGGCGGTTCGGCCCGCGCACCCTAGGAGCGTCGGGGCCTACCGAACCAGCTCCGCTACCATGCGCGGAGGTTGGGTCGCGTATTGGGCTCACTTTTTCTACTTCGCTTGTGCCTTGAGGGGCTGCGGTTGTAAAGTTTAAGCACAGTTGGCTCAAACCCCTTTACTCTCTACAAGCTACAGCTACATGCTAGCCTAAGGCTACTGTAGACTACAAAAATCTCGCAAAAGCTCCAACCGGTAGTTCCACTGGCGCCATGCACGTGAGGCTTCCTCCAGTGTTCCTCCTATCTTCTCGGGTCGGCCTATGGCCTTTGTGTCTACCACAGTTCCTCGAGGCCTTTGGTCCTGTTCCAGCAACCTCTGGATCTGGCCCATCTGTTCCTGTTGCGTCTGCAGCAGCCTCATCAAGAGCTGCTCTCCTGTTCCAGCAGCATTCGCTCCTGCTCCCGCCATTGCTTCTCTTTCCTAGGCAAGTCCCGAACCGGGCCTTCCCTTCCAAACAGCCGTGTGCGTCGCCGAACGACGCCACCCAGGACCCTCGAGATCCTATCCAGCAATCCCCGCGGGAAGTCCTGAAGCCTAAGCCCCAGGTTGTGGAACAACCTCTGGTACTTGCGTACCCTTCGCAGCTTGGCCAGCAGCCGAACCCAATTCCTCTGTGCGCGCTCTGGATCGTGAACCAATCTCCTCCCCTCACTCCGAGGTCGTGCCCTTCTAACCACAAGCGGCACGCAAGAAGAGTGTTAGCACCATCAACCAGGTGCTCAGCTACCATGAAACGCTATTTTAGCAACCGCGCACTTGAGCCAAAAGATAACGTCAGTGTGAAACAACTTTACATGAGACCCATACCCAAACTATACCCCAAATCCAGTCAGTATATATATATATATACACATATGTACATATGGTAACCCCCTAGGACCAACATCGGAATTGCAATTGCTCATGTGGGTGCTCCTGTGCTATTGCCACCCCATAAACACTGCTAAATTCCGCGTCCGCCAGTGTTGTCTGTTGGGCTTTGTTAAGGCAGTCCCACCCAGTCCCCGCCCCTCCACTCCCCCCTTCCATTCCTCCTCCCCCTCCCACCCCCGCCGCTCCCCCTCCACCACTGAAAACTAGCCCAGGTTCTAGGGCTAGGGCCTTGAGTCTAGGCCAAAGATACTGAAAGTCTTGCGTAAAACCAATCCCCTGTAGCCTGCAAGATCTTGGCTCAAGAATTCTCTTCAGCAACTCTTCACGGCGTAGCGATGCAAGCTCCGGATGCTTGCTTACCTGAAACCCGCCTTAGACAAACAATTCCAACCAATTCGGCACATACGTGCGCAGCCAGGTCGAGGCGGGCGACGCGAAGCGTTTAAAGTAATCCAGAAAATATCCTCACATGTTTTGGAAGTCTTGGAATTTCTGTGCATCTTGTTTATGACGCTTCGGACTTATGGTAATGTTCGCATTTTGTATCTCATATAACAGATAAAAAAAGTTATATGATGGCAAGCATATTTTACTACATTATATCATGCTATATTGTTGCATTGTATAGTATATTCTACTATTCTACATTATATTAGAATAAAGTATGTTGGACTAGATTGTCCTGTAGTATATTACACGATAGTGTATGCTAACAAATTATGAGGTGGGACGCCCCGGGGGCTCATATTTACAGTGTTTTCGAATGTGTCCTAGCGAAAACCACTGCGGAAATCAAAGGGTGGTTTAACACGTGGAAATGTACTCAGCTCCAAACCAACTCGTATTCAATCGGTTTCCGTCATTCCACATGTTAAGCTTCTTCGCTGCAAGTAATTTGCGGCATTCGTTCGAAACCATGAAAAGCCATGATGAGTCAGAAACATATATCCGTGCCAGGCGTGCATAGCATGTGCCCGCATTGATTTCAGAAGATATGGCCTCGGTGCAATGCCACATGCGGTAGATTAGAACCAAGTCTTTTGCACGTGTGTGCATCGTGTTTCATTTAAGTGGTATATATATATATATATATATATATATATATATATTCAAACGGCACTGCTTGGGAACTTGCAAGTCAACATGTATGTACCGCTTATGTAAATCAACCCTACAGTTTAGGCGGCCTAAACGGACCAACTTGGCATATTAACTTCGAACTTGAATGCTGTGGGTGTTCATGCTTATCATACAAACTATATTACCCGTACCATGTGCATGTCCTCATGTATTTAAGCTTCTACATGACAGCTTGTGGCTTAAATACATCCTATCATCATAATGGAACGGTGGTATCTTCCGACTCCTTGTTTTATGACGGAATTGTGTCTCTATGTCGTATGGCTTTGACCAGAAAGCCCCTGTATTAAATCATTGTGTACATTCAAGTATGGATCCTATTGTCAATCTCCATTGTATGT
Organism: Symbiodinium sp. CCMP2592; assembly: GCA_905221615.1. Classification (NCBI taxonomy): domain Eukaryota; class Dinophyceae; order Suessiales; family Symbiodiniaceae; genus Symbiodinium; species Symbiodinium sp. CCMP2592. The sequence continues at coordinate 484,466 of CAJNDT010005843.1, read as the reverse complement.
GTCTTCCAGAGGAATTTGGGGTCTCATGAAAACTTATTCTGACGAGTCCTGCGTTACTTGAAACGTCTGACATCTCGGACCAATGCGGATAGTCTCCTGACATGCAGCTTGATCTTTACCACGTCTATAGTCTACTGGCCCATTGGTTTAGAGATTTGGAGTATGTACTGGAGAAGCTCCCCCCCGTGCTTTGTATACACTCACTAACATAAAAATTTTTGTCTACATTGAAGACGCCTTGAGTTTGAGTTCCTTGCCAACGTGTGTAATACATCCGAATCTGCACGCCCGTGGTCTTCGATGGGGTTTCCATGACTTCCTTCAGCTTGACTAGTGACGAACATGACTACCTTCAGGATAAGGTTTGTTAGATGGCCCGTATACAACCGCGGCTATATATATATATATGGATATATGGTCACGCGCTCCGCAGCCGCCCCCCCCTCCCAACCCAAAGGTCAATGGTCCGGATATAGGGTGGGGCCCCCCCCTCCCCTGTTGTGTGGGGTGTGGGGTTCCTCTTCCCCCTGTGGGGTGGTTGTGGGGTTTTGGGGTTTATGGTTCAGCTTACGCTTTTGAGTTTTGGGTTTACGGTTGCAAGGTATATAAGGCTTCGAATCGACAAAGGCTTAGGGAGGATTTGCGGTGTATGCTTTGCTTGAAGCTTAGAGCCTGCAGTTAGGTGGGGTTCAGGGTTGGGTGTAGCGTTTTAAGTACAAGTTAAGCTTGCTCAAAACAGGGGCACGGGCTGCGTTATAGGGTATACGGCTTGCTTGCGAAGGGCTTGCGCGGAGCCCTGGCCGCCAGCACCACCCCACCATCCAGTGGCAGTTCCAACGGCCCCCAACCCATTCCGCACACGCCAGCCCCGCCCACCCCCATCAGACCATGCCTTTGGGGCGGGGGGGGGGGCTAGGAACGCCAGACGCCTGACCATATATATATATATATATATATATATATATATATATATGTATCCTCAACTGGATCTGTAAAGTCCACAAGTTAAACTTTGCTGATTCCTAGGATTTCTAAAGCAAGTTTGGTGTTTCGCGAACAAAAGCTTGCTTTGACACGCATTCGATTTACATGGGTTGAGATTGAAAACCCGATAGGAGACTGTGGTCTACAAACCGTCAAACTTTGTTCAGTTCACGTGCGAATTTGCTTTCTAAGCCTGTTATGTTGGAGATATGTTACCACAAGTATTGCGCTTCCTTTTTTGCGTTATATGACTATGTGGCAAGGACAACATCAACCACCACCAAACCTCTTACAAAACAAACGGAGTGCGAGCTCACTACTTGCCAACATGCTGTAAAAGTCCTGCCCCCAGTTCAGCGCACTTGGATGGATGTGTACCGCAACATCAACACTCTATGAATACTACATGTTTTCCTCGTCACTGTTTCTGCTGGTGTGAACCAGCAGGCTGAGAAGGAGATACAAGTGGAGTGATCAATTCCCCTGCATCCGAAATCCCAGACATGGCTCACACGAACGCGGAGGTTTTTACACGCAAGCAAAAGACTGAAGTTAGTGCTACGTTGGGCGTGGCACCTACAACTATGGTACATGTGTTTTGTTTAAAAGCGTGCTCAAGGCTCCAACTGTGCATAGCCTAAAGAGCGACGGAAAAATAAATGAACATGTACATCTGGCATGAGCTGCAAAGGTGGCATGCACTTCAGCACTCCTCCTTCGCGGCCCCGCCAGGGAGCTGCGACCTACTTGCTACTGCAGGTCCAACCCGTCAGGGTGACGACACACCTACCCTGAACTACCTGGCAAAAGCTGGGCCAAGTGCCCTCACTATGCGAGGGCTCTCAAGGCACCTCGTGTGGGAAAAAGACACAGCTACGGATGAGCTCACTGAGAGATCCAACCCGTTAGGGTGGAGTAGTTCCTACCCTGTGCTGTGGTGGATGTGGTCTGCAGCGCTGCCGTGGCACTGCTGGCACACTTGAAACTCAACAAACCTGTGCGAGTGGGCGAGCGTGGAACAGGTCTTAGTGCGGTGGAACTTGGTCCCTTCGGGTGTTGCAAAGTAACGCGTTGGTGCTCCACCTGCCTGCTCACGCGTGCGAGTTGTTTGTGAGGGGCGGCGTCTGGGCGCTGCAGCAACAGACTGCGAGCTTGCTGCCTCCTCACGTGCAGAGATCTCGGCCTGGATGGCCTGCGCAGTTTGATCTCGAAGGCGCTGTAACTTGCGCGCCTTGCGGGGGCTCAGAGACAACACGGGTGTCCCTGCCTCTCGGCGGGAGATTACGCCTTGAAGGCACCACTTGAAGAACTCCCACACTGCAATGAAGCAGATACCAATGCAGATGATGGATACTGCCAACATCAAATCTGCATCAAGCGACACGGGGGCAGACAAGTCTTCTTCCTCGTCCGTTGTCTGGCTGGCAGCACCTACGACCTGAAAGAAGGCTAGCAGGACAGCGAAGGCACTCAGCTGCAGGTCTTGCTGCGCCAAGGTCCCAGTGCCAAAGCAGCTTGGGTCTCACTGAAGGCCTGGACTTCCGCCCGCCGAGCTATGCCATGCTCAAGCAAGCCCCAGATGGCTGCGAGCTCAAGGATCCTCGCAGATGCGGCCTGCTCAACTCCTGGGCAGTAGGCAGGGATGATCTCGCCAGACTCATGCTGCTCTCGAAGGTAGTTGGCGCGCACCCTTAGGTGGCGGGTTCGCCAAGACCCTTGGCCGATAGCGATGGCCAGTGCAGAGTGTGAGTCAACCCTCAACGTCTTGTCGAAGCTAGAAACCCCGAACTCACTCAGCATGGCCTCTGCTGATTGAAGGGCAACTACAGCGTCAAGTCCAGCAACAAGCTCGGCTTCTGCGGTGCTGAGGGTGACAAAAGACTGTCGTGCTGAACGCCAGCACACCGGCGACCCGTGAAGGAAAACCACCCACCCCGTGTGAGAACGATTCCCTTCCGGCGCATAGCTGGCATCACTATACGCGATCAATCCTGTGTCATCCGCGTCAGCGGTGAGAGCCAGCGCCTTGGTACGCTGCACATACGCAAGGGCCTTCTCTGCAATGCGGATGGCTCGTTGCGGCGCCTTCGTGCTGAGAGAGGCAAGCACACAAGCAGTGAAAGCTAAGTCAGGCCGAGTGCGTTGGCTTAGCCACAGGATTTCTCCAGTCAGCCTCTGTGCTGTTCGAACGGTCTCCTCGGTTGGGGACTCGTCCGTTAGGAGAGTGTCAAACGAGACAAGGTCTCGCGGACAAGGGACCTTACCTAGTGCAGTGGGCTTCACGTTGTTGAGACGCAGGAGCTCTTCGGCGTAAGCCTGCTGGGACAGCACAAACCCGGAACCTTGCACTAGGATTTCAACCCCTAAAAACCTCAGCGGGTGCTCTGCGGTGGCAAGTGCGAGAGGCGTCGTTTTCCAGATGCCCTGGATGGCCGTAGCCAAGGCTTCGATCACCTCTTTACTGCCTGCAAGCAAAAAGTCGTCAACGTAAGTGAGCAACCCTCCTACGACTACCCCGTCAGAGGTGCGAACAACACGCCACCAGTTTGGGTCCAACCTTCCTTGCTGGAGCTGCAGTTCAACTCCGTCAACAACACACCTCAGCGCCCGAAGTTGGCAGTCTCTGAAGTCCGACCAAAGCTTAGGCGACTCCCTCAACCCGTGCACAGCGTGCGTGAGGATCCAAAGCTCAAACCTAGTCTCTCTCACTAACAACCTAGGCGGCGTGAGAGCAAACACTGGAAAACCTCTGCCTTGCGGGATTGGGGTCAACAGAAAAGCTGAGGTGACATCTAGAGACCCGATGCACCAATTCCTCTTGGAGCTGATGATTACAAAACAACGGAGTGTCTCTGCAGCAGCACCTGAAGCGTAGACTTCAGACCCTGTGCCGGGGGCGTGGTTGCCACAAGCGACCAAGCGAGCCTTGCGTTTGTGGTAAGCTTGACCCTTCCGGGTAGCGAGGGCAGCGTCACCCTCAGAAGGGTCTGGTGGCTTGACTGTGAACACAAACTTAGACGGAACCACCTTCACTTCCTTACGCCTTAGCCAACCTCCCGAACGGACCTCTGCAGTGGGCAGTCGCCGCACAGCCTTCTCAATGACACCGATCTCTTTGTGAATGGACGGCATCCACTTCTCGATGCATTGCTCTGGACCGCTCATGTTTTACTCCAAAGCCAGAGAGAGATCCAACGTTGCTGCGGCGCCTGAGCTATGCCGACCTCGGGCCAAGCAGCTCGAGTGAAGCGCTTCCCACGCACCCCGTATTGGGATGGGAGGGCGGGTGAACTTGAGCATATGATCGTGCGGCTTTTCGCTAGATCAACGCTCACCAAAAACATTCAAGAACTAACTATGGACCGCTCATGTTTTACTCCAAAGCCAGAGAGAGATCCAACGTTGCTGCGGCGCCTGAGCTATGCCGACCTCGGGCCAAGCAGCTCGAGTGAAGCGCTTCCCACGCACCCAAACCAGCATTGGAACTCTTCAGAGAAAACAGAAGCGCCCCAGCCCCCAAAATAGCCAATGCTCACTGGCCCAGCCGTTTGGCAAAGCCACTTGCGCGGACGCTGGCGGTGAAGTTCATGAACAGCTTGGCGAGCAATCGACACAGCGGACGCGGGTAGGGTTCTGCAACAATAGTCCACCATTGTCCTTGTTCATTTTTCCCTGCGAGCATAAAGTGCTTGAGGCCAGTTCGGAGGCAACAACCCCGACGAGCACCAATGCACCTATAGTCCTGCAGCAGCTCCAAGGGCATGTGAACGCTGAGGAAAGTGGTGGATTTCCGCCAGGGCGTCCCAAACATGCAAAGCTCAACAGTGGCAGTGAAAGTGAGCCTGCGACGACTGAGACGACGAACCTGCGGGCAGAGCCAAAATCGGAGCTAACATGCTCAACCAAATGATCCCACCATGTGCGCTGCATCGCGATTTTCGCTTGTCTGATGCGATCCTTCCCCTCATCCGTCCTTCGCCTGAGCTCCTCAACCTGTTGCATTTTGTGCTCCTCCAACCGTTATATCAACGTGAGGGCCTGGCTCTCAACCAATTCCGGGCAACCGCTTTTGACCCTAAGCCTCAACGACTTACCATCGGGAGGATAAAGCTTGCAACTACCGGCGGACCAAACTAGCTTGTACCCCAACTGCTCTATGATAGCACCCATGAAAACAATTGGTTGCACAAGGCCGTCCCTTCCGGGTGGCAGTAGGAGAGTACCCGCGCGTGTCAAGCGCATGATTGTGCTTTGGTCGCCGGCTAAACTCACTTGTACCTCCTCTGCGGCCTCCCACTCCTCCTCAGATGATGCTTGCCGCATGGGGTGAGTGGCACCGGAGTCGAGAAGGGCGTAACCAATGAGAGGTGGTTGGGATGCAACGGGTGATGGCTCCACCGCGGGCTCAATGGGAAAGTCCCGGTTTGGGGGGCCCGAAACCGGGAAACAACTTGAGGGCATAACTGAGCGAATGGTGAGCCTCTTCACCGAAGGATTGGGTGCAGACGATGCGGGCGCAGCCGATGCCGGTGGCACTGGGGGCTGCTGCGACGCAGTACTCAAGCCTTCCGGCTGAGGTTGAGGCGGCTGGGCTTGCGGCGCGGTGCCGCTGCACGGTGGATTGGCCTCCAACTGCCTCAAAGCCTGGACTGCCTGTTGCATGAAGGTTTCCATGTTGAGCACTGGCGTGGCTTGGACAACGGGTTGGCCCGAGGATGTGGAAGCTGCCTGTACGGACGGTTTCTGATCTGGTGCTTTGGGTTCCGCCTTACCTGCCTTGCAATCCTTAGCACGATGCTCCTCCGAGCCACAATTCAAGCACTTCTTAAACCGTTCCGCTTTTGACAACTCGTTCATGGAGTGGGGGCTTTTGCATTTGGTTCCAAACCTGCACCCCTTTGGCGAAAGGAAATACTTGCATGTGTTGCCAGTCCCTCCACCTTTGGCTCCACTCCCCTTTCCCCCCGACTTATCCCCTGCAACACCCGCTGTCTTCAATGCAAGGTGACCTGATCCACCCTTTTTGGCAACCTGAGCTCCAGCCAAAGTCTCAAACTCGGCCAACAAATGTTTGTGGTAGGATTTGACCGCCTCTTCCGAGGGTCGACCGTGCAACTGCAGCGCACTTTTCACCATCTCGGTTCGCCATGAAACCTCCGGTTCCTTAGAGATGACTGGCTTTGTCATTGAGGTTAGGCCTCCCACCAAAACCATTGGGTCCGGCAAACTCATACCAAAGTCTATGCACCCCTGATACCACCGTCCCCACGCCCTCAATGCCGACACACCTGAAGCTGCATCCTGTACCACGTGGGGATTTTGCAAGTTGCTCAACACCAGGTTGCGTTCCCCTATTCCCCCAGGCTGGTAGGTCGTGTACAGCCTAAACAGGATTTGCGATGCAGCTTGATTCGCCTTGCGGGCAATGATATCAGAGTTCACTGTGGGGTCCAGGGCATCCAAAAGCATCGCGCATGCACGTGCATTCACTCTCCCCCACTTGCCTTCTGTAAGCTCTGGCCTCTCGTCAGGCTCAAGTGTCAAGCGCTCGATGGGGGATGCGACGACCCACTTATCGTACGCATCTTTGCTTACCTGGACTACCCCTGACCACCGAAGTTGAGAAGAATCCGAAAAGTCACTCATCAAGCCTGCAATGAGTTGCAACCAATCCTGGAATTCCAACGAGCCTCCAGCTGGATCGGGCGGGGCTAGTTTGGGAAAGGTTGTGATGCCCGTTTTCACCGTTTCTGGGGCATCCTCCTTCTTGGTACTGCTAAGGTGCTGGGCTTGCAAAGTTTGCAGCTGCTGCACACCCAACAGTACAGCATCAAGCACGGTGTTACCTGATGTGGGAGGGCCTTGGGTTCCCCCCGACACACTGGCTGCTACTGGAGTCGTGCTGGCCTGAGCTGCTGATGCCTGTGGAATTGGGGCACTTGCGGCAGCAGCTGACTGGAAACTAGAGCCCGAAGCCCTGATCTCGCCCAAACCCAGGTTTTCGGCTCGAGAATGGGGGTTTGGGCCAGAAGAGGCGGAATCCCCTTGTGCACCAGCTCCTGAACTGCTAGGCTGCCCAACCCTTCCGGGTGGTGTGGCATTGCTAGGTAACCTTTGGGAACCTTGCAACCCCGACCAAAAGTTAGACCATAACCCTGAAGTTGCTGCTGCTGCGGTTTGGGCGGGCGCTCTCAAAGCCTCATGGACCTGATACGCGATCGGAGTGTGCACCTGTGCATCCTGAAGGGGCGGCCTGGGAACCTCATCACGGGTTGTTGGAACTACCGGGGCACTACCTGCCACTACGGTTTCTCTCCTTACTTGCTCCGTGAGGGCTCGCTCCCTTTGTGCAGCCTCCTCCAGTTGCCTCCGCATCCTCTGTATTTCTAGGTCCTGAGCCTGCGCTCGCTGATCAAACCCCGCTAACTGCCTTGCAACCTCAGCTTGAATGGCTTCTTGAGGCAAAGACGATGAATCTGTTCTTGATTGGGGCCTCTCGGGCATACCCGCATACAATAAAGGAGCCCTTGATTCTAAAGCTTGCATGCGCTGCAACATGTCCGCGCTCAACAAAGGGCCATCCCTTCCGGGAGGCGGTGCAAAGGATGTTGGCGTACCATGCGCTCCCAACTGTGGTGGCGAGCTCGTATGAGAACCCAAACTCCCATCTCCCAAGGCCATGGGCCCTGATGCACCGCTCGGACTATCACGGGTATGTGATGTTGTTGTTCGTGGTGGTGTGGCGTGTGTGCCTTGCAACACTGCGGGTACCTGCACCACCTCAGTGCGCGCAACACGGAAAAATCCCCAACCCTCGTCATGAGCTGGAGCCCTGAAGTAGGGAATCCTTCAACCATCTCAGCTATGGTTGGCAATCCCTGTTGCGATCGTGGGGTCACAAACCCCTCCGTGGAAGCTCCAGCGACTGCTCTACCCCCTGGCTCTGCGTTACCACTCGCGGTACCTAACATGCCAGTGCTGGCCTCTGGCCCTGGGCTCCCGCCCGGCGCGACATTGCCGGGTAACGGCACAACCATCTGCACCTCATCACCGCCTACAGTGGCAGTCGACACCTGTGGCATTCCCCCTGAGTCTGCGCAAACCCCAGTCTGGTCTATGCCTCCAAGTGCCCCTCCCGTAGCCATAGGTTCAAAACCCATTCCACCTGTTTGGCCATGCACAAGTGTTGGCGTTGAACCTGTCTGAATACCATCCCTCCCGGGAGGTGGGGATGGATTTGCTGTGGTGCCATAGCCCTGCCCAAGCGTTGGGCTCATAACCTGCTGGTGTGAACCAGCAGGCTGAGAAGGAGATACAAGTGGAGTGATCAATTCCTCTGCATCCGAAATCCCAGACATGGCTCACACGAACGCGGAGGTTTTTACACGCAAGCAAAAGACCGAAGTTAGTGCTACGTTGGGCGTGGCACCTACAACTATGGTACATGTGATTTGTTTAAAAGCGTGCTCAAGGCTCCAACTGCATAGCCTAAAGAGCGACGGAAAAATGAACATGTACAACTGGCATGAGCTGCAAAGGTGGCATGCACTTCAGCAGTTTCCATATTTCTCACTGCCTCTCTGTATGTGGTGCGAAACATATGCACACATAACTTCAGGACAGCATCACCAAAATCGTTTCTTTGTGCCCTTCTGCCCGTATATCTAGTACAGATACCTTGTGAAGCTTGTTTATCGCCTTTGAATGCCTTTGATCAGCTATAGCTCTCTGCCATGAGTGTTGGAACGGACATGATACCGCTTGTACCCTCCACTTATGATATATGGAAATCCTGCACACACACACACACACACCAAACATAATTGGGACTGTTGCTTCGCATGTGGTACGGCAGTGCTTCGGAAAGTCTCTCTTGTAGTATGACAGTCGAAACATGGGTATGAACATCATTGGCTATGCCCGTCTTTGTTTCTTCCCTTCAGCTAATACCATTTGATTTTGACATGCATGATGACAATGCTGGATTGCGACCTCGTCAACGTGATATGCGACAATGATGCATTCGGAAAGCGATGAATGTCGAATATGCCACCGTGATGAAAGCAAAAGATTTTGTTATCGCCGGAGCTGATTTCACATAGACAATGGTGGGTCAGATTTAGGATGTAAGATCCTGATTAAGCTAGACGTCCTCATCATATGTCATATCTACAGTGTACATGAACCTGGATGTAGACGAGTACATTTCACATCAAAGGTGCTTCTCTCTCCCTCAGCTTCGTCCTCTCCTGTCCCCCCTCCCCCTCACTTCCGCCCTCCCCCCCTCCCCTGAGATGTAACCTGGACGTGTATCCCCTCGCTAGGCGTACAGGAACACAGGCACTCAGGTGTCTCTTTTGCTACAGGTGCACAGCTGTAGTCCACTGCACTAGAACCTTGAGCAACAGGCATGGATACATGCAAGTGATACGTGAAACAGACAGGCACCTGGATGTGTAACATTCAGTGTTTCAACCAGACACAAATTTAAAACACGTAGAACTGCATGGCCGTGGAGTCGGCATTCTACAAGCCTGTTATTGCTCGGGATTAGTTGGCGGAGGATTGAACTACATTTGCGACTTGCCAGAAACTATACACTCTCAGCCTGGAGACAGCCTCATGAAAAGAGCAGAACACGCACGAAACACAAACGGATCTTCGGTTGACAACTTTTGCTTGAAAGTTTGCCCACTTGTGTTCAGTTCCCTCGCTTGATGAAAGCATACTGCACATAACAGATGTAGAGCTTAGCTCCACTTGATGCCAGCATGACATCTTGCGGCATCTTATGCTGAGATAAGTATCTTCTTTTCTGATGAGTTCTTCAGGAAGTACCTTTTCCTGTGCACTAGCCCATCTAGCCCACCACCATCCCCTACATCCACCGTGTAGGAACTAGCTAGAGTAGTCGTACTAGCCGAGCAACGACAGCGAGCTAACAAGCAGTAGCGCACGACAACTCTCCTTTTTCATGGATGTGGCATAAATCCCAGTTAGCCTGGAGATTGTCGCTAGCCTTCGGCTAGCCCTCCCCAGGGTGGGTTGGGTGGGTACTTCAAAATTACCCCCCAATGGGGGACTTTATCCAGAATGGCCACGGAAGTGTACAAGGTTCCTCGACATTCCAAGTCAAGCTATCCAAGCCTTGCAAGCTGACGCACACAGCAAGAGCAATAGATAGCAATAGAAACTTCGTTTCTAGCCGAAACACCTACGATGGTTTCGGTGGGAAGATTATCGGGCTATCACACGTAGTCGTAACTCGTTCCTCGTCACGAGGTACGTGCACTAGCCCATCTAGCCCACCACCATCCCCTACATCCACCGTGTAGGAACTAGCTAGAGCAGTCGTACTAGCCGAGCAACGACAGCGAGCTAACAAGCAGTAGCGCACGACAACTCTCCTTTTTCATGGATGTGGCATAAATCCCAGTTAACCTGGAGATTGTCGCTAGCCTTCGGCTAGCCCTCCCCAAGCGGAGCCAGTCAGGCTACCAGGGATCTAGCCTACGGACCTTCCGGCCAAAACGCGACACCCTCGCCGGTGCCTCTCGCTTTCGCACCCCTAGCTCCCGATAGAAGCTATCGGAGTGCGCGAGTAGCCGGTCCAACATCCTCCAACGGAGTTCGCCCCCCTTGAGGTCTATCCTCAAGCCGGGGTCAAAGGACCCGAAAGGTTCTCTCCGTACCCACTGTAGCTGTAGCTCACAGTTCCTGTGGAATAGCTCTTCGGCCGTCTCCATCAGGATTAGCATGTAGTGTCGCAGCACTCATTTTTCCCCGTGCACGCCAGGATTGGTTTGCAGATGGAGCACCCATCTGTAGTGAAACCTCTTGAGATTAAAAGAGGGAATCGGACGTCGTATATAAAGCTGCTTGCCGGCGCAAGCTCGTGGATCGATCAACAAATGCCTGCCGGCACAAGCATCGAGATGCGACCCCTTACCTGCCAAAGAAAAGCAGCTTACGACACCCCTTTCTGCCACGCCTCAACTATAAGTGATTCATCTAGGCCCCGGGGGCGTTAACCCTTGCTGCAAACGGGGTCGAAATAAAAAAAGGTTATGAACCGTTTTAGAAAAATTGCATTCGTTCTAATAGGGTTTAAACCGTTCACTCAAAAGCTGCGTTTTCCCAACCAAAAAAAACACGTCCCCTTGAAACAAAATCGGTCCTTTTCTGGTAGCACGCACAAGCCCTCGCCAGTCCAAAACCCTCCCTAACAAGGCCCATAACACATCCCTATTACCGTTCAGAAACTACACAAGCTCAGGTCCTCTTTTTCCACTGTTCCGACACTCACGCTCGGAGCACCTGGTTTCTGTAGTCCCCTGCATTCCCCTGCCTTTCTAGCCGTATACATACTACCCATGAGCCTCTTTCTTCAAGGCGGCTGGCACTGGGCGCATCGCGAAGCCTTCGCGGTAGCACCCTGAGCCTGCTGCCCTGAATGAAAAGTCTGCGGCCCGTGGCCAAAAACTGCATTGGCTGAAAAAGCTCCCCAGCAGCCAGGACGGCAACAGAAACTTCAAGGCCAAGCCTCAGGAACTGCTTCTCAGCATTGATCGTCGTCGTCATCAAAATTAAGATCCAAAAGCTCGTCAAGCTCTTCGCGGGCAGAACGCATCACCCTCAAGTCAGCGATCATCTTCGCATGCTTCTCAGCCAGAAGATTGTTTTTTTCCTCCATCACTTGCACCAGCTGCTGTGCTAACTCCGCGGCTTTGGAGTGCAGAGTTCTGTTCAGTTCCTGCAGCTCACTCACCTTCGACTGGGAGGCTTCTAGCTGTTCTTGCAAGGACTTTTCTGAGGACTTCTCAGCCACCTCATTGCGGGGTTTCGGTTTTGGGCTTGGGTCCTCGTTGATATTCACGATAGTAGGCGGCGGATACAGCTCTACCTGGGTGTCTGGAAAATCGCCTTCCCATTCCAGGCATGCATTCTTGCGCTTCAGGCCAGTCTGGTGCACTGCAGTAGAACTAGCAGCAGGCACAACCGGTGAAGCCAACGTGCGCCCCGCTGCCCAAGTCCCTGGATCAACCTGGCTGTCGAACAGCACAGAGTCGTTGTCCAGCATCACTTGGCTATCGAACAAACGTTGGCTGGACATCCTGAAAGGCACACCGCTCAACACCGAAACTGACAGAGCTTAACTTCTGCGGTTCATGAAATGCAGCAGTACAGCAAATGCTCTCCCCTGTCCCATCCTAGATGATATTAATGCATAAACCTTGGGTGGGACCTCGGGACACAGACCTCAGGACACACAACCCCGGACATGCCCCGGACATGCCCCGGACATGCCCCGGACATGCCCCGGACATGCCCCGGACATCCCGGACACCACCCCGGACACCACTCCGGACATCCCGGACACCCCCTCAACACAACCCCGTCCCCCCCCCCGAAACTCCTGACATAACCCCGGACACCCAGGACTCCCTACGGCCCTACGGCTTTGGCCCACAACTTTTTTGTTTGTGGGTTGTCTGAGAGCAGATTGTTCACAGGTGAATCGATACATCCCTTTGCAAGCTTCAAAAGTGAAGCTTGGCTGACAGGGAACCCGGTGACACTGTGCACAGTAACACCCTGAGAAACCCGACCTCAACAGTAAGCACGAGTGTGTACCCAAACCGCTTCTCCAGAGCCTACAGCTTCAGATACTGCTGAGGTCTGTACTTGTCCTAGTCCTAAGGCTCTGCTCTCAGACGCTGATCCCACTATTCTCCCGCACGTCTTGGTGTCAGTTGTATCTTCCCAGGATTCGGAAAAAGGCAAGAATGGGTTAGCTGCAAAAGCAGCAGCCCACAGTGTAGCTGCCAAGCAGCACCCCTGCCAAAGGGATAGCTGCGAAGCAGCACCCTTGCCGATGGGTTAGCTGCAAAAGCAGCAGCCCACAGGATAGCACCCCTGCCGAAGGGATAGCTGCGAAGCAGCACCCCTGCCGAAAACAACTGTTAAAAACCGCACCCCGATGAGATGGGGTTGCGGGGAGCAGGCAAGTGGGTAGCCAACAGTGGCAGCCACGAAGCCAAGGTGAATGATCCATAAGGTCACAGGTTAGCAGCAGAAGCTGCAGCCTGGACGCTAAGGATGCCGCACAGTTCACCTCTCGCGGATCCACTTCAGCAGCTGGCCGGTTCTTTTGGACTCCAGTGTCGGGTCCTGTTGGACCTGCCTCTCCAGGTGAGTGAGAGCCGTCTGGAGGCTTTTGTCAGACACGATGTGAATCCTGGCTCCGTGGCAGGTCTCAGGTCCCTCCAGGCTCAGATGAACGAACAAACAATTCGTGGGCAGCACGACTCCCCTCCCAGGGCGGCATGTCACACACCAGCCATCCCGCTCAACTGCCGTGAGGAACTCTTCTGCACGCATCCGCTCCAGGTGCTGCAGCATCTCGGCCGTCGTGTTGCCGGCTAGCTTCTTCACGGGGAACCCCAAGTAGATCTCCTTGCCTTCGCAGCAGATGCGCAATTCGGGCAAGCCCCAGTCAGTGGACATCGAGAGGCGGCCGGAGTCCCCGGCCATCTGGTAAAAGTACAACTGCCAGATCTCTTGCAGCTCCTTGCTCGAGGGTCGTGCCACGGAACGCAGTGGCACCGGCAGGATCTGGTCCAGCTGCTGCAAGAAGGGCCTGGCCACATTGTCTCTGGTGACCACCGCACACGAATACTTCTGGCTGCTCCTCAGCAGCATCTGCTCCACCCACTTCTTTTGCTCGCTGTAATACTCGTGCCGGGTCACATCCCGGGTAAAGCCTTCCATCGGCGTTGGTGGGAGCAGAAGGGGCACTGTCATCTCATCCTCTGGCTCCGTTGCGCAGTTGATGATTTCATCGGGAAGCGGGTTCTCCTTGAGGTGCTTCAAACAGATTGACCACCAAGGCGGGGGTCTCGGCAGCTGCCTGGCTGTTCGGATGATCAAGCTTGGCCTTCTTGTTCGAACCCCTCACTGTCGCCTTCGCGGCCAGCTTGTCCCGCTTCTTCACCTCCTTCTTGCAGTCTGAGGTGAATTCGCGGAAGTTTTTAATCTGCTGCTTCGTGTCCAACACTGCCTGGCAGTGCTTGCCAAGGTGCCACTCCTTCATGTAGGCTGCCAGATCCTTCTCCATTGACACCATGGCTTCGATGTCAAGGCTTTCGTCACCAGCCTTGGTGTTCCATTCTGCGATGGACTCCTCCATGGCAGTCTCCAGGTCCTTGATCTTGCCATTCAGCACTTTCGTCTTTTCCTCGGCTTCTCTCTTCACGGGGACGTCTGACATGCACAAAGCATTCGTCAAGTCCTTGCACAAGGTGTCTGCTGTGGCCTTCTGACGCTTCAACAGCTCGGACATCGAAGCATTTGCCTTGTGGATAGCGTTGGTGAGGCTGAGCTTTGCCACTGCCAAGGAGGGAAGCTGGGTTGCTTGCTTCTCCTTCAACTCTTTCCTCTTTTGATCAGCTTTCTCCTTGAGTGCCAAGGCTTGCTGCTGAAATTCAGCAGCTCTGTTCTCAGCAACTTCCTTCTCTTGCTCCAAATCTCGTCGCACCGCGACGGCCGGAACGTAGGCCTGCTTGCCCTGCTGCTCTGACAGAAGCCGCTCTGTTTGGAGCTTGTCAGAAGCACGTTTCATGCGAGGTCCGATTTCCTCTTCGAAACCATCAAGCTGCTCGCCATCGCCAAGGTCAGTCCGCTGCCGCACGGATGCTGCAACGGTATGGCGGTCCACGACATTTTCCAGACCTCCGTTGTTGACCCGGAGGCAGAGTTCCCCGTTGATCTCCTTGGTCACAACGTCCGGATCTGTGCAGCGCTGCTCGTAGGCTACCATAGCATCCTCCAAGGTACTGTACTGCTTCAGGATCATTTCCCGTGCGCACCAGTCGCGGGGGGTCATGTATCGTGAGCCGCTGCAATCTTCGTTCCCAGTCTGGCGAGTCTCTTCCAAGGCCCCCACTGCCGTTGCGAAGGTCCTGCGGCTTTTCTTTGACTCGGTTGCCCGCTTCCGTTTCTCTTGGCGGTACCACTGGGCACGCTCCGAGGAACCCATCTTGGCCACGCTTCCCCTCAGGGCCTCAGCGCTTTTTCGAGCTTTCTTGGCCTCCTCGCTTTCTTTGGCTTCTTCGGCAGAGCCCTTCTTCGGTGCTTTAGCCATCCGAGAGAGGCACCGGTCTGTGGACGAACAGCAGGAGCAGATCCGCCTCAAGCAGTTCCTTCCAGTTGGGTAGCTCGTCAAGATGCTTGTCTCTTCCTCACACCTGATGCACATGATGCTCTGAGGCATCTCCTGGTCCGGGGCATCTGTCATGCTTGCTGCGGGGCAGGGGAGCACGAGTGTGGGAGCTGAGGGGCTTGTGGAGCCAAACAAATCGCTGCAAGACACAAAAACAAGAACCCTGAGTTCAATGGCTGTCATCAGGGAACTACCCGGCAAGCTTACTCAGCGAACACAGAAGGGTTATCGGAAGACTGTTTTGCACTATTCTCAAGCTTGCTGTGTGCACACACACACACACATCTGCTCATCCACCTACCATCCTAGCAGGTCCTATCTACGAACAGGCAGACCGCCACCATGGCAACCGACACCGCTTAGAAGCGCTAGTCGGAATCCGAGAGGTGGATCGCTTCTTTTGGCAGGTTCAAGTGAGGTGGGAAACGCAGCTTGCGCTGAGCATTCTCTGGCATGTCTCGCCCTGAGCTAGTAGAACGCCTCCGTCTGTCGCCAACCTTGCTTCCGGAGCTTTGTGCTGGCTCAGATTCGTTCTTGGAGCTCTTGCTTGCTGGCGAGAGCCAGTTTTTGGATGAAGCTTTGGCTTTAGCCAAACACTCGAAGAGGTGTGTTGCTTTCTCACTCAGGACGAGTGGACTCTGTGGCGCAGCATCATCAACGTCCATGCCCGGATCATCATCCGAAAAAAGCTCGTCAACCAGTCGCTCAAGCTCTAGCTCCAAGTCATCGGACTGGTGACGTGGTAAGTCCTGGGTGCTGCCTTCTGGCTGGTGACGTGGTAAGTCCTGGGTGCTGCCTTCTGGCTGGTGACGTGGTAAGTCCTGGGTGCCATCTAAACCAGCTGTGCTGGTGTCACGAGGCAGAGTCTTTGGGGCTTCCTCTTCAGCTGAAGCCTCCGGCTTTGTGCTGGTGTCACGAGGCAGAGTCTTTGGGGCTTCCTCTTCAGCTGAAGCCTCCGGCTTTGTGCTGGTGTCACGGTCACGAGGCAGAGTCTTTGGGGCTTCCTCTTCAGCTGAAGCCTCTGGCTTTGTGCTGGTGTCACGAGGCAGAGTCTTTGGGGCTTCCTCTTCAGCTGAAGCCTCTGGCTTTGCGCTGGTGTCACGAGGCAGAGTCTTTGGAGCTTCCTCTTCAGTTGGAGCCCTTGGCTTTCGAACCCTGTTGGCCTTGGGGTTGCGAGTCTTTGGGGTTACCTCTTCAGTTGAAACCTTTGGCTTTGTAGCTGTTTTGGCCTTCGGGGTTCGGGTCTTTGGGCTTGCCTCTTCAGTTGAAGCCTTCGGCTTTGCACTGCTTTTGGCCCTCGGTTTTCGAGTCTTTTGTGTTGCCTCTTCAACTGCAGCCTTTGGTTTGGAACCTTTTGTGGCGCTTGGCCTCGGGGTCTTTTCAAGGATACAAGCTGCTGATGTACCCGGTGGCTTCGTGTGCGGCAGAAGCTCCACTGCGCAGGCTTTGCAACGGTTGCCTGCAGTGAGCACGCCAGAGTTGACCGCTGCCTCCACGAGCGGCGAGGCAACAGCGGCCAGCTGCACTGGCGAGAGAGCGTTCCCGATCGCATGCAGGGCATGGGTGTCTCTCGAGAACAAGGCCGCGTGGCTTGCACGCTGCCCCAGAGCGCTGCACCGCTCAGCGATGCTGAGCCACCTGTGCAGTCGCATGACCTGCCATGGCCTCGACAAGTCCTCGCAACTCAGAAGAAACAAAGGTGGCCCCGTAGTCCTCAGTGATGGGATCTTGCCCCAACCCCACTTCCCGCCGAAAGTTCTCAAGGGGTTTCGGTCGAGCTCCACAACAACCGTGTTCGAGGGCAGCGGCTTGCCTTGGGCACGATGCTCTTCGATGCACTGAGATATGGTCTGCTTGTACAATGTGAGGTTAGCAGCGTGCCCTGCACACAAACTCTGCACATCGGTCGCAGCCAAGCTCAGATCCAAAATCTCTTCCAGTGTGACTGCCGGGAGCAGATCCGTGCAGCACAGGGGGGCAGGGAGGAACGCCTGCATGGGGTCTGGCAGGCAGTCTCTCCTTAGCCCTCTGATGAAAAAACGACCTCTCTTGACTGGCAGAAACTCCGCAGCATCCTTTTTCACGGTGTCTACCAAAAAATATGGCAGTGACACTTCAAGTCTCAAGAGCATCTCATTCAGAAACTCAGCATGGTTGGCATCAGCCAAATGTGAGCTGTTTTCCAGAATGAAAAACAGAAGACAGCCACGCGAGCCTTCCTCACATATCATGCTTACAACTGATTCAAAAACATCTGTGCGGCCTTTTTCGTCCTGGGCGCCCTGCCTTAAACCTGTGGAGGCAAAAGGCTGACAAGGGGGCCCGCTTATCAAGCCTTCCGCACTTGACAGTTTTGACAGCACGACATTCCTCTCGATGTCCCCTTCTTGCAAACCCAGTTTGACTTCCGAAGTCCCCTGCAAACCCTGGTTTCGCAGAGCTCGCCAAAACGGCACCAAGTCCATGTTGAAATCGTAGGCTGCGCATGGCCTGTAAACAAGCCCTGCTTTCTGCATCCACTCTCGATAAGCAGAGATGCCTACACAGGGCTCAGCAACCACAGGTGCACGCCCAGCTTTGAGCTCCAAGGACTCATCGCATACAGGAGCTTCGCTGCCCCAGTCTCCATCATGCTGCAACCCACTAAAAACAAAAGCTTGGCTTGAGAAAGAAAAGAAATCAGGATGATGGCTCCGGCTGTCTACGCTATTCTTGGAACTGGCTTTGCTCACTCTCAGTGACAAACTCAGGACTGATGTAAACATTTCCACCCACGGAAAAAGACAAGCAATCATGCAATGCAGTCTCTCAGTCAGGCAATTGGGTGGCACAGTCTACCCTTGCAATGCACTTGTTTCCATTTCCATGCAAGGCCTTGAGACAGGCAATCATGCAATCTCTGAGTCATGCAATTCGGCGACAGCATTCCACCGCAAACTCTTATTGTCTGCGACAGCATTCCACCGCAAACTCTTATTGTCGGCGACAGCATTCCAGCATTCCACCGCAAGCTCTTATTGCCGAAAAAAAACCGCACTCAGATTCTGGACCCTTCCTTCCACCATTGCCACCACCAAGTGGTCCCATCATCTGTCTCCATTCGTTGACCCTTCCTTCCACCATTGCCACCACCAAATGGTCCCATCATCCGTCTCCATTCGTTTCCAGCACCACTTCCAAATGATAGTCGCAACCCTTTCCCCTCGCGGGGATCTGGATCGCTCGGATCGCTCCTGTGTGCGGCGGGTGATCACACTAGTGATCACACTGCTGCCCGCCTGCGGCTGGGTCGCATCAGTGATCACACTGCTGCCCGCCTGCGGCTGGGTCGCATCGGTCTCATGCACTGGAGAGTCACCTCGTTTGCGTTTGCCAGGCATACCCCTGGCGCTTTTTTTCTTTGCTGCTAACACAAACAAAGCCTCGAGAGAAAACGGCTGCTGTGCAAAGAGTTTAGAGGACGCAGAGGACATCATGAGACGTGGGCGGGACCGGGGCTGGGCGGAACTCGGGCGGGACAAGGGCGGGACATGGCGGGACGTGGGCGGGACATGGCGGGACATGGGCGGGACATGGCGGGACATGGGCGGGACATGGCGGGACATTGGCGGGACATGGGCGGGACACGGGCGGGACATGGGCGGGACATGGCGGGACACGGGCGGGACATGGGCGGGACATGGGCGGGACATGGCGGGACACGGGCGGGACACGGGACACGGCGGGACATGGCGGGACACGGGCGGGACATGGCGGGACACGGGCGGGACATGGCGGGACATGGGCGGGACATGGCGGGACATGGGCGGGACACCCAAAACGGCCCCAGACACCCTCGGGCCCCGCCCCGGACACCTTTCCCGGGCCCCGCCCCGGACATCCCGGACACAACCCCGGACATCCCGGACACGACCCCGGACATCCCGGACACGACCCCGGACATCCCGGACACGACCCCGACACGACCCCGGACACCCCGAACACGAGACCCCCAAACAGGTGCTAAATCCCCTGCAAACGCCCTCCAGAGCCCTCCCAGTGCCCCCAAAGCCCCCCCGAAGACCCCCAGGGCCGCCCCCTTGAGAATTCACTGTGTTTTCTGTGTTCTGTCCTCTTGTGGCCTTAAAACCCTTTATGAGTTCAACATGCCCGGCAAAAACAAAACTGAAACGCTTCAGTAGTTGTTTTGCAACAAACGCTCGACCGTGATGATTCCTGGTTGTAGTTTTTTCTGGCTGTGCACTTGACCACACGCCCCGCCAGCCTGCTGAGAACGAATCTTTTTTGGCACGACTGTGCTCGGCAGTGCTTGGTGAGTGGAACACTGGAGCTACTTCCGACTTGGCCTTTTCAGCTTCAGTTGTGCTTGGTGCCTAAGGGTTCAGGTTTCCGGCTAAAAGCTTAAAAGCTGTAGTAGCTGTATTTTGCTTGGTGCCTAAGGGTTCAGGTTTCCGGTTTCCGGCTAAAAGCTTAAAAGCTGTAGTAGCTGTAGCTTTGCTTGGGGCCTGAAGGCTTTCGTGAGCTAAGGGCGGGTGAAGGCCAGTCGGGCTCCTACCCTACGGCCTGGCTCTACGGCCTAGCTACCGCGGCCTAGCCTCCTCTGCGAGAGCCGAATCTTAGGGCTCTGGGTCCAGGATCGCACGGATCTTAGGACACCAGGCCCAGGATTCTTCCTCTCGCCCAAAAATCTTCGATGTTAGGACTACTGCTGCTGCATGTCCAGCATCTTTGTGGTGGCATCGAAAAAGGCCAGCATCATCTGGGGGATCTGAGGGCTCTGGCTCTGACCCGCCACCATGGCCCGATCCCTTGGCGATGATTTGCTGCGGCCTAGCTGCCCTGTCGGCTCCTTCCGCGAATCGCGCCCACGGCGGCCGGAGCTTGCCGCAGGCTCGCTCGCCCTGCGGCTGCGGGAGCGGCCCGAGAAGCGTCGGTCCATGTGCTCGCTGCCGCGGGAGCTCTTGCGGCTCCCTCGAGAGCTTGCCTGGCCGCCGCCTTTGCGGCTCCCCCGAGAGCTTGCCTGGCCGCCGCCTCGAGAGCTTGCCTGGCCACGGCTCTGGCGGCTCTCACCACGGCTTCTCCGCCGCCCACGGCTGCCATCATCATCTCGGCTCTCTTCACGCCGCGGGCCACGTCTGTGCGGCGGCTCCTCCACACGCCCCCTGCTCCGCAGCTGCACCGGCGGCCTGTGTTGGCTCATGCTAGCCGCCCGGTCCTCCTTTGATGGCTGCTTCTTCCGCTTATTGTGCATGGCCTGCAAGCATTCCTTAGCCTCGTCGGAGTTCGGGTGCGTGCCCAGGCAGTGCTGCAGCATGTCCCACCTGCGCATGAACTGCCGTGAGCAGTGTCTGCACTGGCACGCACCCGAGCTCGCCTGCTCTTCCGCAGGCTTTTGGCCGGCCACATTTTGGCCGGCGGCGTGGAGCCGCCACTGGCGGCAGTATTCGCTGTTCTCCAGGTGGCTTTGCAGGCCTTCTTTCTTCACACACATCCAGCAGTGCTCGCAGCGAACGACATCTGCCTCGTCCGCTGAGTGCCGGCTGCGGTTCTTCCTCGCAGGCCGCGCTGCAGGCTCGCCCTCCGCCGCCTCCGCCTCCTTGTCTTCCTTGGGCTCCTTGGCCTTGCCGCTCTCTTTCTCGTCGGCCTGGGCCTCGTGTGCCTGCTTGGCCTCCTTGGCAGCGGGGGCTGCACGGGGCTTTTCTTTCTTGCTGGAGGACTCACTGTTGCCTCCGCTGGAAGAGCTGCTCTCCTTCTTCTTCTTGCGCTTCTGAGCAGCCTCCTCCTTTTTGCCACCCTTTTCTTCTTTCTTCTTCTCCTGGTCGTGGTCCACCACCACGATATCATCCTTCCGCGACTGGGAGTCCGGCTCCTTGTCCTCGTCCTTCTTAGCCGCCTCCTCCTCCTCAGACTCCTCGTCGTCATCCTCGCTGCTTAGGTCCACCTGGCCAGGATTTTTTTTCGGCGCCGGCATTGCTGCAGCCCCCGAGGGGTTAGCAGCAACACCGCCACCTGTGGCTGCACCGTGGGCTGCACCCGTGCCAGCAAAAGGGGCCGCCGCCGCCGGCGGATGCGGCGGCAACAGCGCAGGCGGCCGGTGTGGGAGCTGCGCCTCGCCCCACTGGTTGTAGACCACCGGCACCCACCTGCGAGCAATTTTTTTTAAGGTGTTGGGGGTTTTGCTTTGCTTTTGAGAGGCTAATCTGTTCCAACAGACACCTGCAACTGCAACCTGGCTTGCTGCTACACCTATAGCGGGGACGCTAAACTGACTACTGTGCATCCTGTAGCTCCAGGGTAGCTTCGTGCAGCCCACAGACCAGGTAGCGTGCCGATCCATAGTGCAGCCTGGGAAATGGGTTAGCGTCGAAAACGCAGCCCGAAACCCAGGTGAGCACACGGTGGCCGCATCTGGCTCTGTGAGTTAGCAAGCTTCTTACTCTAGGGGCTTAAGGACTGCCTGGGTTTCAAAGCTTTGTAACTTTACAGGTTTCTCACCGCAAAGCTTTCGAGACTCGACTACACTTCTCCCTGCCGGCCTTCCGTAGTGGGAGAAATGCCAATGCATTGGCCCCTGCACAGCCCAAAGGAGCCGAAAGGGGCTGCGGGCAGTCACACATGCACGGGCAGTCACACATGCACACAGTGACCGAGGTACTCTTGCAGCAAACGGAAGCAGCACAGTCAGCCAACACGTGTCCTGCATCCAAACAATGCAACAAACTAAAAAAAAAAACCTCAAACGTTCACTCTGACTGCCGTGTGTTGCATCAAGCGATCCGGAGCATCATGGCATCCACCTGCTCTTCACTTGGCTTGTCCGCAATGTGAGCTTCAGCTCTGCGGTGGTGAGCTGCTCGCATTTGCCAAGCAAGCAAAAAGGCAGCAGCCCGCCTGCGGCTGCCATGATGCCGTACAAACGTGTACAAGCGGCAGCCGCTGTGTGTCTCGCAAGCAACGAATGCTCGGAGCTGACCGCTGGAGTGTGTGAAATTGTCAAAATGCACTACCTGTGTCCTACCGCCTCCCAAGTCGATTTCTAGAGGAGCGACACGTCTACCACCGCTGGCCATGCTTGGCTGCGGCTCTTCTGCTTGCATGAGCTTTTCAGGCAGCTCTTGCACAAGCTCTTCTAACTCGGCATCATCAGCCTCTGGGTCAAGCTCCAGACCTGTAGCCGCATCTCTTGTCAAGCTGCGGCCAGCAGGTCTTTTTTTCTTCTGCGCGAACCGAGCATTGATTTCCTCTGCAGAAGCATCCCGCAAGCTGCTGAGATCGTCCTGATCCACCAAGAACTCATAATACTGCTGGGGGCCTTTCAAGTAAATGCCCGACAAGTTGCCGGGCTTTTCCCATATAAGCCGACTCAGCATCAAAGCTCTGAGGAAGGGGAGGCTGCAAACTAGAACGTCATCTGGAAGACGTTTCTCTCCCTGCTTGCGATGCCACGCTTCCCGGCCCAGCCCTGGCTCCCAGCCCAAGACAAACAACAAACGAATTAACTCCAACTTTGATCGGCCTGGCATCTGGCCTCGAGTCAAAGTCGTTTGGTCAAGCTCCCAAAGCAACAATGGCCGTGCCAGCACCAAGCTTGCACTGTAGGTCAACTTGCCCGTCAAGGCGACGGATACATCTGAGAACATATCAGTCTCGCAGATGACAAGACCTCGGTCACGCAAGCCTTCCAGTGCAACAGCATCGAAGTGTTCAAGGTCTGTGGCATACACAGCAGATTCAATGCCGATGGCCCTTGCTCGCAGCAACTCTTTGATAGCTTGCATTTCTCGGTCGCTACACGGAGCACCGTAGACCTGCAGCACCGCAGAGTCGTCCGCATTCTGCACGACATGGGCAGGGGGGTGCAGGATGTCGAGGGCATCTTCCACATGCGGATCCGGAGGCGGTCGACTCAACAAGCAGGCAGGATCGCTGTCTAAGACAATCTCTGGAAGTTTCTGCACTTGCGGCTCCTGCAGCAAACCTGGCTGCGTGGACTCGTCTCCCAGAGCCAAGGCCAGTTCCGCAGGCATAGCACGCCAGAGCAAACAGTTTGCACAAAAGGCTTTCAAGTTCTCTGCTGTGCACACCCGTGCCAAGTCGAGAACCTCGATCCGCACATTCGTGCACGCCACCCGCACATCTCCACCAAGGCCGTGCACGCCCTGGGAAACATCCACGTCGTGGAAACGCTGCACAACCACACAGCTGCGGCGGCCTAGCTTCGGGTCTGTGATGTGTGCAGCAGGTCGCGAAACACGAGCATCCGTTCTTGCTTCTGGCCTGGCATCCAGCACCGAGCAGAAAACCGAAGCACGATCACTTACCCGAGGGTGGACGTCGGCTCGCAGAATAGACAGCAGCACGTCGGTTCTGAAGGATGCGGCTGGGTCTTCACATCTCCGACCCCTGTCGACAAGTAGCTCAAAGACATGCGTGGACACACTGAAAAACACGCCCGTCGCCAAATGGCCTTTCAGCCAGTTCACTACCTGGTGGGAAGCACTCGGAAGCTTGAAGCTTCCGGCCAGTAACAAAGTCTGATCTCTCAAAGTTTGGCGGTAAACGGCATCAGCACGAACAGAGTCCTCGCAATCTTTGAAGTGGTCTTCCTCGCTATACCCGTACAAGCGGGAAAGCCTCTTTGGCGTGTCCATAAGTCGAACCTCTTCGTGAGTGAGCATGTGCTCCAGCAGGCTACTCCAAAGGCGCCTGCTGCGCCAATTGTTGACCAAGAAAGCGAGCTGTTTCTCATCTTCCAGCATCTCTAACACTTGATCTCTGCGCTTGCGGCTGCAGACAACTGCAGGCCCAGCCTTTGTGAGACCACGGTTTGCTGCAACCTTGACACCGACATGCTCTCTCTCCGTGTGTCGCTCGGACAAAGAAACAAAGGCATATTCCTGTACTCTCCAAAACAACGCTGGCCATCGATCAAGGGGCACGTCATCCTCCGAGTTCAGAAACTCTCGGAGCATGCGGCCTGTGTCGGTTGGTCCAAACAAAGCATGTGTAACAGAGTCTAGAGCGCCGACTTGGCCACTGGAGATCATGTTGTCAACGTTCTGAAGATGTGGCCGAAGAACCTTTTTCACTCGGCCCCAAGTCTCGCCCATATACCCCGCAAACGCTGCGGCAAACACCCATGGTACTTGCTGAGCATACGCAAGCTTTTGCTGGATAACGGCAACAAATACTTTGTTGCACGTGTCCGCCATGTGCGCCATCCGACTTGCAGTTTCACTAGAACGAGACAAGAGATGCGCAAGAACACTAATCTCGTTGTTTGTCATGGCATCTTGCAAAGCTCCCTGGAGATTACCAACCGCAAGCCAAGGCAAGCGCCTGCCTTTCCAACAACAGTTTATCTTTTCCCGGTTTTCTGGGTCTGTCAGCTGCTCCTGATGGCAGTGACAACCCTCGAAAAAGTGGGCCAGCCTGGTGGCCTCGGCAGAGAACTGATGCGTCCACACTGCCATGTCGAAATGGCACTCGTCTGCCAACGCTTCCGTCACAGCTCGAATTGTGACTGACGAGCTGTCCCCACCAAAAACAGCTGGGTTCCAATATTTCTTGAAGGTGGGATATAGAGGAACCCAAACCTTCAGCACTCTTGCGAGCGAATCCCACCTCCAGTCTAAGAGGTCATCCATCCGATGCAACAACCGTCTCTCCTCGGGGCTCGCATGCTTCATCATTCTCACAAGAATTACTTCTGAGTAACTCTTTTCTTTGCACACACGGGTGATGCTGTTCAACTGTTTCTCGAATTTTTGCCAGGTTTCAAGCTGCTTCAAGCTGAATTCCAGTGCGTTAAACACTATGTGTAGTGTTCCCGGTATGTGTAGAGCGGAATGAAAGAGCGGCAATTCACGAAAATCCTCCTGTATTGCCTCGCTCGCCAAAGCTTGAGCGCCCACAATACTCTGGACCTCAGAGCAACTGCGGACTGGAAACGATGCTATGCCTCGCTCCGTTCCTTGATCGCTTAAGAAGCCCCGAACTTCCGAACGATACGTCTCAAAGAGAGACGCACCACTCTCAACGGCAATCATATGTACCATCTTGCTTGCCTTCGAAGCTGTGCTTCCTTGTCCTCTCGCAATTGTTGTACACAACATCGAACGCCTCTGGTGTTCAAACCCTTTGAAAGGAGCTACATTTCCACCCGCATCCCTTGGAAGCTCGTCGGAACGATAGAGCAGCAACTCTTCTGTCGCACAAAAATAATCATAATTCGCTTGCGGGGAACTGTCAGGACTGATGTACCTGACAATTCGCAGCGACTTGTCTGCCCCACCACCTGGTGGGGCAAGGAACCGGCGAGACAAGGAATGCAAGGCATCAAGCTTTAGCAAGATATTCCGCACATGCCCATGCGACACTTTCATGTTGTCTGCCAGACCTAAACTATCTGGCACTAACATTCGAAGGACGGTGCGAACCACATCTTGAATGCCTACCGTTGAGCTGAGCTTGTAAGCGAGCTTTCCCAACAGGATTTCTTGCATGGCCGGCCTGCGCACTTTCTTCATCTCGCAGGAGGAAGAGGAACCACTGTCGGCACCATCACTGGGGCTTCCTTCTGCCGCAGCAGGAACGGTTCCGGGCAACTGGTGCCCCAAAGAAGTCACAAGCCCACCAGGAACCACGAACTCCTTGCCTATCTCCATCAAATGCTTCATGACAGTTGGTGGCAAGCGAACCATCCAGAAAGGACGCCCTAGGTAACGCCTCGCAGTGCCTACTTCAGGCTCCGCCGCCTGTCCGTCTGCAAAGCAAGTGTAAAGGCCCTGGCGATCTGCAACGGCTTCGAAGATGACGCTTGGCGCAGCAGCTTGAAAAACCCATTGCGCTTGCCCTGCAGGCAAAACCGCCAACCTGCCAGCCAAGGCGGGCATCGCAGGAACAGGAGTCACCGCACCCTGGTTAGCAGCTGCAGGTGCCCGGCACCAGGCACCTGCCACTGCAGCCTGGGCAGGCCCCAACTGGACAGCTGCCCTGAAACGAAAAAGAGACTTCAAACAGCACTTGAACATCTGGTTTCGGGTTGTCTGGTTCTGGAGGGACATCTGCTTAGCGGCGAAATCTCGATCGCGACGTTTCTGACGCCGAGCTCGCCAAGTATCTTGCTGCTGCAAGTGCTCTTGGGCACCCAACGGCTTGATGCATTTTCCCCCAAGCTCAGCAACACAAAACAAATAATTCCCTGCAGCAGCGGTGCCCAGAGATTCTGATTCGTCGCCACAGGTTTTCGCATACAGAAACAAAACCTCTGCACGGGAAGCATTTCGAAGTCTGTCCCTATATCGAACAGTCCGCAGGGCACCTGCAGACCTGGGAGCTTCCTCGGCCTCTGACTCGGACTCTCTGTCCTCAAGCTCACCGTCCCCAGGATCTGGAAGCCTAAAGATGGCAGGCTCTGCCATAGCACTATGACACTACACAACGAAAAGATCTGGCTTATCTTGGCTTATCCAATGTAACACCTCAAGCAAGCTAGGCTATGCCTACTGCCTACGTCCTCTTGCAAGATTGGATGATAAGTTGTCAAGCTGTCACTGTCACGTGAGTCATGTGCCTGAACTGTGCTGCGATTCGGATTCCCAATCATAAAACAGCCGACAAAGTCAGGAAGATATGCTTGCTTGCGGTTTGCAGTTTGGGTTGGCTACATCACAAGTTGTAGGTTTGTAGCTTTCACGACGATTTTGTTCCAAAACGTGCCGCGTTTTCTTGGGAAGGGACGATACTTGTTTGGAGAGGCTGTTGTTCTTGCGCTGACTGATCGATGGAAAAATAATCAAACCCTACTACAACAAATCATTTTCAAGTCCAGGGCTTGGAACCCATGCTCCAAATGCCCTGAACCCTCTTGCGCGTCACGCCCCCCGGGCCTAGATGAATCACTTATAGCCTCAACCCTATCGGAACTGAATCCACAGGGCGCGAGGGTGGGAGAGAAGAATCTGCGAAAGGCGGCGAGCAGGATGAGTTATTGACACAACATGCTCACGTTCCAACTGTGAAAGTTTAAACCCTTATACCAGTATACTTCTTATAACCACGGCGCGAGCTTCGGATTCTTTTCTCACTCTGAGCTCCGCTGTTGGGCTGTGCTTGAGCCTAGGTTTGACCTTCGGTGAAACACTGGATTCCTGTATGTAAATGTACATGAGGGAAAATTGAACTATCTGTTACGCCCTCATCGCATACACAGCTTTGTCGTGTAGTGCGATTTTTGTGAAACTTTTCCTACATCCACCACGGTTCTCGCATGCTCTGGTGAGCTTTCTTCACTTCTCACACGCTTCTTCTTTGAGCACTTTTAACCGTCTTTGGCTTCTTCTTTCTTCTTCTCGCTTTTGTGCTTGTTGTGGATGTCGTTGACTTTTAGTCCTGTAAACGGAAACTGTTAGGCAGACCATTGTTTTACAACAGTCGCGCTTGCCAACTACAAACTCAGGCGCTCTCACTATTCTTCCATCTCGCGGTACACGAGGTAGTCTGTTCGGCATAGCTCTTTTCAGAGTCTTTGCAAAAGAACTTTGGCTTTGTAAGCCTCACTGGCTTTTCAGCCTTGTCTTTAAACACGATCGTTGTGCTTTGTCGTGAGACTTTAGCTTTTTCTGTTGATGGCGTTGGACGCCTTTCCGTGAAATTCCGCTCCTTTCTTGGAATCCACTTTCAGCATAGCTTCTCCTTTTTCTCATATACAAGGATAGGCTTACTGCCCCTTCTTGTATTGATTGTGAAACATCGGCGTTGTTTATACACCTGCCTTTACGGTGTCTTCACTTCGGCCTTGTTTATACACCTGCCTTACGGTGTCTCGCTTGCCCTGGGCGGCTTTCCGCCCTCACTCTCTTTTGATCCTTAAACCGCAACCTTGGTCTAGGTCAATTCTGCTTCTCCTCGTTGCCTTTTCTCGGCTCTCTCTTGATCGAAACTGGAATCGCTTTTCCTCTTCTTCTTGTTGTCCTTTTCCTTGTCCTTGTCCTTGCTGTCTTTGGACTTATCGGTCGGTCTTCTTCTTCTTTTCTTCCTTGTCATCCTTCTTCTTTTCAGCACTTGTCTTCTTCGGCTTTACCGTCTCTGTACCCCAACTGGCATTTGATGGTAACCTTTTGTCAACTTTTCTGCTTCCTTCATCTCCTTGATCTCATCAGGAAATTTGTGCTCGTTGCTCTTCAAGTAATCTTCGACATCTGCCTTGCGGTGACAGATATCAGGACTATGTGTCCCCCATCCTTTGTACTGGTAATCTCGAAACTTGCAGTGGGTATACATCAACCAGCAGTATTTGCAAAATATTTTCCTTGTCTGGTTGTCCTTGGAGGGTCTTGGTGCGCTTTTGCAGTACTTCTCAATCGCTTTGTACATTTCTGCGCAATCCGGCGGCAATCCGGAGCCTTATGCCCGTCTGTCTTTTTGCAATAGAAGCAGTGAAAGTAATTTGCACCTTGATATGCATCTTTCTTCTCTCTTGTGAGCCACTGCGGATTCACGTTCTTCAATTCCTTGCTTGGCGGCTCTGCTTGAGGTTCACTTGGCTTCAAATGACCGAGATCCACCTTCTTGTCTATCTCTTCTTCAGGGATCTCCTTGAACCTTTTCTTCAACTGCTCCTTCAGATCCTTTTGCTTCTGCAGCGTATTTGCCGACTTAAGCTCTTCCTTTTCAACAGTTGCTTCTGCTCTGGCCTCCTTGAACTTGTCTTGCAACTTCTTCGGTACTGGCTTCACAGCTGGTGTTGCTGGGCTGCTCGCCTCTCTCTTTCTTTTGATGCTAGCCATTAACTGTGCCAAAGCTTCTCGCTCCTGTGTCTTCTTTTCTTCTGGTTGCTTATACAAGTCCAACGAAAACTCTTCACCAATAGTCTTCAACAACCTGTCCGCTGTCAAGACCATTTCGCCGAATTTCTCCAGCGCTTCTCTTGCATGCACTGTCTTTTGAACCTCTGCACGCGCGCTTGTAACTTCCTCTTCCTTTTCTCGGAGGATCTTCACTTTCTCTTCCAGCTTCTTCTCCATTTCCTTCTTTAGCTCCTTTTCGAACTTTTCCAAGTCCTTTTGAGCTTGCTTAAACTCTTTCTCCGCGCTCTTCTCGTCTTCTGCCATAATTGAGATACTCTCAACGTAGTCTCCGATTTCACCGTCAATTCTTGAGAGTAGATCACTCGTTCTCAACCCGAATCCTGTGGGTAGCCGAGCTACCGGTCTTCTAATGGCTTCTTGCCATGCGGTAAACTCCTTCTCAAGAGTTTCGCTCGGTAAACTCTTTTGAACACTCTGTAAATTGGTGCTCTCCGTCACCGTCTCCCAGATCGACATCCTTTCTATGTCGAATTGCTCCTTCATCGCTTTTCTGGCCTTTGCATCTTCTTCACCTGAGGAATCGATCATTTCTCTTTCTGGGTCCGGCTTGACCTCCTTGGTCTCTTGCTCTTCCTCTTTCTCTTCTTCCTTCTTTTCTTCTTTCTCCTCTTCTGCCTCTTCTTCTTTCTTCTCTTCTTTCTTCTCTTCTGCTTCACTTGCGACTTGGTTCGCTGCTAAAACCAAATTTCTT
Organism: Symbiodinium sp. CCMP2592; assembly: GCA_905221615.1. Classification (NCBI taxonomy): domain Eukaryota; class Dinophyceae; order Suessiales; family Symbiodiniaceae; genus Symbiodinium; species Symbiodinium sp. CCMP2592. The sequence continues at coordinate 454,699 of CAJNDT010005843.1, read as the reverse complement.
CTTCTTTCCTTAGCTTCGGCTGATAGCTCGACGGGCTCTTTCAACCGCTTGTCCATAGTCTTGCCTTGCTCCATAATTCCTGCCCTGATCTCTTCCGATAAGACGATCTTCTCAGATGCTAGGGCTTCAATCTTCTCCTTCTTTGCATTCACGAGCTCTTCATGCTCTCTTTCCAGCTCTTCCGCTGTCTTCTTGAAGCTTTCCATTGTCTCTTCTCTTTTTCTTTCCTTCTTCTTTCCATTTTCGTTCTCATCGTCCTCTTCTGGCTCGCTTTCTTTTGACTCTTCTCCATCAGACTCTGGATCCGACGCATCTTCACTTTCCTCCTTCTTCTTCGGCTGCTCTTCTTCTTTTGGATCTTCTGCTTCTTCATCGGTCGCCTTGTCTTCGCGATCTTGGTTGAGCGACTCTACCACTTTCCAGATGTCATCTGCGCTCGGTCGGTCTTCTCTTCTCTGCTTGAGTAACCTGTTGATGTACTCAATTGACCTGATGCTTTTGCACTTGTCGGTAATGATCACTTTCAAAGCGTCATCATCGGCCATTGCTCTGGCTTTATCCTCTTCTTTTTCTTCTTCCACGAGGATCTTCTTGAAGCTCTTGAGCAAGACGACTTTGGAAATGCATATGTACAACAATGCTGCAACCATGCACATCACTACGCTTGCTCTTCCCAGTCCTTGTTCACCTTCTTCACCGTCTCTTCTTGCTTCCGTCAACGATAACAACACTGCGGTCGTAACCACTTGAATAATCCTTGTGATCATCTTTTCATCAAGTCTTGTAACACTTCTTGATCTTCGGACTTCAGCTTCTTCTCGGACTTCTTGAACGTCTTGTGTCAAATACTCACCTGTATATCCCAGATTTAGCATGTACTTTCGTATTTTCTCTCTCGTCAGGGATTTTGTTCCTAGGTCCGACGGATTATCCTTGCCTGCTATTGCCTTTATAACAAGCTTCGGGATTCTTTGGATCCATAAGAGGTCTACTTGTAAATGGCGTGCCTTGCCTAAGCCTTTTCTTGAAATCAACTGCCTTGAGCTTGACGAATCACTGTATAACATCAGTCTTGGTTCTACTCCTAGGATTCTTGTCAGCAATCCTTTCAGGAATACACCTTCGCTTAAGATTGATGTCGCTGCGATTGTCTCGGCTTCGCAAGATGATAATGCCACGCTCTTTTGCCTCTTGCTTTGGAAATGAACCAGGTTTCCATTCACCATTATCACTCCACACGAAACGCTTTGTCTTGACTCTCGATCTGCTGCCCAATCACTGTCGCTTATCACCTCTATCAATGCTGGCACTTTGTAGTTGTCTCTCTCGACGTTTCCCTTGTCGCTTCTGTTCTTCACTTCCAGAAAACTCTTTCCAGGATAGCTTTCCTGGTGTACCAACGTAAGTTCAGGCGTTCCCTTCAGATACTTTCCAACGTACCTCAGCAGTTCCATGTCTGCTTCAACGGGTGATGCTAGCTTTGTCGACAGCTTCTTCAGGACATACATGATATCCGGCCTCTCAGGCGCAAGATACAGTAATATCCCTACTCCTTTTCTGTACGTGTGGTGATCTTCCGCGCTCAGCGGTTCCATTCCACCTTTCTTTGCTTGAAATGCTCTTCCATTGTCTGCTGGACACGGTAGCTTCTTCGGATATGCTCCTTCCAATTTCAACACTTCTACCAGTCCTTCAACATACTTTGAGTTCATCGTGATCTCAACGTCTCCATTGTTCATAGACTTGAAACTTCCCTTCAGGAAACTCATTGATCCTTCCTTCTCGTCCAATGGTCCTTCAACTTTGATTTTTAATCCTTTGCTTCTCAGGAATTCGACCAACTTCTTGAACTCTTCTCTTGATGCATATAGTTCCATGTCATCTACGTGACTCAGTACGATTACTCCGAATCCTTCTTCGTCTGGCATCCTTGAGAATAGTGCCGGGGGTCCACTGTCGCTTGTTAACCCGTACTCTTCCAGGTAACCTTTCAACTTTCCAAACCAAGCTGCACTCCCGATTCGCTGACCGGGCAACGTGTATCCCAGTTCATAGTACTCTTGAAAGTTTAAACCCTTAAACCAGTGTCCTTCTTACAACCACGGCGCGAGCTTGGATTCTTTTCTCTCTTCCTGCTCCGCTGTCGGGCTGTCTTGAGCCTACGTTTGACCTGCGGTGAAACACTGGATTCCTGTATGTAAATGAGCATGAGGGAAAATTGAACTATCTGTTACACCCTCATCACGTACACAGCTTTGTCGTGTAACGTGATCCTTGTGAAACTTTTCCTACTTCTACCACAGTTTTCGCATGCTCCTGTGAGCTTCATCTTCTCTTCTCGCACGCTTCTTTGAGCACTTGTTGAACATCTTTATCCTTTTCTTCCTTTGGTCTTCATCCTCAATCTTCAGATGTCCTATAGCAGATTTGCGAATTTCCATTCCACACACGATTGGCATGGACTCACTCGGAAACTAAATCACTGCTACAGTGCGCACTCACTTTTTCTTCACGTCGCTTTTCGCGATGTAGGTCCATCCTTGCTCTTCGGCAATCTGGAAACTTGACTTGCCTTATCGGCTTTTGGACTTCTTTCTCCAGTCCGTCTTGGCTTTTCAGCCTTTTGTCATTGACTTTTAAACAATCGTTGTGCTCGTAGTGCTTTGACGTTGCCGTGGGACTTTCGTCCACGTGGCTTTTTCTTTGGCGTTGCCGTGGGACTTTTGCGTCCTCGTGGCTTTTCACTCTTCTCACAAGCTTCCTCCTAAAGCTTTCTTGGTGAAACGTTTTGCCTTGGGCGCTTTCGCCCTCACGCTTGTTGCTGGGCTGGAAATCGCCCTCACGGTCTTTTGCTTTTGCTTTAAACCGCACTCACATCTCTCCAGGTCCCAAGGGCCCTTGGGTCCTTGCTTCTGTGTTGTCTGGTGCTCCTGGAGCCATTGTAGCACTTACAGCTTGGACTCGACGTCTGAGCCTCGACCTGTCTTCATCACTATTGTCGCTACGTGATCTGAATCTTAATCCATCACTTGTGTGTTCTCGCTGACGAAGTCTTGACCTTTCTTCGACCAATGTATCAAGACCTTGATCTTCTTCTCCTTGCTCTTCTTGCATGTCTTGGATCAATGCTGGAGTTAGTTCTTCAGCTCGCTGCTGGGATCCAGCAACGAACGCTTCGAACGTTAAACGGGCTGTTCCGTCCAGCTCACGTTGGCCCATAACTTCCAGCGTATTTCTTCTTTCAGCAAAAGTCATATTGTTCCATTCTGCTTCTGTGAGCTCTTCTGGTCTGTTGTTGCTGTTGGTCACTTCGTCTTCTGATTGCTGGGCATCTTCTGCGCTTTCGTCAACATCATACCACTCTCGCCAGGTGGCCTCCGCGTGATCGCGGATACATTCCACACAACTGTGGGTTGTGTGATTTCTTTTGTTGCGGGCGCAACGACTTTCGCCGCACCAGTCGCACGTTGCAGTGCATACTTCTGCATTCTGCTGTCTTGACGAGCTTGAAGGTCTTTCACCGCGGCTTTCTCTGTCCTCTGGGTGACACACCCAGCATGACCTGCATCCTTTATCTCTTGCAGTCTCGATAGACATTTCTTGTGTAGCCGGCGGTGGGCTCCACCACTTGCAAGACCGTTTATGATACACATGTCTTGTTGGGTAAACGTAGACTGGCTCACCAGTCTTCTTGACTTTCAACTTGTTGTACAAGCTCTTACACCCTTTCATCACTTGCTGGATGAGGAAGATTATTCCCATAACACTTAACGTGATCATCAGGATGTCCATCACTTCCTCCATTCTTCTGCTTGTGCCTACAGCTTCTTGATTTCCTTCGCTGTGGGCCGAAATGCCTGCGGTTGCGGTTATCCCATGAGTGCATAACATCCATGCAACGGTGCCCACATAAGCTCCTGAAATCCTTTTGTTCACAATTCTTCTTCTAGCTTTTCTTTCTTCTTTTGGCTTCTCTTTTTCTTCTTCTATTGGCTTATCTTCTTCTTGAGGCTTTTCTTCTTCTGCCTTCTCCGCAACTCTACCCGCTTCTGCTCTTACTTCTGCTCTTCTTTCCTTGGCTGCTGCTTTCATCTCTCCCAGCTGCTGCAGCTTTTCATCCATGATCTCTCCTTGCTCTCTTATCTTCTCCTGGATGTCTTCAGGTATCCGAACAGTTCTTTGCTCCAACGCTGCGAAGTTAGCTTCTTTCGACTTCCTCAATCTTTCTGCCTCTTCTGCCAATTCTTCTGCAGTTTTCTTAAACGTCTCCAAATTTTCTTCCTTCTTGCCTTCCGGTGCTTCTTCTTCGTCGTCCTTTTCTGTTGACTCGCTTTCTTTAGACTCATCGGACTCTGGATCCGACGCTGCTTCACTTTCATCCTTTTTCTCTGGCTGCTCTTCCTTCTTCTTGTCAATCGACTTGACTTCATACTGCTGATTAAGAGCTTCCACCTCCTTCCAGAGGTCATCAGCATTTGGCCTTTGCGACCGATCTCTCTTGAGCACTTTTTCGAGGTAAGTGGTAGCCTCGATGCTTCTGCTGCACTCCATGATCATATACTTGACTGCTTCATCGTCTGCCATTGCTCTTGTCCTATCTTCTTCTTTTTCTTCTTCCTTCAGGACTTCTTTCTTGAGCAAAATGGCTGCGCTTGCAACTTTATGCATAATCGCTGATATGAACATGCACAACAGTATGCAGACTACACTTGCTCTTCCCAGTCCTTGTTCACCTTCTTCGCCGAATCTTCTTGCTTCAGCCAACGATAACAACACTGGAGTCGTAACCGTCTGGATAATCCTTGTAATCATCCTTTCATCAAATCTTGGAACACTTCTTGTTCTTGTCCTTCTCACTTCAGCTTCTTGTACTTCTTGATCACTTGGTGTCAAATATTCACCTGTGTATCCTAAGCTTAGCATGTACTTGCGTATCTTTTCTCGTGTCAGGGAATTGGTCCCCAGGTCTGAGGGATTGTCCTTACCTGCTATCGCCTTTATGATAAGCTTCGGAATTCTTTGGATCCATAAAAGGTCCACTTGTAAATGGCGTGCTCTTCCTAAGCCTTTTCTTGAGAGCAACTGTCTTGAGCTTGACGAATCACTGTATAACATCAGTCTTGGCTCAACTCCTAGGATTCTTGTCAGTAATCCTTTCAGGAATACACCTTCGCTTAAGACTGATGTCGCTGCGATTGTCTCAGCTTCGCAAGATGACAATGCTACGCTTTTCTGCCTCTTGCTTTGGAAATGAACCAGGTTTCCATTCACCATGATCACTCCGCATGAAACACTTTGCCTTGACTCTCGATCTGCTGCCCAATCACTGTCGCTTATCACTTCTATGAGCGCGGGAACTTTGTAGTTGTCCCTCTCGTCGTTTCCTTCATCGCTTCTGTTCTTCACTTCGAGGAAACTTTTTCCGGGGTAACTTCCTTGGTGTACCAATGCTAGCTCTGGTGATCCCTTGAGATACTTTCCAACGTACCTTAGCAGTTCCATGTCTGCTTCAACGGGTGATGCGAGCTTTGTTGACAGCTTCTTCAAGACATACATGATATCTGGCCTCTCGGGCGCGAGATACAGTAGGATTCCTACTCCTTTTCTGAACGTGTGGTGATCTTCTGTACTCAGCGGTTTCATTCCACCTTCTTTTGTTTGAAACGATCTTCCATTGTCCGCTGGACACGGTAGCTTCTTCGGATATGCTCCTTCCAACTTGAGCACTTCTACCAGTCCTTCGATGTACTTTGAGTTCATCGTAATCTCTAAGTCTCCATTACCCATCGACTTGAAACTTCTCTTCAGGAAACTCATTGATCCTTCCTTCTCATCCATTGGTCCTTCCACTTTGATCTTCAATCCTTTGCTTCTTAGAAGTTCGACCAACTTCTTGAATTCTTCTTTTGATGCATATAGCTCCATGTCATCTACATGACTCAGCACGATTATTCCGAATCCTTCTTTGTCTGGCGTTCTTGAGAATAGTGCCGGGAGTCCACTGTCACTTGTTAACCGTACTCCTCCAGGTAACTTTTCAACTTCCCGAACCAAGCTGCACCTCCGATTCGTTGACCGGGCAACGTGAATCCTAGTTCATAGTATTCTCCACCGACTTCAACCACTGTTGGTTCTTCTTGTTCCACCATCAGGTAAGCATCTCCAACATCGATACTTCCAAGTGTATATCCTTCTGAAGACGCGAACAGGGCTGATAGTAGCTTCACTGTGCTTGCTACACCGGTTGGCGAAAACAAACTTGCAATATCTGTATCACCTAACCACTTGAACTCTCTTGCTACCAATCGTCCTCTTCTTCTCCACTCTTTGTCCCTGTGCATCCAGTCATACACTATCTTTGTCTACAGAAACTTGTACTTTGAGATGTCTGTTCCTTCTGGCAACTTGTTCAGCACTTTCATCTTCTCAAGTCTTTCCAACTCGTGCTTCTTGGACACTCCTTCGACTTTCTCCATTTCTTCATCTGCTAACTTTGGTGGTCCGCTTTCGAAATCATTCGACCATCTTGGCATATCTTCTGGTATCTCTTCTTCACCATCTGATTCTTGCCATTCTTCTTCTTCATCAAATTCAGCTTCCATCTCTTCAAACTCTTCTAACTCGACTTCTTCATCATCGTGATACTGTGGAAGTTCCTTTCTTAGGAATGGTTCTATCTTATTCACGCTTCTCATGTCGATCACTCTTCTTACTGAACTTGATGCATCTCCGATGGCGATAAATTTTTCTGGTCTCTCTTCAGCTTCCGTCGGTCCTTCATCCACTTTCTGTCTCACCGCTTCTGGCTGCTCGCCTTTTTCAAGGTTCCTCTTTGGCGATGCTGGCGGTGGATTTTCTCCTGTAATCAGCTCATCAGATTCAGCACTTCTTTCACTTCTTCTTCTTGTGACTCCTTTTCCACGACTGCTTGAGCTGCTGCTTGTTGATCCAACATGTCCTTCACCTGGATCTTCGTCCATGTCTTGTTCAGTCTCGCTTGGCGGATCTGATGCCGCTTCTTGGCTTGGGCTGTAGTCCTTCAACTCATCTTCTTGTTCCTGGCTTCTTTCTCTTCTGGGAACAAACTCTGGCTTGTCACCAATTGCCATCTCGATTCCACTGTGCGGTGGCAATCTCTTCGTTGCTTTTCTTCCTACAAGTGTGTCTTGTGTGTAGTTCCACGGTGTTCCTGTTGCTTCTGCTAGCACTTCAACATCATACAGTGGCGTACACTGTCTTATCGTTCTGCTCTTGATGATTCCTTGTCTTGTGCTTATCAGATTCAGGTTGTTCACCGAGTCTTTTCCAACGAAGATTCCTTTTCTCCATGCTTCTCCCTTTTCCTTTACTTTTGGCACTGGCTTTGCCAATACAACGCTTCCCCATGGTGCTAGTGTTCCTTTGTACTCTCTGTCGAATAGCACTTCAAAAGGTGTTGATCCTTTCTTCACAACAAACCTATTCAGCAGGAATGCTGCATGTCTTGCTGCCCATGGATATAGCGTACTTTCCGACGTAATCTTCACTTTCGCTTGCGATTCAACTCCATACACCAGTGTCTTGGATAAGTTCCGAACTGTTTGAACCCATCTTTCAACTTGCAATCCTTGGTGTTCATCTGGTGCTACATCTTGTATCTCTGTATCAAGATTCTTCATCTTTCGTATCCCTTGTACTTTCTTTCTCAGAGAAATCATTGCTGGTTCTGTGTCAGTTCTCAGAATGACCTTAGAATTCAACAGCATAAGCACTCTGCAGACTTCTTCAACAACATATGCCGTCACTTTTTTTGTCGCTGCTGGAATGACATGTACGAACTTTGTTGCTTCATCAACCATCACAAGTCCGATTGTCAATGCATCTTTGTTGTCTTTTGTGTTTTCTTCATCTCGAGTGCCAGTGAACTTGAAATCCATTGAGACTAGTGATGCTTCATTCTTCTTCTCAGATACATCGAAATTGTCTTCTCTTGATCTTGTTGCTTGACAGCTTTCACACCAATCAGTTTTTGGTAGGTGTGTCAGTTCGTGCTTCTTTCTTTCTTCTTCAGCTGGCATCTCTGGTCTCTTTTCTCCTTTTGGTTCCCTTGTGAACTCTAGTTCCAGTCCTTTAGAGATTTCAACCAACTCCTTCATCTTGTTTGCTGATATGGCTTGCTTCAACCGTTGCCATATTTGAGACTTGCTTCCAGTCTTTCCTATCTTCAGGAATTCACATGCTGTTCTCATCTCCTTGAGTGAACTTTCTGGATTGAGTTCGACTCCTGCCACAATCATCGCTTCTTCCATTTTCTCTCCTAAACTTGGCAGTTGCTCTTCAATTTTCTTCCACTCTTTCATATCTTCTTCTGCAGGTGGGTCGCTAGGAAACAAATTCTCCATAGCTTCTGCAGCTTCCTTTTCGACTTGTTCTATTGTCTTCTTTGTCTCTTTCTTTTCTTCGTGAACCTTCATCTCCACGTCTGCTGCTTGCACTTCTTTCTCTTGCTCCTTCTTTTTCTTCTTAGGGACTTTTCTTTCATATTCACCGTACTCTTCAAGTCCTAGAGACTTTCTCTCCAAGATCGTGATGATCACCGAGTTTTCTTCAACTGCATCTATAACAATCTCTTCTCGGTCTTCCCACTTTTCAGCGCACTCCACAAACTCCAGTTCGCTCCATACGATGTTGTCACCATCGTACCTCGATACCAAAGTAGTTCTGAACTTGAACGCTTTCACGTCGTCATGTGTGGGGTCATATGTTACACACTTGTCATAATCGATCCTTGCTGGCTTCCCATCTGACATGAAAAACCATCCTTGATGATACTTCATCTTCTCGAAGTCATCTTCCATCTGCTTGATCAATGTAAGCTTTCTCACTTGTGGTTCGTCACTTTCAACCTTCACTTGAGCTCTGTAAATCTTGAGGTCTGTCACTGTTGAGTTTCTTGCAAACCTCACTGGCACTCTTGCTGAACCTTTCTTCAGGTAAGCATTGAACTGATCTAGGGGATCAAGTCCCCATCCAACTTTCCACAACTTGCCTACTGCAAATAGTGGTTGTGTTACATCTCCGAACACAGCTGCATCTCTCACCTTTATCACTCTTCCATCTGTTCTTTGGAATTCGAATGTGATGTTTGCTCTTGTTTCAGTAGTTCTTACCCTGTTGCCTTGAGCATCTTGAATAACCATTCTCAAAGCTGGGAACTCAACTGTTCCTAAGTCTTCGCTGTAGTAGCATAGCGGAAGTACATGACAATCCGCGCCACTGTACACTAGCTAGCGTATCCTCCCGCCACCTCCCTCTACACCTCCGGGGAGTACGTAGCAAGCCTAGCTTAAGCTAGCTGGCTTCACGCAGTAGCACGGACAACACGAACTTCTCTCTTTTTAGCGTTGTGGCGAAGTCCCGCGTTAGCCCGGAGAAGAACTCTAGCCTTTGGCTAGCTAATCTCCAGGGTGGGTTGGGTGGGCACTCGAAATTTGCCCCCCAATAGCTGGGGGCCTTTCAGCACAATGGCCACGGAGTAGCACTGCTTCACCGGCCATGTGCAGACACTCTAGCAAACAGACAAGCTTCGTTCTGTTTAGCTTCAGAGGAAAACCCCTTCGACGTTTTCTAGCGAAACACCTTCGATGTTTCCCAAAGGGATACTGGCGCTAGCATACACTGTCGTACCTCGTCCCTCGGCACGAGTGCGTACACTAGCTAGCGTATCCTCCCGCCACCTCCCTCTACACCTCCGGGGAGTACGTAGCAAGCCTAGCTTAAGCTAGCTGGCTTCACGCAGTAGCACGGACAACACGAACTTCTCTCTTTTTAGCGTTGTGGCGAAGTCCCGCGTTAGCCCGGAGAAGAACTCTAGCCTTTGGCTAGCTAATCTCCTTGCGCAGCCGTAGGGCTACCAGGGACCTAGCTTACGGGCCTTCTTAGCGAACCTCGGAGCCTTAGGCTCTCCGGTCCTTTTCCTCACTCCTAGCTCTTGGAAGTAGCTAGCCGAGTGTTCGAGGAGACGGCCCAGCACGCGCCACTCTAGCTTCCCCCCCTCCAGGTTCACCCTGAAGTCCGGGGAGAAACTAGCGAAGTTCTCGTTCGTGAGGTCGTCCGCTAGCTGGTTCAGATCTCTGCGGATCCACTGTAGCTGAAGCTCACAGTTCTTAGCGGAGAGTTCCTCTGCTAGCTCCATCAACACCAGGGTCGACGGGAACTTCGTCGTCATAGCCTTCTTCAGTAGCGCTTCGTTGGACTGGTTGTCAGTGTAGCCACGGATGGCCACCTTGGAGGTCTTCTTAGCATCCCCTTCCGGTACCCAGAGCCTCACACCAACCAGAGTAGCCAGTAGCTCCAGCGCAGCTATGACCTTGTTCGGGTCTCCTTTAGCGAAGGCCCAGGGGGCCCATTCCTTCTTCACCTCTAGCGAGAACCAGGGACCGTGGCAGCCGTCCACTAGCTCGAGGAAGCCCCCAATCCAGGCACGTCCGTTCTCGGCCTTAGCGTCGGTGTAAAAGGAGAGCGGTGCCGCCCCGTCCAATAGCGAGGCCGGCTTCTGGAGACGGCCCCCCGCTGCTAAACGGTCTGCTAGCCAGCCACAGAGGACGCGGATCATCGTGGGTAGCGTGAGGATCCCCAGCTTCCCTTGTACGGCTGAAGACCAGGCGTGTAGCGGTCCCAAGAAGGGGCGCTCCCAGTCTAGCGCCATGGAGGCGAACCCCAGGCGCCCTAGCCCCTGAGCGAAGGGCCGGGCCTCGCACTTCCCGTCACGGACTAGCTTCCGTAGCCATTCCACTAGCCAGTCGGTTCTCTTCTGAGACAGACCTAGCCTCCAGGTGGAGTACTCCGTCTCCATGCCTAGCCACTCCACCCGAAATCCCCCCCTCGTCTTGGCCCACTTGAAGGGGTACCCAAGACTAGCGAGGAAGAGATAGCTTAGCGGGATCCCCATGCGCCCTCTAGCCCCCCGGCCCAAGGACTCGAGGTCGTCGGCATAGAGGAGCATGTCTAGCGGGAACGATGGCCCTAGCAGGTGGTACGTGAGCCGAAGCCCACACGCCGCTATACGGGTCCACCAGTAGCTCGCGCAGGATAGCCCGAAGGTCCCCACCAGGTTAACGTAAACCGTCTGGCTGTCGGGGTCCCCCGGTGTAGCTTCCTCGGTGTCGATCTGACACCCCAAGTAGCCATGCTCCCCTTCCGCATGCTTGTAGCGTCGGTGAGCCTTAGCGATGTCGCCCACCACGGAGAAAGCCACCTCGTTAGCGTCGATGTGTTCCCGAAGTAGCTGCTTCTTCTCCCTAGCTCCCGGGGCCCGGATCTTGTCCCTGCACTTGATGCGGTGGTTGACCCGGACCCCGTGGGTAGCGTCGTGGATCATCCTCTTCTTTCCACTAGCTTCGTCCTCGACGATGACAGCTAGCGCGGCGATGGCTCGATGCTCGCCATAGCGGGCTTTGAACTCGCCTAGCGTCATCTTGACCATGAGGCCCTCCGCCACGTCCTCTTCGAACTTCTCCCTAGCGAACTCCCGGTACTCTTCCACCGAGGAGTAGTTCGGGACCCAGGCTAGCGCCGCCTCCCAAGGGGCGTTCTCCAAAGGCCACTTTAGCTGCTCCTCGAAGACGTGGGGAGTGCGTGGTAGCGGGTCTCTCACCCCCACCGGTAGCCCCTCCTCGGCCTGGAGGAGGAAGTCCCTGTCGGGATCGCCGGCCGCGGTCAGTAGCGCCCGAATGAGGCGGAGGTATAGCGGTTGCCCCGGGGCCACCTTCAGCAGCTCCGGGTCCCCCAAGTCGTTAGCTTCCAGCCACTCCTTCCAGATCAAGCGTAGCTGCTCCTGGAGGTCTTCGGAGCTAGCCAGGGCACACCGCCATTCGGAAGGCTTCCTTCTCTAGCTCCGCCTCCGAACCCACCTTAGCGAGGATCACCTCCATCATCTTCTCCCGTAGCCAGTTCCAGTTGGGACCATCGGCATAGCTGCGGGTAGCGTGGGGCCAGCGTCCTGGGGAGCAGAGGCCCCCACCATCGTGGTAGCTCTTGTTGCCACCTAGCTGTTGGCAGGTCCTTGGTGGTCCTGAACCCCCTAGCACTCGCGGACCCTCCGGCTCACAGGTCGGGAAGGTCTCGGGTAGCGGGCACTCCGGCCTAGCGCCACCCCCCTCCCCCTGGGCAGCGGTAGCAGGGTGCTGGCAGGAGTCCAGAATCAGGGTAGCCAGCCACTGGCACATCCTAGCGGGCCACTTCTCGGAACCTGAGGTCTTGAAGGGGCCCTTAGCGGTGCGTTTGAACATGCGACCCAAGGTAGTAGCAGAAGGCAGCGGTCCTGTGTAGCAGCCCTTTTTGTCATAGCACGGCAGGCCTTCGTGCACAAAGTCTGGCATAGCGGAAGAACACTTCAGGAGTAGCCGTGTAGGCTTAGCGTATGGCGTACCAAAACTAGCCTGGTGGAAGGCCACGGTCCGTAGCCCCTTTTCCAGAAGGGTGGCTAGCGGCGGCCACTGCCACATAGAGGCCGGCCGTGCTCCTTTGTGCGGGCCCTTAGCGAGGGCACCAAGGTCCTCGGGCTGTTCCATGGCCAGGAAGGTAGCTGCACCATCGGCCACGAGGGTAGCGACCTCGAAGCTGAAATCCGCAAAAATGTTGCCCAGGATAGCGCGGTCTCGCTCAGCAGGTGTTAGCGTTTCCAGACCTCGGGGAAACTCGTAGCTGCGCACCGGGCGAGGCCCTTGAAAGTTAGCCCAAGGTGCTCTGGAGAAGCTAGCGCACGGCGGGGAGAGCACCACCGCGTCGAACTCCTTGCTAGCGATCCGGTCCAGGTAGCTTTGCCGAATCTTGGGCTGACTGAGGTCGTATTTAGCGTGCCGTAGCAGGTCGACACACTCGACCCTCACGTCGTTTCCCCACTCTGCCGCTAGCTGGTGCAAGCACTGCGCCACATCTAGCCGGCGCGAGGTACCCGAGAAAAGGTAGAGCACCCGTAGCGGCTTTGTCAGCGTAGCGGCCGGCGCTGCCGGCATAGCGGCCGGTGAGTCTGGCGTAGCATCCCCCCCGGGGGGGGTCACAGGCACTGAGGGCGCAGCCGCCGTAGCGGGTCAGTTGGAGGGCTTGTCCTCCTTAGCTGCATCGGTCTGCTTGCTCGGGCACTTGGTAGCTGGGTGCTTGCCGAAGCATAGCGAGCAAACGTGCTCGAAGTGGCACTTGTTGCCATTCTTGCACCCCTTAGCATTGTAGCGGAAGCAGATGGGCTTCCCCTGCGGGGTGCGATCGGCACCCAAGCGTTTCTTAGCTTTGCCCCCTTTGGGGGGGCCATCTTTGCCTTTGCCCTTCCCCTTGGGGGTCTTAGCGGGCCGGTCCTCTGTGGAGGTCCAGGGCTGCGGCCGCTTGGCATGGAGGGCTAGCGGCGTCGTGAAGTGCCGCTCCTTGACGCTAGCGTCCTTGTAGGCCAGGACTAGCGCAGCACCGAAGGAGTAGCCAGCTGTGGCCATGACCTTGTAGGCGTGCTTCCTGATAGCGTGCTCGTAGCTGAGGACCAAGGTCCACGGGGGCACTAGCGAGTCAGCACTGGACCGGAGACCATAGCAATAGTCGCCGAGGAGATAGTCTTTGTAGCGCTCGAAGAGGGCCATGTTGACATCCTTTAGCTCCTCTCGATTGGGGTGTTTTAGCTGCATCATAATTAGCGTGTTCTGGAGCACCGTGAGCCGCAGTCGTAGCTGCTCCGGCCCAGAGGGCATGGGGGCCCTAGCCCCGCCCTTCTTCATGGATAGCGTGCCATTGCCGTTCCAGACGGGCAGTAGCGTGTCAGGATCCCACTCGTCCCGGCTGATAACCTCAGTTAGCGGCTCCGCTCGGAACTCGCCAGATTCGAGCTCACCTAGCTTCTTCTCGATGTACTCCTTAGCGGGAGTCTGCTTGTCCTCCAGGTCTCCGAACTTAGCTGTGAAGGCCTGGCGCATGGCCATGTAATCCGTAGCGGGGATGGGCTTCGCCCAATCCCGGACCTCGTGTGTAGCCTCCGCCTCCGCTTGCCGCTCGGAGCGGGAAGTAGCGGTCCGCCATGCGATGGTGACCCCCGCGGCCTGAGCGCGGCTAGCGAGCGAGGTGGACGGCTCAATTGCAAAGCTGTCCTTTAGCATCTTCTTGAGGTCCGCCTCATCTGTTGCCGAGGCTGCGAACTTAGCGACGGTATCAATACCGTTGGAAAAGAGCTCGGATTGGATAGCATCCGAGACTTTATGTTGCACTAGCAGGAAACGAAGCTCGCTGCTTCCGAGGGCTAGCTTCTTCGCCAGAGCCTCTGCCATGGTAGCCGGCACGACGGGCCCTACGCTACCCTAAGGAAAAATGTGAAAAGAAAAATTCCTGCTAGCACATTGGGGAAAAGCTCCTAGCGTGAGAGTGTGTCTGGGAGTGCCGGTCGATAGCTTTCGCTGAAAAGGGTCACTGCAGCAGAGAGCGGCCCTAGCAGCACCACCGACCCCGGCCCCGCCCCCCCCCAAGACTCTCGACACTCTCTCGCTCTAGCCGTCCCTTCTTTCTGGCTGCCGACATGTGTGTAGCATGACTGTAGCGCGCACACACTGGCAACTGTAGCGAGGGACGCCCCTGACTTTTGCTGCGGCTAGCGGTCGGCAGCAGAGGGCGCTGCAAAAGTAGCCACATGCAAGACAAAAGTAGCGGGTGCACGTAGCGAGGCCGGGACCTGTAGCGAGGCAGGGGGCTGCCTGTTTAGCGGCCGCCCCAATCCTCCCCGCGGCTCCACTGCTTGCACCCATCACAACAGTGAGTAGCGTGGTCGTCACACTTAAACCACATCCGCCTGTTACAGGCTCTTAGCGAACAGACCTCGCAGGTCGTAGCGCACCTGAAAATACAGGCGTTAGCGTCCCAGTGGCCAAGGGAGTAGCGGCAGCGATTCGGCTGGTACTGCGTATAGCAGCTAGGTAGCAGCATGGAAAGTAGCTCGCTAGCGCGCTCCCCTTGTGGCGTGTTAGCGGGAGGGTGCGTGTAGCGACACATCAGTGCCACGTCCTCCCTCCCTAGCGAGTACAGCTCCTCCCTGTGGTGGATAGCACCCTTGACTAGCGTGCCATCATAGCCTTTGCCATAGCGGGGGTTGGGTCCTCTGCCCTTCCCCTTCTCGAAGCGCTGGTCCCAGGAACCTAGCGGCCACAGATCGCGGTCAATAGCGGACCACGAGAGCTCGAGGTACCAGTAGCTCTCCCCTCTGGGGAGACTGTTAGCGTGGGCCCCCGGAGGGGGCCGCGCTCTGCCCTGTAGCGCGACGCTCACTGGCGTGCCCTTGGCGGCCCTGACATTGTCGGGCATGCCCCCCGCTTGCTGGATAGCGCGATCCTGCTGGAGTTCGCGGCGTAGCAACTCCAGGTAGCGGTCGGGGTCCTCGAATAGCGTGCCCCACGTGTAGTCAAACACATTGACAGTAGCGGGCGGCTGGCCCTTGCCGTCTTTGCCCTCGGCCGGCCTGCCCTTAGCGCCCTTGCGGCCCCGGCCCGGGCTGGTAGCGCGAGGGGGCGAGGGGCTAGCGGCTCTCGGCCCCATCTCCATGAACCTTCTAGCGGCCGACTCTGCCGGCGTCGGGTCCACGGTAGCGGCTGCAGCTGTGGCAGCAGGGGCTGCCGTAGCGGCTGCAGTAGCGGCAGCAGGCGCAGGATCGGCGCTGCCCGTAGCAGTCGGATCTCTGTTAGCGGCCTCCTCTGCGGCCTGCAGGGAGGCTTTGCTAGCGGCCACCGCCTGCTGGTACTCCAGCTCGGCAGCCTGTTCCTCTTTAGCGAGCCGCTCCGCGGCTTCCTTCCGCTTCTCTGCTAGCGCGGCCGCTGCGACCCTCTGGTCGTGCTCGGCCTTCTCCTTAGCGGCTGCGGCCTCCGCGTCTCTGCGGGCCTTGGCCTTAGCAGCGCTAGCGGCTGCATTAGCAGCAGCAAGCTGGTCTAGCTGGGCCTTTGTTGCTGCAGCGGCGGCCTCTGTAGCGGCGAACCTTTGCGTGAGGCCCGCAGACATAGCCTCGTCCAGGCTAGCGATGTCCTCTTGGGACAAGTCGGCCCAGCTGGTAGCGGACAGAACCCGCCGCTCCATCAGGTTAGCGGGGCTCTGCTGGCGTAGCCCGGCCCCTATCCACTTTCGTGGCGGGGACTCCTTGTCTAGCCTCTCGATCGCCTCCTGCGACATAGCGATCAGCTCCTGTAGCAGAGGCTTGTCGAGATAGCGGTGCAGCCCATCCGTGCACTCTGAAGGGCGAAACCTTAGCGCCTTCCGAAGACCGCGGAGGGTCTCCGGAAGGTAGTCTCCACTAGCGGGCTGTTCTGCCGTAGCTGGACCACCTGGTGGCCCCGCGCCCTTAGGCGTTGTAGCAGTGGCATCCTTTCCTTTGCCACCCATAGCGGCGCCCACGGCGCGGATCAGGTGAAACGACTATTGAAAATCTAGCTACCTTAGGGTAGCGAAGCCGAGGGCTAGCGTGGAGAGAGGTTTAGCACAGTCACTGGCTCCTGCGCCTAGCTCCTTTGTTGCCCTGTTGCCTAGCGGGGTCCAAACCCGCACGTTTCGTAGCGCCTTCCTCCGCTCCTTAGCTCCTTCCTGCAGGACGGACCTAGCGCAGACACTGGCTCCTCTCCTAGCTCCTGTGTTCCCTGGGTGGCCAGCGAAGGGGTCCCCCGGCCCCGGTTTCCTAGCGCCTGCCTTCGCTCCTTGCTCCTCCTACAGCGCACTAGCGGAACACGAAAGCACAACACAAGCAACACAGCAAGTGACATGTAGCAAGAACGTGGTTCCCTCCACTCTCTTCTTTCTCCCCTCCCCCCCCCCCCCCCCCCCCCCCCCCCCCCCCCCCCCCCCCCCCCCCCCCCCCCCCCCCCGAGCACACCCCCTTTAAAAACTAGCGGCGTTTCGCAAGGGAGGGAAGAGAGAGAGAGAGAGGGAGACAGAGGGGAAAGGAAAAGAGGGTGCCGACCTAGCAGCCTTTCTAGCCTCAGTGCGAGTGCGAGTTCGGCGGCTTAGCACGCCCTGCGCTCAAGGATGACTGCTAGCGGACCCCGTTGCGTGATCCTCTGGGGCTTCGTCATCTTCCGAGTTAGCGAGCGATCCTTCGCTAGCGTCCCCTTCGGAGATAGCCCCCTGGTTCGGCCAGCATAGCTTGCACACATGTGTGTACTCATGCGGCTCCGGAACCGAATCGAAAACCCTAGCGTTGCGGAAAGCACGTCGCTTTCCCATCCAGCAACCTGTAGCGCCCGCCTTGTGCAGGCGGAAAATGGCACCCGGGACCTCTACGATTACATAGCTGCCCTGGCTGCGGTCGGGAACCCTGGCCTGCTTCTTAGCGGGCCGTTCCACGACCTCTGCAGAGGCCTCGGAGCTACTCCCGGGCGCTAGCGGTTCCACTGGCTCTTCGGGCCCCTCGGGAACTTCTAGCTCTTCCGCCTCTGTCGGGACTCCTAGCAGGCCCTCCATCCAGATCTTCCGCAGCCTCGCCGCCATGTGGATAGCCTGGCTGTGGGTTAGCTTGGCCCTCTCTTCCAGCCAGGGCTCCAGATCCGCGGCGATTTCACGCTCGTCGAGCGCCTCGTAGCGGTCGTCCCCCCTAGCTGTCTTAGCGAAGAGAGCTTGGAGACGGGACACCCGACCCGCAAAGGATCTAGCGTACACGTCGGACCCCTCGGGTTTCCAACGCCCTAGCAGATCCTTATCTTGCGGGGGGATCTCCTTTAGCGCCAACCCTGTTGGTAGCACTGAGCGCTCACTGTGCTCCGTCCAATAGCCCTGGACCTCCCGCGGGTAGCCCATGATAGCCAGCAGCCCCGCGGTTGCCACCATAGCGTCCGCATAGGTAGCCATCTTCTTCTCTAGCTGCCCCGCCCGGCCCAGCCGCGGCATGAGGTAGTCCCGGGCGTAGTTAGCGTGGGCCTTGAGGAGGTCGAAGCCGGTCACCAGCCAGCTCTTAGCGACCAGAAAGGCGTGCTCGGACACCACGACCGGTAGCTCCTTGACCCTCCTCGTAGCGCCGGACGTCTTGGTCTTCCGGAGGATGGTGGTGAGTCGCCCCTCCACCATCACTAGCTCGGCCGGCAAGATAGCCTGGAGGTCCGACCATCTTAGCGTGGCCCAAACCTTGACCAACTTAGCCCAGGCCCAGATCCGCCAGCCTGCCGCCAGGGCGGGGTTGATGACCACGAGCTCTAGCTGCACCAGCATGTAGACAGGGTAGCGGGGCGCTCTCTTGATCAGGGGGGCGCCCTCCGCTAGCTGCTCCACTATGCTATCCTTAGCGGCCCAAACCAGGCGACCAAAGGTGGTCCGTAGCTCCACCGGGAAGTCGGCCACCTTCTCCACCCAAGAGATAGCCTTAAGAATAGCTTCAGGGACTGACCGGCCGCAGGGTTCATCACTCCTAGCGAGGAGGTAATCCACCAGGTCCGCGGCGGTGCCCGGAGGCGGCCTGAGCTTAGCTGCGTGGAGCCACTGGCGCCACTGCCTGTAGTAGCTCAGGTAGCGCTTCAAAGTGGAAGCTCGGGTCTTCCCGGGAAGCAACATAGCTGCCCTCGCGGGGTCCAGGCTCCCGTGCAGCTTAGCGAGAACCGGGGCATGTATCTCTAGCAGCTCCTCACGGAGCTTCCTTGCCCAAACGTCTAGCAGTCGCTCCTCTCTAGCCGCACTGATCGTGCTGGGCTGTAGCGTCTTTCGGTTCCGCTCCCCGGGAGGAGGTCTTAGCGGCGCAGGTGGCTGAGGCACCGCCTCTTCGACCTCTTCCCTTGGGGTCGGTAGCGGTGGCATCCGGGCTCTCCAGGTGATATCGTCCTGGAAGTAGCCGTGCACCCTCTGATAGATCGTAGCTTCCTGCCGTGCTTCCTGTAGCCAGCAGTAAACGCCATCCCATAGCCACGGCTGGTATGGGATACCTAGCTCTCGTGCTAGCTGCTTGGCAACGTCCTCTGCGTCGTCCAGGTCCACCACCGCTAGCTCCAAGACCCCAAACCCCTGGCTGGTGAGATGCCGGTAGGCCCTGTCTAGCGTGCGCCTACGTTCCTGCTGGACCGTAGCCTGCGCTTCTAGCTCTGCCTCCATCTCCCAACCCTCGAAGAGTAGCCCCGTCTCCTCGGGCTGTGGGTCACTAGCTGGGGTCTGCGGGACCCACGAGGGTACCTCCCCGGAGGGAGCCCCCGCGGTGTCGTCCCCCCCTAGCGTGGGTACCTCGGTAGGACACGACCCACTTAGCGGGGGCGGGGAATCCCCAACCACTGTAGCGCAGTCGACGGCTGTAGCTGCTGCGCCATCTGGCGTGGTCGGCGCCAGGGTAGCGTCGCTGTCCGACATGGCAGCGCACCCAAAGCAGGGCTAATTAGCCCTGTTCCCTTTCCTACCCGCACTCGAAATTTGCCCCCCAGTAGCTGGGGGCCTTTCAGCACAATGGCCACGGAGTAGCACTGCTTCACCGGCCATGTGCAGACACTCTAGCAAACAGACAAGCTTCGTTCTGTTTAGCTTCAGAGGAAAACCCCTTCGACGTTTTCTAGCGAAACACCTTCGATGTTTCCCAAAGGGATACTGGCGCTAGCATACACTGTCGTACCTCGTCCCTCGGCACGAGTGCGTCTAGAACGACTTCAACGAGTTCTGAGTAGCTTGAGTTAATGGCTCTTACTAGATGCACGTCTGTGTCTTCTTCTCCGGAACCGTTAGCTCCAAAGATTCTTTCTCTTTCTCTTGCATGCTTGGCATTCTGCTTGTCCACTTGCAGATCTTCGTACCACTTGTGAAGTACATCCTTCTCATAATCTTCTTCATCACTTTCATCAACCATGCTTGACAATAGCACAACTGTGTTGGCCTTTACTGCTCTTGCAGCATAGTCCATCACCATTTCTTCGAACATTCCTACAAGATCGACGTACTCTTCATCGTCGTCGAACACTTCTTCAACCACTGGCATAGGTGTTGTCACCAACCTACGCACTTGTTCGTTTCCTTTTGCTCCTTGCGGTGGCCTTGCTTGTGCCTGTGTAGAAGAACTTGGTTGCTCTTCGTACCATTCTTCCTCGCCTGTCTCTTGGACGTTGCGAACTTTTCCTTTTCCTCCTTTCCTTTTCCTTTTGGTGCCGACCAACACTCCGAAGAGTAATGTCCGGTCTTACCACAATTGAAACATACAGGTCCATTGTGTCCACCTTTTCCTTTTCCTTTGTCACTTTCGTAGCCTTTTCCTTCGGCCTGCCTGATGCTCTTTCCACCTTTCTTTCCGTATCCTTTTCCTTTTCCAAAACCTCTTCCTTTTCTTTTCTTCTAGAGGCGGCGAGGAGTCCGCGGCCCGTAGGCCCTCGACGTGCACTTAATTACCATGGAATTTCCATGGTCTTCCGCCCCGGTAGGAGCGGGCATCGCCCGCAGGCGGAAAAGGAAGCTAAGTCCTACGGGAGAGTAACCTCGTGCCAGATGTGCTAAGGAGTGCGAACAGTCCTAAGGGAGCGTAACGCGTCCCTGCTCTGCACTACGGAGCCTACGGGAGGGAGCGTCCCGTCCCGCAGAGCTGCACATCAGAGGAGTGAGACACGTCCTCACCGGGAGTGCTACACGTCCCAAGGAGAGAGGCCGTCCCCTGCAGAGCAGAACAGGAGGCTCCCGTGTTCTCGCTCTTACGGAGCAGGGAAAAGTACCTGAGCCGAAACTCGTGCTGAGCTGAGAAGAACCGGGTGAAAGACAACCAACCAGAAGCTCTCCGAGCAAAGCTGGAGGATGAAGTGGTCGAGACCCGCCGGAGCGAATCTCTTAACCACCGCTACGCACCGGTGTCCCCACGCCACATGCCTCGAGGAAGGGCAGTGCCGCAACAGGCTAGCCTGACGTTAAGGAGGCGGCCGGTACAGGCGCCCGCGGAGTAACCCTGACAGGCGTAAACCACCACGCGAAAACAGACACAACACGAGAGCGACGCCGGGCACACCGTGCCCCGGAGGGGAGGCCTCCCTCAACTAAAAGCCACGTGTCGTGGCGTCCGGCAGAGCCCCCATCGGAGCAACAGGTCCTAACCCGAAAGCAACCCTAACCGCCCACGCCCTTCAACAAAGCGCAGGGCCAACGCTTCCCCTCAACAAGGCGCAGGGACGACGCTGCCCCTCATCTTCCTAACAGGTGGCGCGGGGCCCACGTGCCTGCAGACGAATTAGGGCTGCATTGGGCCAGGGGGCCTGCGGAGCCTAAAGAGGTCAACCAGGCGGACATCCCTGATACCGAGCACAGTGCAGTGCAAAGCACCAGGGAGCGCTGTACAAAAGCTAACTGCCGAAGAAAACGCCAACCTCCATGGAAGGAGGCCAGGGAGTGGGAGGCAACACGTCCCTAATAGCCTGGATAGCTGCAGTAGCTTCATCGCCGCGGTGTGTCGTAGGCAGGACACAGGGCGGTGACGCCATAAAGGGACTGCCGGGGGAGCACACCCACACAGATGTAGGCGTATTAACAAAGAACCCTCCTAAAGGCCATCGCCTAAGGGATAGGCAGATAGACCTCGAAAGTGCCTGAGGAGGGGTTCCTCCTTGCCGTAACTCAATCCTCATTGCCAGGGCGGCCGAGGAGAAAGAACTGAAACAGAACAAAAGAAAACCGGTGTGAGACTGCGCACGTGCTGGGACCCAGAGGGCAGCGACTGCCGCAGGCAGCGCCCGAGCCCTTAAGCAGTGCACAGAAGCAGTGTGGGCTTCGAAGCACTCGTCTGTACCGGCTCCTCCTGTCAGTTTCGCAGGGCAGGGTCGTGCAAAACGCCCTTCCTTGCCCACTACGTGTCCGAGCAGCTGAAAGGGAGGGGCGCGGCCTCCAGGCCCTCAGCACCACCAGCTACTGTCCAGGAAGGGGACGAAAAGGGTCTGCAACCTTAAAGAGCCCTAAACCCTGCACGGCAGAAGGACAAATGCGGCTCACGGCGCTTGGGAGTGGCAGTCACGTCCCAGAAGCGCACCTGTGAAGGAGTGATAGCCCACTTCCTTGCTGTCTTCAGGCCGGTCCTGGCACCCAAATCAGGGGCGCTATGGCTCAGAGAGAAGGCTAAAACTGGGATTGTGGGGGCCTTGAACCTCGTCGAAAAGCAAGTTGAGAGCCCCAAGCCCGTTAGTTAAAACACGCAACTCTCTACGGCCACGAAGTGTGGCACTAGAGCTAGCTTGAGCCGAGACTTGAGCCATTCCTTTTCCTTTTGGTCTTCCTCTACCACCTTTTCCTCGTCCATATCCTTTTCCCTTTCCTTTGTCTTTTCCTTTTCCATAAGGGCTTCCTTTTCCTCCTTTGTCACCTTTTCCTTTTCCATCTCCTTTACCTTTTCTCATGTGCAATCTATCGAGTTCCATTGGAATTGGTCCTTGGTAAGCCTTGTTGCTTGAGTGTGACGTTGGGTCTGGAACACTCAACGATCCTAAGATGTTCTCGGCTGACCATGTCTGATTGCTTCTTTCATAGTGTAGCAGCTTTGCTCTTAACTCTTCATACGTGGTCTTATCAGTGATATCAACCATCACATGCTGCTTGAGGTGCTGTGGAATTCCTTTCAGCAGTGTACCGATCTTCAAGTTGTCATCATACTTCTGCCCTGAGAGCTTTTCGTACTCTGCTGTGAGCTTCTCGTATGTCAGGACGTAGTCCATCAGCGATGCTCCTTTGCTCATGGCCGGAAATCCAACCAATGCTTGTGCCATTGCTAGACTCCTTGAACGAGATGTCGGCTCTAATTCAGCCGTCAACTTTCTCCACACTTCAAATCCATTCATCCCACTCACGCTTCTAAGCACTTTCAGAGGTCTGTTCTTCAAGTAACTGCTTAACACTGAGTAAAGCTTTGTTCCTCTGTTCACTCTTGTTTGATCACTGTTGAAGAATGCATTTGTCACTTCCATTGTTATCACGGCTTTTTGTTCTTCTGCCGCTTTCAAGTCTTTCAGGAATTCTTGGTCCATAAACGCTAAGAAGTTCTTGAACGTAAATGACCAGTCACTCCATTGTGACACTTCTTCTTCAATCGTCGCAGGATTGAATGCTTCTGGTGGCTTGAGGATCTTGGCTCCAGTATCAAAACTTACTGAGGCTGGCTGGCCTCCCGTAGGGGCTGCCTTCGGTGATGCTTGGGCTTTCGCCAGTGCATCCATTGCTGTTGTCAATTGCGCTTGTTGCATTGCTGTTCCTTGCGCAACTCTTGCCATAGCTTCTGTAGCTTGACCTAATGTAGTCATCAGCTGTTCCAACCTCGCCTGCTGAGGGTTCGGTTGGTGCTGTGGCTGTTGAGCTTGTTGTTGCTCTTGCATCTTTTCAACACTTTGGCAGGTCCTTGTATATCTGGCTCAAGGTCTTTCACTTTCACGCTTTTCTCCGACTTTGCAAGGTGCTCTTGGCTTAGCCGTAACTCCTCGCTGTTCTCCGACAGGATGCTCTTGGTAAACCGTAACTTCCTGTTCCACACTTTTCACCTTTTCCAGCTCGTGGCTGGCTTCCCTGGATCTTTGCTTGATCAGCTGCTGGCCTTTGCCAACAGCTCCGCTACCATGAAAGTTTAAACCCTGAAACCAGTGTCCTTCTTACAACCACGGCGCGAGCTTGGATTCTTTTCTCTCTTCCTGCTCCGCTGTCGGGCTGTCTTGAGCCTACGTTTGACCTGCGGTGAAACACTGGATTCCTGTATGTAAATGAGCATGAGGGAAAATTGAACTATCTGTTAACTCTCCATCGACTTCAACCAGTGTTGGTTCTTCTTGTTCCACCATTAGGTAAGCATCTCCAACATCGATACTTCCAAGTGTATATCCTTCTGAAGACGCAAATAGGGCTGATAGTAGCTTCACTGTGCTTGCTACACCGGTTGGCGAAAACAAACTTGCAATGTCAGTATCACCTAACCACTTGAATTCTCTTGCTACCAGTCGTCCTCTTCTTCTCCACTCTTTGTCTCTGTGTCTCCAGTCATACACTATCTTGGTCGATAGAAACTTGTACTTTGAGATGTCTGCTCCTTTTGGCAGCTTGTTCAGCACTTTCATTTTCTCCAATCTTTCCAACTCATGTTTCTTGGACACACCTTCAACTTTCTCCATTTCTTCATCAGCTAACTTTGGTGGTCCGCTTTCAAAATCATTTGACCATGTTGGCATGTCTTCTGGTATCTCTTCTTCACCATCTGGCTCTTGCCATTCTTCTTCTTCATCAAACTCAGCTTCCACTTCTTCAAACTCTTCCAATTCAACTTCTTCATCATCATGGTACTGTGGAAGTTTCTTTCTTAGGAATGGTTCTATCTTCTTCACACTTCTTGCTTCAATCACTCTTCTCACTGTGCTTGACGGTTCACCGACGGCAATAAACTTCTCTGGTCTCTCTTCAACTTCCGTCAAGTCGCTGCCTTCGGCGGGTGAAACGGGTCGGAACCTACCGTTTTTTAGTAGGGAGGGGCATTTCCCCTTTTCCAGCTTGCTGGTGGCACCAGCTACCACCAGGCCTGCTGATTGTTAGGCTACCTGGAACCTGGTTACACCAGGACTGGTAGACACCAGTGGCCCTAGAGCCCTTTGGCCCATCTCACCAGTGCTGGCGCCCCAGACTGGTATCCTGGGCATCCCAGGAAGCGGTAACTGGTAGTCACCAGTTCCTGTGTCTCTGGGCTCACCAGTATCTCCCAGAGTATTTGGAGAGCTCACCATCCAAGGGGAGGGGTTTGAGCATCCAGACTTTGCCAGGTTCCAAATCATGCACATCGTGACCACACAGGAGTGGTTGTGCAAGGTAGCCTTCAGGAGTGACCCCTAGTACCTGGGTTTGCACCAGGGCGTAAGCCAAAAGCTGCCCTCAGAATTTGAGCTTAGTTTGTCCTGTACTCTCAATCTTCAGGCTTTTGGCCTTGCTGGTGGGCTTGGCCTTGCTCGCCCTTTTCCAGGTTCCTCTTGGGCGATGCTGGCGGTGGATTCTCTCCTGTAATCAGCTCTTCAGATTCATCACTTCTCTCACTTCTTCTTCTTCTTGTGACTCCTTTTCCTCGACTGCTTGAGCTACTGCTTGATGATCCAACATGTCCTTCACCTGGATCTTCATCCATGTCTTGTTCAGTCTCACTTGGCGGATCTGATGCCGCTTCTTGACTTGGACTATAATCTTTCAGCTCATCTTCCTGTTCTTGACTTCTTTCTTTTCTTGGAACAACTTCTGGCTTGTCACCAATTGCCACTTCGACTCCACTATGTGGTGGCAATCTCTTCGTGGATTTCCTTCCTACCAACGTATCCTGTGTGTAGTTCCACGGTGTTCCTGTAGCTTCTGCTAGCACTTCAACATCGTAACGCGGTGTACACTGTCTCATCGTTCTGCACTTGATGATTCCTTGTCTTGTGCTAACTAGGTTCAAGTTGCTCACTGAATCCTTTCCAACGAAAATTCCTTTTCTCCATGATTCACCTTTCTCTTTGACTTTTGGTACTGGCTTTGCTAAAACGACACTTCCCCACGGCGCTAATGTTCCTTTGTACTCTCTGTCGAATAGCACTTCAAAAGGTGTTGATCCTTTCCTTACAACAAACCTATTCAGCAGGAATGCTGCGTGCCTAGCTGACCATGGATATAGCGTACTTTCCGACGTAATCTTCACCCTCGCTTGCGATTCAACGCCGTACACTAGTGTCTTAGATAAGTTCCGAACTGTTTGAACCCATCTTTCAACTTGCAATCCTTGATGCTCATCTTCCTTGATGCTCATCTGGTGCTACGTCTTGTATCTCTGTGTCGAGATTCTTCATTTTCCTTATTCCTTGCACCTTCTTTCTCAGCGATATCATTGCTGGCTCTGTGTCAGTTCTCAGAATGACCTTCGAATTCAACAGCATAAGCACTCTACAGACTTCTTCCACAACATATGCCGTTGCTTCTTTTGTCGCTACTGGAATCACATGAACGAACTTTGTTGCTTCATCAACCATAACAAGTCCGATTGTCAATGCATCCTTGTTGTCCTTTGTATTCTCTTCATCTCGCGTTCCAGTGAATTTGAATCCATTGAAACCAATGATGCTTCATTCTTCTTCTCTGACACATCGAAATTGTCTTCTCTTGACCTTGTTGCTTGACAACTTTCACACCAATCAGCTTTCGGTAGGTGTGTCAATTCGTGCTTCTTCCTCTCTTCTTCTGTTGGCATCTCTGGTCTCTTTTCTCCTTTTGGTTCTCTCGTAAATTCCAGTTCTAATCCTTTGGAGATTTCAACCAACTCTTTTATCTTGTTTGCTGACACGGCTTGCTTCAGTCGTTGCCATAACTGAGCCTTACTTCCAGTCTCTCCTACCTTCAGGAATTCAAATGCTGTTCTGAGTTGCTTGAGCGTACTTTCTGGTGTAAGCTCAACTCCTGCTACCACCATTGCTTCTTCCATCTTCTCTCCCACACTTGGTAGCTGATCTTCAATTTTCTTCCACTCTTTCATTTCCTCTTCTGCTGGAGGTTCACTTGGAAACAAGTTTTCCATAGCTTCTCTGCTCTCCTCTGCAATTTGTTCAACAGTTTTCTTCGTACTGCTTTTCTCCTTGGGGGATGTGCTCTCTTCTACTTTCTCCATCTCCACGTCTGCTGCTTCTTCTTCATTTCTTTTCTTCTTCTTGGGTGTCCTCTCATAGTCACCATACTCTTCAAGACCTAAAGACTTCCTCTCTAAGATCGTGATAACAACTGAATTCTCTTCAACTGCATCAATCACAATCTCCTCTCGGTCTTTCCACTTTTCGGCACACTCCACGAACTCCAGTTCGCTCCATACGATGTCTTCACCATCGTACCTCGATACCAAAGTAGTTCTGTACTTGAACGTTGTAACGTCGTCATTCGTGGGATCGTAAGTTGTGTACTTGTCCCAGTCTATCCTTGCTGGCTTCCCATCTGACATGAAAAACCATCCTTCATGATACTTCATCTTCTCGAAGTCTTCTTCCATCTGCTTGATCAGCGTGAGCTTTCTCACTTGTGGTTCATCCTTTTCAACCTTCACTTGAGCTCTGTAAATCTTGAGGTCTGTCACTGTTGAGTTTCTTGCAAACCTCACTGGTACTTTTGCAGATCCTTTCTTCAGATAAGCATTGAACTGGTCTAGAGGATCAAGTCCCCATCCCACTTTCCACAACTTGCCGACTGCAAATAGTGGTTGTGTTACATCTCCGAACACAGCCGAATCTCGTACCTTTATCACTCTTCCATCTGTCCTTTGAAACTCGAATGTGATGTTTGCTCTTGTTTCTGTTGTTCTTGTTCTGTTGCCTTGGGCATCTTGAATAACCATTCTCAAAGCTGGGAACTCAACTGTTCCTAAGTCTTCACTGTAGTAGCATAGCGGAAGCACATGACAATCCGCGCCACCGTCCAGGACTACTTCAACGAGTTCTGAATAGCTTGAGTTAACGGTCCTCACATAATGCCTTTGGTTTGATCTTTCTTCTGGTCCTTGATCTAATCGAGCTTCTGTCTCTGACTCTTCATCACTTCCGAAAAGTCTTTCTCTCTCTCTTGCATGCCTGGCATTCTCCTTGTCTACATGCAAATCTTCATACCACTTGTGAAGTTCATCTCTTTCATAATCTTCTTCATCACTTCCATCAGTCATGCTTGACCATAACACCACTGTGTGAACTCTTGCTGTTCTTGCAGCGTAATCCATCACCATCTCTTCAAACATTCCTACAAGATCAATGTAGTCTTCATCCTCTTCGAGGATCTCTTCAATCACCGGCATAGGTGTTGTCACCAACCTACGCACTTGCTCGCTTCCTTTTGCTCCTTGTGGTGCTCTTGCTTGTGACTGCGTAGAAGAACTTGGTTGCTCTTCATACCATTCTTCCTCACCTGTCTCTTGGACATTCCGAATCTTTCCTTTTCCACCTTTTCCTTTACCCTTTGGTGCCGACCAACACTCCGAAGAGTAATGTCCGGTCTTACCGCAATTGAAACATACAGGTCCAGCCTGTCCACCTTTGCCTTTTGCGTTTTCGTAGCCTTTTCCTTCAGCCTGCCTGATACTCTTTCCAAATCCTTTCTTTCCTCCTTTTCCTTTGCCATAACCTCTTCCTTTTCCTTTTGCTTTTCCTCTGCCACCTTTTCCTTTTCCATATCCTTTTCCTTTTCCTTTGTCTCCTTTGCCTTTGCCGTAAGGACTTCCTTTTCCTTTATCACCTTTACCTTTTCCATCTCCTTTACCTTTTCTCAAATGCAATCTGTCAAGTTCCATCGGGATTGGTCCTTGGTAAGCCTTGTTGCTTGAGTGTGACGTTGGGTCTGGAACACTCAGCGATCCTAAGATGTTTTCAGCTGACCATGTCTGATTGCTTCTTTCATACTGTAGCAGCTTTGTTCTCAACTCTTCATATGTGGTCTTATCAGTGATATCAACCATCACGTGGTGCTTGAGGTGCTGTGGAATTCCTTTCAGCAGTGTACCGATCTTCAAGTTGTCATCGTACTTCTGTCCTGAGAGTTTTTCGTACTCTGCTGTGAGCTTCTCATACGTCAAGACGTAATCCATCAGCGATGCTCCTTTGCTCATGGCCGGGAATCCAACCAACGCTTGAGCCATTGCTAAACTCCTTGAACGGGACGTCGGCTCTAACTCAGCCGTCAACTTTCTCCACACTTCAAATCCATTCATCCCGCTTACGCTTCTCAGCGCTTTCAGAGGTCTGTTCTTCAGGTAACTGCTTAACACTGAGTAAAGCTTTGTTCCTCTGTTCACTCTTGCTATCTCGCGATTGAAGAATGAGTTTGTCACCTCTGTGCTTATCTCCACTTTTTCTTCTTCTGCTTTCTTCAAATCACTCAGGAATTCTTGGTCCATGAATGCTAAGAAGTTCTTGAACGTAAACGCCCAGTCGCTCCATTGCGACACTTCTTCTTCAATTGTTGCTGGATTGAACACTTCTGGTGGCTTGAGAATCTTTCCTCCTGTATCAAAGCTTACTGAGGCCGGTCGGTTTTTTCTGTTGGGCCCGCCGCTGGTGCTGCTTGGGCTCTTGCTAGCTCATTCATGGCGTTAGCCAATTGTGCTTGCTGGTTCGCAGTGCCCTGCGCAACTCTTGCCATAGCTTCTGTAGCTTGACCCAAATTGTTCATCAGCTGCTCGAACCTCGCTTGCTGCCCCTGCTGAGGATTCACGGGCTGCTGAGGTTGTTGAGGTTGCTGCGCTTGTTGCTCCATCTTTCCAACACTTTGGCAGGTCTGTTTGTAACTGGCTCAAGGTCTTTCACTTCCACGTTTTCTTTCACCAATGCAAGGTGCTCTTGGCTTTGCCGTAACTCCTCGCTTCTTCTTTCTTTCCAACTTTAGCAAGATGCTCTTGGTTAAACCGTAACTTCTCGCTTTCCTTTGATCTTTGTTCGATCGCCCTGGATCCTTGCTGTTCAGCTGCTGGCCTTTGCCAACAGCTCCGCTACCATGAAAATTTAAACCCTTATACCAGTATACTTCTTATAACCACGGCGCGAGCTTCGGATTCTTTTCTCACTCTGAGCTCCGCTGTTGGGCTGTGCTTGAGCCTAGGTTTGACCTTCGGTGAAACACTGGATTCCTGTATGTAAATGTACATGAGGGAAAATTGACCTATCTGTTATACTGCCTACGGCAGAAGTCACATGCCACCATGTAGTGGCGCAGCACTCATTTTTCCCTGTGCACGCCAGGATTGGTTTGAAGATGGAGCACCCATCTATAGTGAAACCTCTTGAGATTAAAAGAGGGAATCGGATGTCGTATATAAAGCTGCTTGCCGGCGCAAGCTCGTGGATCGATCAACAAATGCCTGCCGGCACAAGCATCGAGATGCGACCCCTTACCTGCCAAAGAAAAGCAGGTTACGACACCCCTTTCACGTTTCCAACCTGGCTTACGCCGTTTGAAGAATCTGAGCAGCAGTAGTTGCGAGGCAAACCTGATCATTGTTGAGACGCAAATGTGCAACCATCACTGTTGCATCCTGCAGGTACACGCGCGCGGATGACGTCGAAGACCATCTTCCCCGCAGTAGCGTTCTTTCCATGCTTTGGTGGGAAAGGAAATCCCAAGTGGCACCACCACGCCTAAGCGAGTACACGTTCAACAGCAAGCCCTCTAGAGAGAAGGCACAAAGGAAGAGCTTAAAGCATTTGCGAAAGTGATCCGCGCCCTTGCGCAGGAGAGGCTCACGAAAGGGTCTGTTTCTGCAAGCCACGCGCAACCAGTTGACGGCCACCACGCTGTTGATGACGACCATCTCTTCTTTACCCGTTCGTTTGCCACTCTTGGTAAGACCCAACCTAAGTACGGCGTGCTGACGATAAAAGGTCACATCACCGACGGCCAAAGTGTAGAGCTCACCACTCCGCAGCATGCCGTCAAAACAGATAAGCAGTCCAGCAGAGACATCTGGCATGCAAAGCCTCGCCGCCAAACCTGCCATTCCCAAGAGTATCAGAGGGCTCATCGGCAGGACTCGCATGGGCGGCTCCACTTTCTGCCAGACCTTGAGCAGCTTCCAACTTTGACGCAACCGGCCAATGCACCGGGGCAGGAAGTGTTGGATGCCGGCAAGCCCATCGCTTGCAAGGCCTTTTCGCTGCCCATCGGCGTAAAGAAACTCTAACCAGGCGCAGGCCGCATCATCAAATTGCGAAATACGTTGTATGACAAGACTTGAGTCAGCCATAAAAGTCAAAAACGCAAGCACTGCATGGGAGTATCTCTGCGACATCGCTGGCGAGACTTGCTGCTCTCTCAAAGTGAGATTGGGCCTGGCCTTCGGCCGGGCTTCTCGCACCATCGGCTGGGAATGTCGGCCGGATTGTTCCCCGTGTCGACATAAGCTACAGTAAGGTAGAGCCCTGCAGCGAGACAAACAGCGTTCAGGGATTGCAGGGACCTTCTGAGCTTTCCACTGCTAGTACGGCCCTTTGCAATGATGGCACAAACAACTTGCGAGTCAATCAACACTAAAGCGCGATGACAGCAATTACTGGCACGCCTGACACGCCACTTGACTGAGTTGATGTGTGCGGGGTGCGCCCACGAGTAACCATGAATAATGGCCCACTGGAAAAGAGAACTCTGAACACCACTTCGCGGCCACGCCTTTGCACGAAATGGCACCCCAACGTCGAGGCGCACATCAGTCCCCCCGCGCTCTGCAACTCTCAGGGAATGGGAGACCAAATTGCTGACTTCTTTTGTGGGTTCGCTTTGTTTGACAAATGACGGTCGTTGGGTCCACGATTTGGGAGCAACTCCCCGACTGAAGAAATCGGATTTCAACCTGTTGCGAGAACCTGCATATGAAAAGAAGAGCTCATCAAGAATGACCATGACAACAAAAACGTTGAACGCGCCACCAAGTAATTGTCCGCCTCTCAGTTCGCGATCAGCTCCCGTTGAATCTTGGGTGAATGCCTTCACTGATTATAATGATCGTCGAAGCCCATTAGCTTTTCCCATTCCACCAGTTTCAAAAGCCTCAAAGAACCATCAGCATTAGTAATCATGTGCTCGCTCTCATAATGCTTCACTGGCAACTTGTACGAGTCAGCAGCCCAACGTGCCTTTGCCAGCTCGGACGCTTCATCCAAGCCTGAGGCTGCACGAGGGATGCTGCGCCGAGGAGTGGGCGAACTGTAATCGGGTAGCAAAATGCCATCCTGTGACAGCCATTGCCCCTCTCCATCGACCCATGATTGCTTATGCTCACGCGTTCCCCCCAGGCGCCACTCAAGACAATCACCTGAGTCATGCAAAGTTTCATCACCCACAGCCGTCACTGCCCATGTCAGCCAGAACAACCTGGGCCTGCGCATCCAGCTCAAGTGTTTTGCATCAACGAGGAGAGGCTTATGTTGCAGTGCATGGTTGAACACATCCAGACTTTCGCGACTGAGGGGGAACATCGCTTCGATCAAGGATTCCACGGGCACTGAAAAGGCCTGCCTTGACAGGAATTCCACCCGCTTGATTTCTTTCAACCAAATGTCTGCTTGCTCGTAATCGGAGGTTGGGCATCCTGCACTCAACAGAACAAGGTCCAGGCGGTAGCCAATCGAACCCGCAAGTTGGTCAATGACCTTGGTGGTGATCTTCCGTATGTCCCCTAGCTCAATGATGCCAGGCCATCGTGTACGGGTGAGTCGCATGCAATCCTTATCGATTTCAGAAGAGGCATACCCCCGCACCATGAGGGGCAAGCGAGTCGCAGCGCACATGATGGATCCCACCCCATCGAAGAGGGAAACCACCAACACACGGGGGCCTGTGTTGATACTCCCTCCAATGCTGCCTTGAGGTCTGAAGAATTCACCATCCACACCACCCCAGCTCAGCTCGTTCAAGCATTGTTCACCCCATGCGGTCAAACCTGAGGATGCACACATTCCTCCTCCCAGGGTAGAGGCATCTGAGCAGGTAACCAGCCCCGACACTGGAGTGCGCAGAAGAGCACAGGCAAGGGGCAACAGCCCC
Organism: Symbiodinium sp. CCMP2592; assembly: GCA_905221615.1. Lineage (NCBI taxonomy): Eukaryota > Dinophyceae > Suessiales > Symbiodiniaceae > Symbiodinium > Symbiodinium sp. CCMP2592. Next base: position 422,248 of record CAJNDT010005843.1, on the reverse strand, counting down.
GCTGCTTTCAAAAGCTCCTCCGCCTTCCCCGATGTAAGCTTTCGTGGCCGACACCACATGGACTTGGGCCATGAAACGTTCAATAAACCCATCAGTGGTCGCCGAAACTCAAAGCAACGAGTGAACCTGCCCAACAAAACCATCAGCATTCTAGGGCTCACCACTGGTTTTGCCAGCATCCAAATGGTTAACCAGCCAACCTCCAGCATCTTTTCCGTTGGCGCTGACAACCGGCCTTCAACACCATCAATTTCAGCGCCCATCCTTGTAACACAGGGTTCACGAATGTGTTCTTTTTTCCGTGAAATCCCCACGCCCACGGGATCATAGGCGGCCCGTTGCTTAGCATGAACAGGTGAAAGTGTGCCAACCATGGATTTCCATGTGTGTCGCGATACCTTTTCGGGGCAATCGAAATTGTCAAGGTAGTACTGGTACCAAGTCCCGCCTTGCTCCACAGCACCTTTGGGGACTGGTCGATCACGTCGCCACTCGCCTGCAGGGTCAAGCCCTGCACCGGACGGCGGGGGCGAAAGGCCCACACGCCGATGAAGGTGTTGGAACAAAGTCACCGCATTTAGCCAACCGCCAACCCATTGGGATCACAGCCGCGGCAACATAAATGGTTTCCACATCGGGACGGCCCACGATTTCCCCCGGAACGGGCATCTTGAACGTCATCAATCCCCTCCAAGCCCCCGGCAATCGCCAGGCGTAAAAGGCGCCCTTTTGGTCATCCCCGCTCCAAAGCAAAACCTCAATCTGAAGTCATGAGGCGCTGCAAACTGTTGGATGGTACCAAATTCATGATAAGGCGAGTGATCCGAGACTCCCCCGGAGAGGGGGTGCCACTCTTCTCCACAGCGAACACCCCATTCAATACGGGCTCCCCCCGCACGTGAAACACCTGATCCAAACTGACATCAACTTGCCGTGCACGGGCTAACTCATCAAACTTCCCTGGAGGTCTCTCCTCCAGGGCACGGCGAGACCACCACTCGCACTGCCTCCCGAGGAACTCTAGCGCTTCCCCTGACTTTTCAGGGGCACTTGTTCACTCGCCGGCGCGAGCCGTTCCCAACCCGTGGCTTCAGCATTGAGAATCATAACCCCCAACAATCGCCAAGTCTGAACGCAAGCTGCATGGGAAAGCTTCTTCAGCTGCTGCCGCCCCACCTGTTTGGTGATTGAAGGATTCCATAACACCAGTCCTGAGGCAGGGCACTTTAGCATCCGAGCCAACTTAAGGGTAGCACCAAAGGCAGGCAAGGGCAATGGAAGTAAGTCACGCTGCCTACCGAACGTCATGCATAAAGGTGGCCCTTTGCAATCTCGCGTGCAACGCTCAAGAATCTTTGAAACATCTCTCCACGAGTGGTGCTGGCCCACGGATGCCACAAGAAGCTGAAGCAAGGATAGCCCAAGTTGCAGCCTATTTTGTGTAACAACATTGGCCATGATAAGCTGTGCCACTTTATCCACCGGCACCCCCGGCCCAGCATCATCGTCTTAAAAAATTCCCGCAGAGCTACTCTGCGGGAGGCCCCCGTCTCAGCCGATCGAATATGCGGTTCTTCCACTGGGTCCGGCTCTCTCGAGGGGTCCTGGGTAGCCCTTCGAGGATCCCAAGAGGTAGCCCGGTCTCAGCACGTCGCAGGAACTCTCTATCCGGATCCCCAGCTATCTCCAGGATGACACGAAGTAGCCGAAGACGTAGAGGCTGTCCTTCTATAGTGGGGCCCTTGCAGATAGAATATTTCCAGGTAGAGCGTTTGGCCCGTTTGGACCCTCAAACAGGCATTTTAACCAAAAATTTAGGCAAGTAGCAGCAATTGCAGATAGAATATTTTCGAGCGGTAAAAACGATGCAGATAGAATATTTTGGCCAATTTAGGCAAAACCGCAGCCCTTGCAGATAGAATATTTTTGTTCAATGTGAGACCAGCGATCCGCGCGTGCAGATAGAATATTTCCATCCGTGTATACATGTAGACCTACATATATACAGTGACCTGCCCATGTGAACGGCAGCGGGACATGTGCGGCCACTGCTGGGGACCCGGTCCTTTCAGGGTTTGGTGTTTATGTATATAGGACTCGATTCTTTTACATAGTGGGTGCCGATCGGCGCCCTACTAGGGTTGACAGGTGCCGAGCGGCGCCTTAGTAGGGTTGACAGGTGCCGAACGGCGCCTTGTCAGGAAGGTGCCGAGTGGCGCCTGGTCTTTGGGTGCCGACGGCGCCCGGTATATAGAAGATATACTATATACCACATATACATATGTATATATATATATATATACATACTACTATACCACTGTATGTGGTACGGCTAAGGTCTTGTAAATAAAGGTACATACTTGAACATCAAAATGAAGGCCACACGGTGCCTCCAGGAACCTAGCCCTGCCCTCGGTGTGACACCAAGAAAGGGGAAGGGTTCAGAAGACACGTGTCCACGGTGCAGCCCTGAAGCAACAGCTTTGCGATCTCGGGCTCGCGGCTTTTGGAGTCCATGTCCTCCGAGACGTGAAGAGCAAAGTTAGATATTCTTGTGAATACTGCGCCTTGCATCTGCAAGCACCCCCTCATGCACTTTTTCACAGAAGCGAAAGGCAAGACAACACAGCCATGTCACAAGATTCAAGCTCGAGTCCTCCCTTTTTGGATCCCACCGAGAGGTCCGGTGTGCCACCAGTCCTCCGTTTAGGCCACCCCCAACGGGCGCATTAGCGCATCGCCCCGCTGTCATCGGGCTACGGCGCATTGGCCCCAAGGGTGGCTGCCACAGTGGCTAAAGCCCCGATGCAGGCCAACGCCACAGTGGCCAAGCATATAGCTCGGCGGATCACTGCCAACAACGGCCAACAAGGTGGAACCTGGCAGGTCTCTAGGACCCCCTCAGCTCAGGTTTAGGTCGAGATCGGGCGCGGCATCATCGCCACGCACACAACCAACACTATAGCACTGCGGATCAAACCATTATTCGCAACTGCTGCCACCAACCACTGAAAGGGCAGATGAAGGCACCACGAAACCTCGCAAAAGCCCACGGACTCTTCAGGAGCCTCTATGAATACGGAATGATGTATAGATTCTTCCGGCAGCGACATACTGGAAACTCACCCCTTCTTATGATAAATTTTCTGCAAGCGTGGCATGTCGCTTCCTCTTGCAGCACAAACACCCGATGCGCAGTATGTCATTGTTGCATTTCCTCCTGCATCGTCACGATGCAGCGATTCTCCATGGTCGAGAAACATTGTTGACACGTGTGGCCATGAGGTGATAGCGACTGTTCTCTAGCGCCTTCCAAGCCTAAACCCAAAAGGGGAGGCTTTGGCTAGGCTTCAAGGGCAAGGGCCTTTTCCCTGACCCTGCCTCACTTTTTGGTTGCTCTTCTTTGCCCGCGCTCACCAACCATGAGCAGCCGTTGTAGATAGAATATTTTTGGGCCCGTGGGCCCTTCCAAGCCTTGTCGCTGCCTTTTCGGAAGAATACATCACCCCTCTATATAGGAGCTACTGAAAAGGCTTTTGGGCTTTTGCAGGGCCTCGTGGTGCCTTCATTTGCCCTTTCAGTGGTTAGGGGCAGCAGTTGCAGATGGAATACTTCTGGGTGGGGTGGCTTTCCAAGCTTAAACCCTAAACCCGAAAGGGGAGGCTTTGGCTAGGCTTCAAGGGCAAGGTCAGGGAAAAGGCCCTTGCCTCTTTGGTTGCCTACCCAATCTACGGGCTTCTCCTCTTCTTTGCCCGCGCTCACAAACCATGAGCAGCCGTTGCAGATAGAATATTTTTGGGCCCGTGGGCTATCCCTGTCGGCTTGAGCGCTAGCCCGGTGGGGAGCACAGCTCTCTCGCTGTGTTCCGACCAATAGCTTCTCGCCACGATCGGCACCCCTGCCTTCGCCAGCAGGCCGGCGGTAGCCACCATCGCATCTGCATAGGTAGCCATCTTCTTCTCCAGCTGGCCGTTCTCCTTTAAGCCGGGGCATCAGGTCGTCCCGGGGGTAGCCAGCGTAGCCCTTCAGGAGGTGGAAGCCCTCACTTAGCCAGGCCTGCTCCTCGAAGTAGGCCTTCTCCGAGACGCAGACCGGCAGCTCCTTTATCCGACGGTTAGCCCCCGTGGTCTTCGTCCTCCGCAAGATCGTTGTTAGCCTTCCGTCGCGCAGAATTATCTCCTGCAGGATCATAGCCTGGAGGTCCGACCAGCGGAGACTAGCCCAGACCTTGACCAGCTTGGCCCAGGCCCATATCCTCCAGCCAATGCCCTTGAACTATCCAGCACTATCCTCTCCCAACGTGCCAACACGGCCGCCGCATAGCGGGGGCCCTCTTGGTCCAAGGGACCTTCCAGGATAGCCTCTCCACGATCCTGTGTCCTGGCTCAAACTCCACTGCCCTCTCCGTCCATGGCCTTGAGGATACCTGTGGTACTGTCCTACCACAAGGCTCATCGCCCCTCGCCAGCATGTCCGCTACTCATGCGGGGGAGAGGCCCCCTTAGCCTGATCTAGCCAGAGTCGCCAGCGCCCGAAGATCGTCACGTAGCGCTTGAGGGTGGTGGCCTTGTCTTGCCCGCTAGCAAGAGGACTGCTCTGGGTCAAGGCTCCCCTTAACCTTCTCCAGCAGATCTCCAGCTCATCCCTGAGCTTAGCCGTCCAGACGCCCAGTAACCCAGTAGCCTTTCCTCTCTCGCCTGCTGAGCCTGCTGCAGGGCCCCCTGCTCGACCAGCTTCTTCTGCCGCTCGCCTCTCGGGTTCTGGTTCACTATCCTCCTGCAGGTCGTTGCCCTCTATCCCGAGGCGCTTCCCCAAAAACATCCAGACAAGATCGGGGGCCCTTAGCCCTTGGACCCATCTCTCCAGGTCCGCGGCCTCGCGGGCCTCCTGTATCCATGGCAGGTAGTCGGAGTTGCCCAGATCCAACTTGTGCGCTTGCTGTCCCACCTCCGAGCACGCAGAGGCTATAGTAGTAGCCGGGGAGCGCGGGGAGGATGCCATTTCGCGTGGCTCCCAGCCACGTTTGCTTTCCTACTTCAACTTTATCCAGAATGGCCACGGAAGTGGACAAGGCTCCTCGCCATTCCAAGTCAAGCTATCCAAGCCTTGCAAGCTGACGCACACAGCAAGAGCAATAGATAGCAATAGAAACTTCGTTTCTAGCCGAAACACCTACGATGGTTTCGGTGGGAAGATTATCGGGCTAGCACACATAGTCGTAACTCGTTCCTCGTCACGAGGTACGAGAAAAGCATCTTCCTATGAAATGACGAATGCTCAAAGTGGATACCTTCTTATGAAAGAAGCATTCCGTGAAACACTCGATCAGTTCAGTCGACGAACTCAATATCAGCATCCCAGGGTCGATCACGGTGTTCACCATCCCAACGATAATTGTCCAATCGGTGAATTGGAACAATCGGTGCATGACGAACACGATCCTATGGTCGAACTTCTGGGAACCAGGGCTCTTCCAAAGGTTGTGGACCAGGACCGGCGTCGTCAAGAGGGACTTCGTCGATATAATCGTCCATATCCACATCAGAACCAGAACCTAGTCAGTGCTTCCCTTTGGCCTTGCCCTTGTTCTTGCCCTTGGACTTGCCTTTGTCGGTGTCCTTGCCTGTTCCTTTGGAGGACTTGCCTCCTTTGCCGCCTTCTTTGCCACCAGGAGGTTGCGCGGGTTCTGGAGTTTGGAGGACGTTGAGAACCAGAAGAAGTTGCACCTGAAGCTCCCTGTCCCTGAGGAAGCCTGCTCCTTGTGGTGCGGCAGACGAGGCACCAGCAGAACCAGACCTGTTCAACTCCTGCCTCTCTTTCCTCCTGTCCGCTGCCTCTTTCACAGTGTCGGGATGACGGTTCATCGCCCTCATCCTGCTGCCAGTGTACTGGTTCGCATGAACCTCGATCAGGAGCGGAGTATGGGCGTCGGCGTCCCGGTCCTTCAGGAGGTACGCGGCACTGGTGGAGTTCAAAAGCCATTCGGAGACCTTGATGTCGAACTCTGACCTTCGAGGCGAAAACTCTGCCCACTGTGGTCGTCCGACATGCTGTGGCCCCACTCCATGACTGTCGCCATGACTGGATCAAGCCCTGGGAACGTATTCCAGTCGGGCTGATTCACATCACGGTACGATACTCCAAACGTGTCCTCGTACTGCTTGAGAAGCCTGAAGGGATTCGCTGAGACGCGTCTCGCTCGAGGCGCACACAGAACTTCGGGCTTTCGGACCAGGCCTCCAAGAAGTAGTCGAGGAGACTCTGATACATGCCGCCGCGAATGTCGATGGACTCTTGCTTTCTGCCGATGGCCCGGAAGAGCCATGCTGGCATCGCCGCCGGTCAAGTCGACTTGGTAGCGCAGGCAGTCAACGAACATGTTGCCCAACGCATCGTGTGCCAATGCCACCTTCTCGGCTGCAACGTCGTTGTGGAGGTGGAAGCAGCAGACTCTTATGCGGTCGGAGCCGGCACGCTGGCTGCGTCTGCAATTTCGCCACGAATTCCCTGACTCCCCGTTGGCAACGTCATCCCATAGACGATCTCCGCGATCATGTACGTGATCGGGAGGGCCTGACGCGCAAGCCCAGCGAGCACTGAGCCAGCCAGCCGGGTGATGCTGCTGCCGACATTGTTTGTACGACACCCGATGAGAATGTCCTTAGAGGGCCAAGCCCTGTGAAGGGCTGCATTCCCGAACGATGACGACGGTGCCACCCTGGCTTTAGAAGAGAGATTATATACCGAGATGTAGATAAGCCGGATAGAGTCATAGAGTCATAGAGTCAAGTAGAGTCAAGTAGAGTCAAGTACAGTCAAGTACATAGAGTCATAGTGTCATAGACTCATAGAGTCATATAGAGTCAAGTAGAGTCAAGTACAGTCAAGTACATAGAGTCAAGTACATAGAGTCATAGCATACAGTGCATAGAGTCAGAGTCCTGGTAAGTCATCTATGTACTCGACTCTATGTACTTCACTCGATGCATGTCATCTATGTACTCGATTCTATGTCTGTCATCTACGTACTTCTCTCGAGAGCTTCGCACGGAAGAACCCTTGGCGATGCTCTCGGGAATAAAAGGGCCAAAACAAATTGGGTCCCCTCAACCCTATCCACAACGAAACCCATCCCTGTTGGACATAAAAACTTGTTGCCCCGGCTGAAACACAAGGTCCACGAAGCAGCTCGGATTCGCCAGAAACTGTGGCGCGGGCGGCTTTTCCGCCAGAGTGGAGATGCCGGAGCCGTTCCAAACTTCCGCTGCCTCCCATGGCGCTGCGGACCGAAAACACATCTCCCACCGCTTTGACATTGCAACGCAGCCGCGTCTTTTCACTCTGTAGCTGGCGCCAAACTAGCTGAGGTACTCTTGCCCTTGCTTGCCAGACGGAAAACGAGCGGGACACTCCTCCTCTTGCGATGTTATGTCTCCAAAAAGCCTAGCGGGTGACGTCACAATACTCTTAAGGTCCTCAAACATGTGGCTCTGTGTTTCGCAAGTGCCTGCTATTGCCGGAAGATCGACGGCCTCCGCGTTTAGCGAAGGATGCCTGTCGGGCTCTTGCTCCCCATAGCGGCTGCAAGCATCAGAGCAGCGTGGGCCCTGCGGGCAATGCCTGATGATCTCACCAAGAAAGCGGGCGGCATGTGCAGCCAAGTGCTCCACTGCCGCCCGTTGCGCCTGTGTATGCTTTGCAACGACTTCAGAAACCTTGCCGGGCCTGAAGTCGGCCACCGAGAAATTCAGAGCGGCAATGCACCCGTTCAGCAAGAGAAGTGCAATGTCAGCCCCAAAAGCAACAACCTCAGGAACAAAATTCCACACTGCCACAGCAGCAAGCGGAAAAATGTCCCTGTGTCTTCCTTCCGCGTGTCTTGGGGAACGAGGTGTGCAGCGCATGCGACAGTAATCGCTAAAACCAGTGTCGCCATCACAAAGAATTGCAGCAAGGTGGTCTTTGAGTGATTCTTCGCGACTGCTTGGCGCCGGCTTTCGGTTGCGACTATTATCAGCAGCGTAGCCCCTGCACTGGCACTGCGGGCGAGCCAGTGCACGAGCAGCATCGCGCAGCTGCTTGGACGGAGAAGCTCGCTTTGGTGATCCTCCAAACCAAGCGGAGCTCGCACAGTGACCATGAAAGTCAGGATAAGATGTGGTGGGCAGCTTCAGAGGCGGAAACCGATAGCTCCTCAGAAGAAAACCCCGAGAACACCCATTGAGCGCCTGTTCGCAGCATGGCCTTCAATCATCAACAGCTGGGTGCTTGAACACAGACATGTGCCACCAGAAAACCTCAGGTTAACAGCTGCGCGGCAATGCAAACCATCCTGAGTTTGAAATGCTTGAAGGTGTCATCATCCCAATCCCTGGCAGGTTCGCAGCAGAATAGCCACTCATTCTGATGCCTCCACTTGGCCTGCCTTGCTGACGGAAGGGATGCACCGCAAGCGAAAACGAATTCTTTTCTCGCCTGGAATGAGACATGTCTTGCAGAATTTGATAGCACCAGCCATCTGCGCAAACTGGACCAGAAAGTCTGCAAGAATGCCCCAGCGGACCACTGACAACGTCGAGCTGCACTGCAAAAGCCCCAAAAATCCCCAGCAGATGGGTGGGAGAGGGGCCTGTTCGCAGCATGGCCTTCAATCATCACCAACTTGGTGCTTGAGCACAGACATGTGCCACCAGAAAACCTTAGGTTAACAGCTGCGCGGCAAACCATCCTGAGCTTGAAATGCTTGAAAGTGATCATCCTGATCCCTGGCACGTTCGCAGCAGAGTATCCTCTCAAAAACAAAAAACCTAAAGGGAGGTGTTACCTTTTCTTCTATTTCTGACATTTTTCAATTTGTATACTTTTTGTTTTGACCCCCCCTCCCCGCCCCGCGTCCTCCCAGGCACGGATACCAAACACAGAAATACTGACTATAGTGCATCCATACTCTTCCTTCCTACTCTTGCTTTACACACAATACTTCATAGCAAGCAAGACAAAACATGTGGTCTTGCACAGTACTTCAGTACAATGACGGACAATACTTCATGACAAGCAAAACAAACATGCGGTCTGTCAATGAAGCAATGAAAGTAACAGTATTTCAAGACAATAGACACAGCATCTAAGACACCATTGAAATCCACTGTGTGGGAAACTGGGCCCCCGCAGCGTCCCTTTCTGTAAAATCTACTGTTGGCTTCTTAGACATTGTATTATAGTATAGAAAATGTTCTTGTACTAATTCTGTCGTCATTATAATGCATTCCTTGAAAATATGTTGTACGACAATGAAAATTACATTATACTATAATGCATTATCTTGTCATGTTCATTATGTTATGTTATACAACAGTATAGTATAAGATCATATGTTACGTTTGATTTTGTATGTCATGTTTTCGTGTATTATACTGTATTAGACCATATCATAGCATATTTTCTTTTGTTAGGGTGCATTATAAACCATACTATATACGCTTACATTATGGTATATATAGCATGGTGTAGTATAGCATGGTATGTTCTAGCATATTAGTATTACTTCTTATATTAGACTATATTGTATCACATACATTATATCTACAATATTGTAATAGAACTAATAGAATGTACAGAATAAAGAGGATAATTTAAGATGACATAAACTAGTAGAATCTAGCACAACCTAGACTGAAGTCGCATAGTATAGTATCATCTAATGGCTATGTATGTATGTGTATATATATATACATACAATATCATATTCTGACAGGCACGGCATCCAAGCTGGGCGCTTGGAGACCACCCCGTCCTTGCCGCCAGTGCTGACGCTCCGAAGGCCAGCTGCGCAGTTGGCTCCGTCAGCCTCGCACCCGCTGTGACGTGGAGTGCGAATGCGGCCAGCGCCCACACTGTGCACCTAGCGGTAGCGATAATTCCCAGGATCCTGACGGATTCTGTGCCCAGGCCAGGACGGTGAAGGCCGCAGGCAGCGCAGCATTCAAGCATGCCAGGTCACTGCTGCTGAGTTCCTGCTCCTTCAACTTCCGCCAGGAATCAGTCGATACTCTTCCACTGCCGATCCGACGTCCTCCAGCGCTGTCAGGCTCTGCAAGAGCGCCTCGCCAGCCTGCCACCGAGGCCAAAGCACGAGCGCTCTCTCAAAGCTCTCACGCACCCTCTCTTGAAACTCTCTCTCGCAAGTTTTGAGTCTCTAGAAACTCTCATAAGAAATCTTAAACACAATTCTGCCGAGTCTCTACACACAGAGTCACTCTATAGACTATAGAGTCTCTTACCCGTTGCACGGCGCTCTCTTGGGGTCTGCTCGCCTCTGCGGGGAGCCAGCCGTCGAGCAGCGCCGCGGCGTCTCCCAGGATCTGCCCGAAGCGGCTCAAGGAAGCGGAAGCGGCGGAAGCCTGCGAGATCGGAGCTGCGAGATCGGAGCTGCCCTCCTCTCCCGCGCCTCTGCCTCAGCGGCGGGCGGCCACCGTTCCTTCGACTTCCGGAGTCCCATCAGAAGCCATGGCCACGGCACGTGAGCCGTGGGCCCAGACGCTGGAGGCGCATCACGTTGCGGCTGAATTCAATTGGCGTTAGTGTCACTGCGAGAGGGCCTGGCCCAATCGGTGGAATCAGTGTTTCGACATGCCAGGTTACGGCGGCTGCAACAGAACAGGCCAGTCGCGGCTCGTCTCTTGACCAGTACAGCTGACACGGTGAGGTTTTTGTTAATATGTGGCGCGGCTCAGAGGTAGCATGACAATGACGTATCTGTTTCATATTCTCCGCATATTTAATTCTATTTTATTCTGTAACCACTCACCATCATTTACCCTTCCCAGTTCAAATTCAAATCGAGTCCCCTGGCAGGACCGCAGATGTTTATCTCGCTTTTTGCAGAATGCTCCAAAGCACCCCCAAAGCTCCAACCCTCCAGCCCTCCTGACCCAGGTCCAGCAGCCCACTCCAGCGCTCTGTTGCACCAACCCTCCAGCCCTCCCTGACCCTGCAGCCCCCTGCCCCCTGAGCTGCTCTGCAACCTTGTGCAGTGAGATGGCAAGAGTCTTGATTTGGCCAGGCTCGAACCCCGCACCTGTCATTTGCCTCACCCGGAGAATGTTGGCCTCAAAAGGGCGGGGGGCCCGAAAGGCAGCATGGTCGGGTTGGAGCCCGCGGACTTTGCTTTTAGCCAAAAACCAACCCCGCGGCTATGAACATCAGTGCATGTTCTGATTGTGGCCTCTGACAATGCTCGCTGCTGCGCTGCTGTCGAATTCGCAAAACTCAGAAGCAACTTCATTTCTCGGACCTCTGCCGGCCACCGTTGCTCTGGTCCTTCCAAGAACTCCTGAGCAAAGCAGCAAAGAGAAGGTCCGGACGCAGGGCGCAGCCCCGTGCCACCACCGCGCCTTCAAGAGGACGCACTCTTGCACTTCAGCGGTGGCCTGACGGCGCAGAGCGAGCGGAGCAGAGTGGAGCAGAGCGGAGGGCATGTTGGGCCCGGAGAGCCTCGATGCGCCTCACGGGATGTGGGCCCGGGCAGCAGGAGTTCCTGAAGGCCTCTTCAGGCGCCGGAAGGCGAGTGACGAGACCGTCGCGACCTCTTCCTCCCACCCTTCGGCAGCGATTGTTGAAGCTGTCGCCACGGCGCCGGACCTGCAGCGCGGCAGAGCAAAGTGCAGGACAGTACACATCCTACTGCAAGCGGGATGCGACCCCTTGCAGCGTCGCCTTCCTTTCAGCCCATTCTTTGCCCTCCTTTGTGTCATTCCTTTGTAACTCCTGGCACTGAAGCAGTCGGCACTGTCGCTGCGTCGCTGCGTCGCTGCGACCGTGACCCCCTTAAGTTGAGCGCCGGGCATTCTGATTCTTTCCCACCAGGCGGTGAAAGGGACCGTCCCAAGCTGCAGGGAATCTGACAGCGGCTCAGCGCGCGGTGCGTCGTAAAACCCTAGAACCACACCACAGAAGAAGCCGCGGCCCCCGTCCCCCGTCCCCCGGCCCCCGGGTCCCGCCTGCCAGAGCGGAGCGGTCGCAGCACCAGCCGCTGAGCGAAACCCAGGAAGCGCAGCCTCGGAGCAGAGCAGCGACTCACCCGAGCTGAGCAGAGCAGCAGAGCTGAGCAGCAGCAGAAGTGCAGCGGGCGCCGGGGCGAAGTGCGCGCTTCCCCCGACATCTCTGCGCACGGACTGCGGTCTCGCCGAAACGGGGGACTTTTGGGCTGCCGACAGCGTGCTGTCTCGTCGCGGCGCCTGCTTTGGAGTCTCGAACAACACGGCGACCCAGAATCTGAATTTGAGCGAACCGCCGCTGCCACTGGACATTGGGTCAATGCAGGACAGGTCTTGTCTGTTCCCCTTCACGCAGGATCTAAGCCCGCAAAAGCTTTCAAAGGGCTGACTAGGCGATACAGCAGGAACTGAAAGGCGCTGCAGGACCTGAAGACCAAGAATCCTCCACAGTCTTTGTACCAGACTCCAGGGGTCTTTTGGGACTGGCTGCTGCTTCATGCAGTTTGTGCAAAAAAGGTTGCGAGAATCCGAATCCTGGCCGGGGACCAGCTCGCAGATGCAACGTGCGCGCTCGTCCTGCCCTCGTCTACGCCTGTACACGCACCGCTGCTCTTGCTGCTCCTGTCGCTACCCGTCCGTAGGTGGCGTAGGCGTTTTGGCCATCGCCGTGATCGGAATCGGCCACAGTCTTTAATCTTGGGACCAAAGAACATGTCAGGTCCAGACAAACGCTTCCTTCCTCGAATGTGAAACAGCGCATTACCAATTTCTTGCTTGCGCCGATAGTCCATGCCGGACTCGATCGCAAGGCCTACGCTCGGATGCACATGACACACGTCATGAGATGACCCACATCCACGCTGACGGAAAGGGACTCTCGTCAGAGTCGGACCCTGCAGGTACTTGCTGCTGCTTGACATATCGCACTGCCACTAGATAGCGGGTCGACAACCATCGGCGCGCGACACAATTACAGTAGGTGCACTGCGAACCGTTTGCGAATGACATCACCGAATTATTGGATTGAGTCAAAGCCACCACGCCATGCTGCGCAGCGCTGCCTCGTTGAATTCTGGGAAACGGATGCCCAGCACATTGGCATCCTCGCTGGCACCACTTGAGGCTTGCATGGCGCACGACACAACTTGCGGCCTGAAATGTGTGGTCTGCTGGCAGTGACCTGAACTGCAAAGGAGCCTGGGATGTTGTCAGAGGTGGTCCAAGGCTCCCGGCGGCCAGCCATGAGCCCGCAGTACCAGGTTGCACAACACGTGGAACTGAAAGGGAACGAGGCTAGGCGGCTTGACTAGCCCACTAAGCAGAGCGGTGCGAAATCTCGAAAGACGGCCTCCCAGGCATGTCGCTCGGGAAAATAGAAGGTCTGACACCTCAGAACTCGCAACCACTCTCCTCTGGACGGCCTGAGTTTGGCGTGTCTCGCAAGCCGATTCTCTTACAAGAAGAGGTTCAAGCCAGTCAAGTCCTGCAAAGGATGAGAACGAGGGGTGCTTGGATTTTCACAGATCTATGGTCAGCATAAGCGTTGGGATTTTCATGAAGATGCAGGAGTAAAATCGGGAATACCGACACATTTTTCAGGCAGGTCCGAGAACATCGGGCATAGATGAAGGCACATTCGGAAACCCTAAACCCTAAAACCCTGAACCCTAAAACCCCCAAACCCTTTCCTTTGCATTCAGCAGGGGTCAACATAATCCAGTGACACAGGAACGATCAAGACATCGCCATGCATTTTAACATGCCATGTAGATGCACATACGTTTGTAGTCCCCTCCGCCCCTCCCTACCGTTCCCGAAACCTAAGCCCTAAACCCTAATCCCCACACCCTAACCCTTTGCCTTCAGCAGGAGTAAATATCATCCAGTGACACGGGAACGAAGAGAGATATCGCTATGCATTTTAACACGCCATGACAATGCGCGTACATTCGAAGTCCCCTCTCCCCCGCTACCGTTCCGTGTTCACGTATGTTCGAAGTCCCCTCCCCCCCGCTACTGGCCCGCTACCGTTCCCGACCTTTTGCCGTAGGTGTTCCTGAAAACTGCGAGGACCCTGAACATTGCCCCCGCATCTGCTTGAAAAACTCTCCTCTATTCCCGACTCGTGGTTGCCCGATTTCCCAGATTCTGCCCGAAAAGGTTAGCGCTCTGAGAGCTGCATTTGATCGTCCAGTGTGAGGGCCTGCCGAGCCGAGACACAGGGCTCAGCTAGACCGACTACACCGACGCTTACAGGTGCAACGCTTTGGCCAAGGGATCCCCCATCTCGTTTGGTCGAAACCGTGTAGTGCTCTGCTCCTCTGCTCTCCTCCGAAGATGCTTCCAAGCTTTCAGGAATCCTCGGAAGCGTCCGCTCCCTTCGCCCCTCTGGGACCCTCGGCTGTCTGCATTGCGAGAGAAGCGCCAGTCAGGCGAGGGCGAAGCGGCGAAGCCGCGCTCACTGCAGGAAAATCTTGTCGTAGTTGCTTCTCTTTGCTCGTTGAATGCTTTGCGAAAGTGCGGTCTTTGTTGACAACCTTCAAGGCATTCTCCCGTTTTGCCATGGCACATCCCGGTGGGCCATTTCTTCAGGGCTCTGCTGCACTGCAGCTTGGACGGGGAGCTTCACCACAGCTGCCGACGTATGATGCAGCCGTTACTGTGGCAGCCGAACGAGAAGTCTCAGCTACTGCCGTTGGAAATGAGTCAACAGCAGCACCGCTTGCAATCCGACTTCACTCAAGCTCTGCACGACTCTTTGCGATGCTCGGGATGTTCGTCAAAGAACGGACAGTGTGCCACAAGACGACAACCCCGACAAAGTCTTCAACTCGATAGACCCGAGATTGCAAAACATCATGCGTCAATTGTCGACGGATTGGGACCGTCGCATAGAGCGGCTCCCAAGTCCAAATATGAAAGTATCAACACTGCAGGTTCCGTAGACCATGATGTCGCTGTTGAGGGTGACAGATAATGGCAGTTTGCCGAGGAGTACAAAGCAGTGGCGGCACCGTCTGAGTTGGAAAGATGAAGCGTAAAGCAAGGTGATGCACCGATGAGGGCGTGATCTGGAGCACGCTCAGTGCACCATGCGACAGAGACATGCAAAAGAGTGTTGAATGTTTGTGAAGCTAATCTCCGTTGCAGCACCTCGATCAGATTAATTTCAAGCAAGAAGCTAGCCTTAAGATTGCTGAGTACACCGAGCAGCTAAAGGTTGTTGCTCTTCTGATGCGGTCAAGCGGCTCACCCACAAAGCTTTGGTATGGACTGAACTCAAAGCCCGTAGCTCGATGGGCTGTTGGAGTGAGAAATCAGCGAGCATGAAGGCCAAGCAACAGGAGAGACCAAAAGAACTCGACAAAGCACAGGCCAGCCTGTTTGCAGCTCGGACTCTCGAGCCGCAGGGCGTCAAGAAGCAGCAAGATGGATCAGACAAACGCAAAAGCGGCAAGCCAATCAGGGTTCACAAGAACCCAGCCTTAGAAAGTATCTTGAATCAGTTCAAGCGCATCGCCAAGATGTGCAACACTCAAATGAAGGACAGCAGAGGTTCACGAGGACGTGTTCACACAGAAGATCGTACTCCAACGTCTAGATCAACCTCCAGTGTGGCGTCATATCCAGGCGTAGCTCGAAAACCCGTCGAGGCAATGTACTGCTCAAGGAGTTCTAGGCGCAGTGGAGCTTCTGGGTCAAAGCTCCGGGCCGAAGACGGGACACTCAGAGTCGAAGTTCCAGAAGAAGGACAAAGACACAAAGACACCCGCCATCCCCAAGGACAAAGGTCGTGGCAAAGGCAAGCGCATCAGCGCAGATAGTGAAGCTGTTCACGGCTGTGGCAACAGCGGCCTAGGCGGCACAAAGATGGCACATCGATTACTGCAAGTTCGTCCTTGTACAAGCAGGTCGAACAGCTTTGAAAGACCTTCTTGCCAGGGCTTGGTGTGATGCTCAACCGCGACACCGAGTTCAATCACGTGTGTGTCGCGCCCAACTTGGGCACAGGCAAGGAGTTTCTGAAGCAGTGGCCCGGACGCGGCTATGCAATCGTTGGTTGGATGGTCAGAGAAGAAGATGGCTCAGGAATTCAATGCAAGTGGCTCCACACGATGTTTTTCCGTGACAGGTTGCAACTTGCCAAGAGCCGAAATCACAGATCACCACGCAAGCTGGCGGAGGTTTTTTCCCTTACGCTGGCGTTCCCCCGTGTCGTTTGCAACGTTAGCTATTTTTGGTTGCAAAAACTGAAAAAACTGCAGCATTTGCTCTTGTTTTGCATCAATGGGCGAATTACAGTTTGCAGGGTCCTGCTTCGCCCGGGGATGACAATTTCGAGACTCCTGTCTTGTGTCAAGCTGCTTGGCAATTACAATTTGCAGGTCTCGCTTTGCGTGAAACTATTGGAGAATTACAATTTGCATGGTCCTGCTTTGCCCTATAAGATACCGCAGGATTACAATCGTTGACAGTCCGTTCTGGTCTTCGTGCATACCACAGTGTATGCGCTGTCTATGACAGCCGGGGCGATGACATCTTCGTCGTCCTGGCACAAAACTGACGCATGGCTTGGACTCCCTTGTGCGAGTGAAACACCAGCACCAGCACCCGCGCACCCGCTCCCCCCCACCCCTCCACACGCCCCCACACGCCAAAATACGCCCCCACACGCCCGCACCCCCGCATCACCGCCCCCCCACCCCCCACCCCCCGCCCCCGCACACCCCACACCCCAGCAGCCGCACTGCACCCCCACACCCCCGCACCCCAGCCAACACCACCAACAGCAACAACCAGAACCACATCCACAAACGCAACAACAAACGCAACCACCACAGCGACAAGGACAATCACAAATTCAACCACAACCACAACCACAAACGCAACAACATCAACACCAACACCAACACCAACACCGACACCAACACCAACACCAACACCAACACCAACAACAACAACACCACCATTATCACCACCACCACCACCACTACTACCACCATCAGCAACACCAACAGCAGTGCACATGTGTGTGTGTGTGTGTGTGCGGAATGCTACGTCATGTCTGCCCTTTCTCGTTTCCAAGTTCCGAACCATGCTGGTTCACGCATGAGAAGACCTCCTCAGCAAAACAACAGAACGCAGAATATGGATCTTTTGAGACCCCATGATGCACTTGCAAATTGTAACTGCGTAGTAGCTTGACAAAAGGAAGGAACCACGAAATAGCCTGGAACAAAACAGGACCGTGCAAATTGTAATTCCCCAATAGCTCGACACAGAGCAAAACCATGCGAAGTGTAATTGCCCAGAAAAAGCTTGCAAAATGGAATTGCCCAGTAGATGACATAGGACAGTGAAAGCGCGACAGTCCCGAGAGAGAGGCAGCAGCACGACGAGGCACGATGCGAAGAGTCAGAAAAACGTGGCACCGACAGAGCAGTAGCGAATGGTGCATAAGGGATGAGACCCGCCGCTTAGGCACAGGTTTACAGTATATCACCAACTGAAAGCCAGCACGGTCCAGGATGGACCTGGTCCTTGTCGGACAAGGCGGCCAGTCCTTTGGCGTGGTGAGCGATGACCAACACTCTGTCGCCATCGGTCCAGGGATAGGTGCACGAGCCACATGCAGATTCAGAATGGTAAAGGGCAGCTGCACCGAGTAAAAACAACCAGGACCGGATTTAGCGTCCAAGCTCACTGAACCATCTGGGCTGGCAACCCAAACCTGGCCTCCCAGCCAAGGACTCCGCGGAATCAGAAGATTGAAGGTACCAAGCTCACTGGCCCGGTCAACATGTTTGTAATGCATCACATTGCTGAGTAAGGAACAGCTGGACAAATAGTGGCCCGAGCATGCTCCATGAACTAGGGCGGTAAGGAGACGGGTCACCCAAGGGTAATCACGAGTGTTGTTTTGTGTACCTTGCGTACCTCCAGCCGCGAATTCTCCAACTGGAAATGCACTGATCACGTCCCGTCTCACCATGCAACGTTTGCGACGCTTGGCCACGGCTTGACCAGGTAGGAGCGAGCAGAAGTGCCCAAGTGAGCCAACCGTTGCAGGGAGGCGCATGTCCAGCTGCGCACTCATGTGGTAGGGTAGTAGGGTAGGGTAGGGTAGTAGGGTAGGGTGGTAGGTAGTGGAGCTCAAAAGATCACAGGTGGGCCACATCCTCATCCGGGATATTCCACAGATCGCTCCAACTTGGAGGCGTGGGCGACACACGCAGGCTGCTGCTGCTGCTGCTGCTGCTGCTGTTGCTGTTTCTGTTGCTGTTGCGGGTGCCGGTGCCGGTGCGGGTGCTGGTTGGTGTTTTTTGAACACGTATCATACATTTTAAACACGCCCCCTCATCTGGTGATTCCGGTTCAACATACACCTTAAACACGACCCCTCCTTTGGCGTTTCCGGTTCATCATATATCGTGAACATGCCCCCTCATTGTGGTGTTTCCGGTTCGTCATATATCTTCAACACCCCCCGTCAACGAGACCAATTCATCATATATCTTAAACACGTCCCCTCACGTGGCGGTTCCGGTGCATCATATATCCTAAGCCCTAAGCGCCCCCCGCCCGGATTCACCCGATTTCGCAGGACCAGTTCGTCATATATCTTGAACACGCCCCCTCATTTGGCGATCCGGGTTCATCACACATCTTAAACGCGCCCTCTCATAACATATATCTGGAGGCATGTCTCGCATATATCTTAAACACGCCCCCTCATGTGGCGATTCTGGTTCATCAATATCTTAAACCTGTGCCTGTGCTGCCTGTGCCGTGTCTACGAACACTGTCTGAGGCTACTACAAGCAGCATCTAGAAAGTTTCACAAAGAAGATGCCGATTCTGCACATTTGCTAAACCCGCCCCCGACTTGTCACGGGGCCGCTTGTGGCAGCACCGCTGAAAAGAGACCGGAGGGTTGGGGATCCGCAGGACGGGGACCACCCTTTGACCAGAGGACCAGGGACGAGGGGACCATAGGACCAAGCGACCCGGTACCGAGGACGCCACCAGAGCCAACCTAAGGAACAATGTTTACTCCGGGCCCCACCCTAGCTTCAACAACACAAGCTATTTCTCGACAGCAGGCGCACTTTCTCTTGGACAATCTGGATTGCAACAGCGCTCCGAGGTTCAGAGTCAACGTGAAGATTCAAACAATGCCAAATTCTGCTTGTGTAATGCTGGCATCGTTGTGGGCGTCTACCTGCAGCCGATTGTGCACAAGTGTAAACACGTCATACGTGTAGCTGCGGGTACACATGCTCGTGACGGTATGTGTGTTTTTTTGACATCGAAGCACTCTATCCCAGTCTGCAAAGTTGGCCGATGGAACACAGTCCAAAGTCTTTGGATACTTACACGGTTGTTTCAGCTAGCATTTGGCGCCACTATCAAAACAATCCATGCCTCGTGCTCCTCCTGGATTCGCTGTTGCATTGAATTTTAAGGAGGATGACGGTGAGTTGTCACGCCAAGGTATGCACGCAGCCAGTGAAATCGCGAACGTGTACCTCAATGCATTTGATGTTTACCTGATGGACGAACTACGTTCCTGCCTGTTGCAAGCAGTATTTTCGCTGCATCCACGACGGCCTGCTGTGTGTTGCTTCGACCATGACGTCATCTTCGTCGATGACTGATTACGGATGCTGTCAACACATGGAACCCCACACATGGAACCCCAGTACCAGTACTGATCGATTTGTCTCTCTACCGCTACAAATTTCATTGAAATCCTGGATGCTGGAAGTTCGACAGCTGAAGCACTATGCCAAACATACCCGAACGGTTAAACATCTATGGGTACCGTACCTGCCGACAACCAGTTCTCATCATCCGTCTGTGTGTAATTCCATTGTTAGAACTGAAGCTGTTCGTTTATCACGAACCATCAAGTACAAAGATGCGTATGCAGATCAGCTCAGATTCTTCGCAGACAAGTTTGTCAGACGTGGATATTCTTGGTCTTGACTTACAGTGGATCGCAGTCTTCGTTCAGTTTCAACGCTAACGTCCTTAATAGCAAGCCGCGCAAAAGCTGCACGACATTCAGGAAATGTGTCATGAAGTGGCAGTTCTCGAAAAGTATGCCTAGTGTGCCAATCAAATCCTGTTTGTCAGCTCACTGGCATCTGATTGCCAAGCATGCTCCTTCTTTGCAGCCGGTAGTTGCGCACACTGTTAGCCCGAATCTGTTCCGGAAGCTAACAAATGCACATGGGCATGATATTCCACAACTTAAAGGGCCGTTTGTGGAGGGAAGGTGGGGGCCTTTGTTTAAAACAATCCGAAACATGTTCGCATGCACCTGGTGCATGCGTTTGTGACTTCGGTTGCCGACTTGTGCGTAAGGAAGCGGCACAATAAACACTTTTTGGGCACAAGGTTCGACAATCCAGTAAGGCGATTGCTCTCACCGCAGAAGAGTGTGCCGTAGTTGCTTCTTCTCGGGGTTGATTGCTTTACAAGAGTGAGGACTAAGAGACTCTTGACATCCAAAACCTTCGTGGCTTTGCATCGCAGGATATCTCCATTGCAAGAGATGGGACTTCGGGGTCTTGGGGCTTGGTTCCCAAGGTTTGATAATACCCCGTCAGGTCTTACGCATCCAAGCATGTGTCAGCGCCTTGACGTGCCCTCGCAGAAACCTGAGGCTCTTACTGATAAAGATCGGCTCGTGCATAGAGCCTAAAGACGACTACATGCGGGTGTTTCTGTCTCAAAGAAGCAACTGCAAGGGATATTGCAGGTAAGGGCGCAGCAACCTGCGCCGGACAAGGCAGCTGCGAGCATGGCGGCAGATCAACTCCGCTGCCTCTGAGTCTAAGCTTTGGCTCGGTTGACGGAGACCTCAACTGGCCTTCCGCTCTCTCCGCTGCAGACTCCGCTGTAGTCTGCACGCACACTCTCAGCACAGTGTGTTGCGAGAGCCAAGACGTTTAGTGCTGAGACGCCGGCATCCATCTACGAACGCGAGCCTGACGGCACCGAAAACTTGGATTCAGAGAACGAAGCACTCAAATAGCCTGAACAGCGCAAGGTTCACCACTGCCAGCGCGGTGCAACAGTTGGTGCTCAGACGGCTTTGCCGCCAGGCGGACCGTGCTTCGACTGCCTTCATGCAGTTCTCCACACGGAGGTTGCACCAAGTCAATTAAGAGAGCCTCCTCCTACGATCATTCCTCCTCCAAGACTTCCAAGACTCTGAGATCTTGCAGCGCCTTTGGCATCTCGCAAGATTGACTAAGCGTTTTTTGGACCTCGTTTAAGAGGAAGCGCTTGAGGATCTGTTCCTGAGGAAAGCAGCTAAGGAGCGTACAGTCTCATTCTGAAGCCTCCTGGCTCCAAGGCCCTGGCCTCGTGCTTGCCATGGCAGATGTCCTCTTCGCACTCGGACTCGCCATCCATCAAGGCCATGAAGGTGCCATCCGTCCGCAGCCGGACGGAGACCTCGGCGACTCAGACAGGCGCCCTGCAAAAGCAGCGCCGAGCTCCGCCGAGCTCCGCTGAGCTCCGCTGCATGCGAGAGCACGGAAGCGCTCCCAGCACGCACGGCGCTCAAGACGAAGGCCCTGCTGCGGAGCGGAGAGCGGAGCCACCGCACTGAGGCGTAGCCTACGCCCTACACTGCTTCGAGAGTCTCAACGCACTGACGAAGTAAACTCAACCTAGGCAGTACAACCGGAATAGGATATCTAAGTTATATAGAACATACCTTGCCTATTTTCGGCGATTGGCACCACACACCCCAAAAAGATAAATATCTATAATATCAATCCCAAGAAATTATTGTATTCCCAGGCAATGCGGCCCGGCTTGACTTAGACACACCAAGTCACCAAGTCCGGGGAGACGATTTGTTACTGTCGAACTCCACATACCAGTAATTTCCCAACTGCTGTCCGCAGGATGGGCTCACAGGCACGTGGACTGAGTAAAAGGATCCCCGGGGAGGGCATTCTTGATTATTTGCCGGCTGCACTTTTTGTGTGGCAGCGAAGGTCCGATTTGTGGGCTTCCGGACTTCAGTGATCTCCGTCGAGGGTTTTCTGTTTGGGGTCGGTCCGGTTTCCTTGAGCCGAGCCACCATGGATGATTTTGAGTTCCACGGTTCCGTGGGCCTAGAGTGGGAGCGAGTGGACGACGGAAGTGGAGATGAGAGGTCTTCGACAACAACTGTGATGGGCGCAGGAGCGACAGGGAGACAGTGGACACCAACAATGGATGGGTCATTGGAGGCGTGCGCTGTGATGGGGACTCCCATGCGCCCTCGACCGGAGATGCGGTCGTGGGCCCAGGCGCCGGCCTGGGAAGAAGACAATGACTACTGGTCCTCGTCGCAGGGCTGGTCGAGATCATGGCACAGTTGGTACGAGGACCCTTGGGCGTCTTACTTAGACTCCCGCCGACCGGGCTGGCGCAGAGAAGATCGAGGGGCTCGGGGCTAGGCGACAGCGAGTTGCCACCGGGCACGGATGTGCCGCTCCCGAGGTTGCTGTCCAGAGATAAGAACAAGCGAGACACCCCGAGCCACAGTCGAGCCCAATTACGTGATGTGAGTGGTGCCGTGGAGGCGCGAGGTCTACTACCTGATCCTCCGCAAGTCCGAGGAGTTCCGGCGAGCGACGGTGCACACGGACTCCGACCAGAACTTCTTCCTCTTCGGCACGATCCTCCGCAAGATCTAGGTACAGCTGTAGTAGAGACCCGTGGCAAAGAGTCCTTGACGCAGGGTGGCCCTTCAGTTCGTCATCAGGCAGAGGACAGTCGTCCGGGGTGCAAGGTGGCGAAGGCGGAACGAGCGCTGCAGGAGGTCAAGGCTATCTTCGTCTGCACAGCTCCTTTCCCCTGAATTTCGAGCACGTCCGGGCGAGTCTTGGAAGGCCTACTGGAGGGCCGTGGAGTTTTGGCTGGCTTCGGAGGGAGTGAACTTACCTCCGGAGGTGCGAAGTTCCCGTTTGATGCAGCAGCTGCGGGCGGCGAAGATTGTGAACCACCTCTCTGTCTCGGATGTGGCCTGCGAGGACGGGGTGACGATCATCCGCAGGGAGATGGAGAAGTCGCCGATCATCAAGCTGCTCTAGCACAAGGAGGTGGACCGAAAAAGGCAAAAAATTATGCGCCTCTCGAGGTACGCGGGTGAGTCTTTGGAAAGCTTCATCAACAGGGCTTCGATCTATAGGCACGAGAACGACCAGTGTCAGAACTACAAGGTTGGCTCGAAGTTCTACTTGGGGCACTTACTTGACGCCGCGAAGCTGACGAAGAAGGACGAGGCCTTGGTGAAGACGGCGGCAGGGGGGCTTCACGAAGAAGGTCGAGTGGTCAGTGCCCTTCTCGAACTCTCGGAACAGCAACCGGGCTGGCCAATCGGCCGAGGGGAGCCCGACTTTCCGGATGAAGATGAGTTCCTTGTCCAGAAGAATCGCCATAAGGAGCATCGCGACCGGGCCAACGAGGACGGCAAGGCGGGCAAGGAACACCATCGGCATCGCGGCTACAATGGCGCTTCACCCGCGGGAACCTGAAGGGCAAGTTCAAGCGCTTCAAGCAGGTGTTCCACGCCGTCCTGGAGGACGACAGCGATGCTACTTCGTCTGCCGAGGCAATGAAGGCGGTCCGAGCCCTGATGATGATGACCAGGACGGGACATTGTCGTCTCGAGAGAGTCAGGAAGGCGATGGTCAAGCTCCTGCCGAGATCTTCGCTCAGGAGCACCGTGCAAAGAAAAAGGTAAATGAGCTGAAGCAGATGAGGCAGTTCACGTCCAATGATCGGACCCGAGCTTGGGTGAAGGAGCAGCAGAAGACCGAGCCCTGCTTCTTGTGCCTGAAGCTCGGACATCAGTCGCAAGAGTGTCCTTTGAGGAAGAAGCAGCCCCAAGGGTCGTCTTCCTCCCACCAGGTTCATGTTACGGCGGGTCCCAGCAAGCTGGATCCTGGACAATGGGAGTTGCTGCAGTCCATTGCGGAATACACGAGGGAGGGCGACCGGGTCAGTGTTGCACCACCGCCGCATCCTTGCCTAATCAACACTCCGAGTCAACACACCATGTCGGAGCATGAGGTTTGCTGGTCCATGCGGGAATCGCACAGCAGTCTGATTTTGGACTTAAGGTGTATGCGGTCGGTGGCGGGAACCAAATGGGTCAATCAGCATATTCGACACCTGAAGGCGCTAGGTCGTTGGATGAAGGCGGTCAAGGAGGGTGAGAGCTTCAGGTTCGGGGATGGTCATGAGCTGCGAAGTTCTTTTTCGTTTATCTTTGAGGCCACAGTCCTGGGAGTGCAGGTGATCCTTCGTGTCAGTGTGGTCCCGGGAGATTGTCCGCATTTATTGTCGAAACCGGCATGTTCACAACTTGGCTTTGCAATCGACACGGAGAATCACACGGTGTCCTCGAAGAAGCTAGGTTTTGTCAAGCATGGATTGGCCGAAACGTATGGCGGCCACTATGCAGTTCCAATTGCCGAGTTCCATGAAACCATGCCGGAGACCTCGGATCCTCCCGTTCCCGAACATCTTGAAGCTATCCCGGTCTATGTCAACGAGTCGTTCAGGGACACCCCCTTGGTGGAAGGTAGTGCTAGTCTTCCAACGGGTTTGCGCTCATGGACCAGGCAGGATAGAGGTGTAATGAACACCGTCGGGCCGAGAAAGAGTGGACCTCCTTGGAACACGGTGGTACGTCGGACTATCTACCACACCCAGTCTGGGAAGCAGTTGCTTGATGAGTCTGTCGATGCTGAGACCCGAATCAGGAGACCCCGGCCCCAGCCTATGGACACTATGACGATCTTCATGTTCCGCGCAAACTGACCTCTCAAGCGGCTTAGCTGGAGACTCCAGCTCAATCGGAGTTCCCGAAAGCATCGCGAAGGGTTCTTCCGTGCGGAGGCGGGTAGATAAGTACATAGATTACAGACATAGAATCGAGTACATGACTTGATGACTTGACACTTGACTCTACGATTATGACTTCCTTAATTGACTCTATACCTTACTTGACTCTATACCTTTGAGAACTTGACTCTATGACTTGTTGACTTACTCTGTGATTTACTCTCTCCACTATGACTCTGTGACTTACTCTGTGATTTACTCTCTCCACTATGACTCTGTGACTTACTCTGTGATTTACTCTCTCTACTGATTTACTCTCTCTACTCTACATGACTTACTCTCTACATCTCGGTATCTAATCTCTCTTCTAAAGCCAGGGGTGGCACCGTCGGCATCCATCGGGAATGCAACCCTTCACAGGGATTGGCCTCCTCGAGCGCTCAAACGCTAAGTAAAGTTACACATTTTAGGCGCCCCGCGCAACCCTTCACAGGGATTGGCCTCCTCGAGCGCTCAAACGCTAGGTAAAGTTACGCATTTTAGGGTTCCCGTGCAACCCTTCACAGGGATTGGCCTCCTCACACAATTTAGGGTTCCCGCGCAACCCTTCACACGGATTGGCATGGCCGAGCGCCCAAACGCTAGGTAAAGTTACTAACTCAACAGGCGCCGTGGCGCAACCCTTTACAGGGATTGGCCTCCGATCGAGCGCCCAAACGCTAAGTACGGTTACACATTTTAGGCGCCCCGCGCAACCCTTCACAGGGATTGGCCTGGTCGCGCATTGAAACGCTAGGTAAAGTTACACATTTTAGGCGCCCCGCGCAACCCTTAATTCACAGGGATTGGCCTGGTCGAGCGCCCAAACGCTAGATAAAATTACACATTTTGCGGTTCCCGTGCAACTGGCAAGAGTGAGACCCCAGGACATATCGAAACGGGCGTTCGTGATCTACACCTATCACCCGTCCTCCTGGGTCAGCCTCTACCGTGGATCGACGCAGCAGACTAAGATGCTTTGCTCGGGTGGGCCAAGCAGAAGTGTCCGACAGCCCCCCCCCAAAAAAAAATAGATAGATAGATATATATATATATATATATATATATATATATCGATATCGCCTGTCCGCTTCTATTCTTCATCTTCACGCAGACCGCAACTTGGACGGCGTGCTGTGCGCGCGCTGTCTTGCGACAGCGCAACGACCGATGCTTTCTTTAGGCTCGGAATGTCTTCGTCGTTTGCAGAGGCTTTCTCATTGCACATGTATGACCCGCATGCTTTGCTCGAAAGGAGACATATCTTGCAGCATCTTACCATACTGAGGACTGATCTTTACCTGCCTCGCTTTGCTCGAAAGGCAAAACACGTTGCACCATCTCACCATACTTAGGACGGTTCTTTGCCTGACTGGACGCTGTCTTGCGAAAGGGCCGGTGTGGACACATGGCGTTGCCGCCACAGCAGCTGAATGGCCTGCGGGAGGGCTCTGGCGAGCACGGTGAAACCTGGCTGCGTGCAAGACTACCAAGCAGTTGTGTGGACTTGCTGCCACTGCAGGCGTGCCGCAGCGCTCGTCCTAGCGCACTTTGTCCAAGCTGGAATTGGTATAAGCTCTATCATAGTGCATTGTCGAGGAGGAGGCTTCATGGGGAATCGATGTCGTTGATCATTGTCTGTGTCAATTTGTCTTGCAGTGAGGCGTCAGTGTCGTGGCCAGGTTAAATGTTTCGTGCTTTCACGTTAAGTTTTTGCTGTCAGGTCGATGCTGTTGCTGCGTCGGAGCAGAAGCTGCAGGAGCTGCGAGAGGGCTGTGCCGAGCACGGCGAAGCCTGGCTCCGTGACGAGCTCGGGAAGCGGACTCGCGATTAGTTGTGTGGGCTCGTTGTCGTTGCGGATGCGCAACAAAAGTCAGCCGGGCGCAAATTTTCCAAAGCGGAGTTGTTGGAAGCTCTATCGCGGCGCATTGCCGAGCAGGACACTTCATGGGGAATCGCTGTCGTTGATCACTGCCTGCGTGGGTCAGTTTGCAAACATTGCAATGAGGCGTCGCCGGTGCCTGCTCGATGACTTATTCAGGCTCGGAATCTCTACGTCGATTATAGAGGCTTTCTCATTGCACATGTATGACCCGCATGCTCTGCTCGAAAGGAGACATATCTTGCAGCATCTTACCATACTGAGGACTGATCTTTACTTGCCTCGCTCTGCTCGAAAGGCAAAACACGTTGCAGCATCTCACCATACTTAGGACGGTTCTTTGCCTGACTAGACGCTGTCTTGTGAAAGGGTCGGAGGTGGACAGATGGCGTTGCCGCCACAGCAGCTGAATGGGGGCTTTGGCGAGCACGGTGAAACCTGGCTCCGTGCGGAGCTTCGGGGACCAACTGCCAGGCAGTTGTGTGGGTTTGCTGCCGCTGCGGGCGTGCCGCAACGCTCGTCTTGAAAAACTCTGTCCATGGAATTGGTATAAGCTCTATCACAGTGCATTGTCGAGGAGGAGGCTTCATGGGGAATCGATGTCGTTGATCATTGTCTGTGTCAGTTTGTCTTGCAGTGAGGCGTCAGTGCGTGGGTAAGCTAGATGTTTCGTGCTTTCTCTATCGCGGCGCATTGCCGAGCAGGACGCTTCATGGGGAATCGCTGCCGTTGATCACTGCCTGCGTGAGTCAGTTTGTATTACAATGAAGCGTCGCCGGTGCCTGCTCGATGACTTATTCAGGCTCGGAATCTCTACGTCGATTGCAGAGGCTTTCTCATTGCGCATGTATGACCCGCATTCGGATGAACATGTTGCAGCATCTTGCCATACTGAGGACTGTTCTTTACCTGCCTCGATCGAATCTCCACCGTCTTCCCTGCTGGATCAGCTCCAACCAAGGATACCGCAGCACTATAATACGATCACCGACCACCGGACACTTCAGTTTATACACTGCTTCGACAGCCTTGACAACATCGACTGAGGAACGCAGAGTGAAACACGTAGAGTCAATAGATTCAAAGATATCGATCTCGGCATTTCCATATACTTCATAATTAGATGTACTTCGTGCTATGACTCTATAGTTCTATGCACTGGATTCTATAACGTAGCGCTAAACTCTTCGCTAATGATGCTTTCGGGCCAATTGTCTTCTAGTTTGTTTGCCCGTCAATTCGAATCATCGCGGAGGCTAAGGCTCCTGGGGCAGCCCCCAGCGGACCGGCTCCGACGCACCATCGGTTCGACACAGCCTCGGAGAGGGACGATCCCGACCACGAGAGCAACAGTGGGAGTCCAAGTGGATGGGAAGGAGTGTGCCCTGGAGAGGGAGCGCGGCAGCAGGAAGCCTACGTTGAGGGCATCCCTGGCGGCGAAGCGTGCCAAGGACAGGCCCAAAGGGCGCGTGGCTCTTCTCGACGATCAGCACGCCCGGCTCAAAGGCGACAAAGGCGTACTGGGTGCTGGAGCACGAATGGAAACTATGCAAAACGAAGCCGGAGGACATGGAGCTGGACAGGCCGTTGCTGACTGGAGGCGAGCCAAAGTAGACCGGGCGAAGATGGCCCTGCAGGCTGAGAGCCATGCTGATCACCACATCGTCCGAGAACTTGTTGCAGAGGGAGGGGAACGGCGCCTCGTGGTCGGTCAGCGCCTTCACCTTGTGAGTGCCGCCCCTTGTTGTGGTCGCAGCTGCCGAAGGCGCCGTAGTCGCAGATTTCGGCCTCGGTGGCGCGGGCGTCGAAGAACGTCTCGAGGACCTCGGGTTCTCCTTCGGCTCCGACTCCCGCAGCGCCGCCATGTCGAAGTTCTCGTCCTCCTGCTTCTCGTCGAGGTCGATGGCAAAGTATGAACTGGCAATTCGGGCGGCAGCTGCCGGAAATGGCGCTGGATCGTCTGGAGATGGACGGCGCCGTCCCCACCGGAAGCTACAGCCATCGCGGCCTTGGTGTGTTGCTTTTGAGCAGAGTGTGGCACCTTGACGGCGCCACCCGAGGGCAACGAAAGATGATCCTGGCCGCGAAGCGCCCGGGGTGGACAGCCTATGTGAGTGCATCAACAAACCGAGAAGTGTACCAAGCTGCATGGCCCCTGTCCGAGGTGCACAAACCGAGAAGTGTACCAAGATGGCGCACAAATCGAGAAGTGTACCAAGGTTATGCCACTGCGGATGGTGGCTCAAGTCACGAGTGAAAGAGAAGTTTGAGTAAGAGCATGCGTGCGGGTGTGGGTTCAGGTGTGAAGGCGAGGTTCAGGTTTGGGGGCAAGGTCAGTCCCAGGCAGGCTTGATGGCTTCTCCTGTACCCACCCACTATAGTAGGGTTAGTGGTTCTGAAGCATCCCCGCATGTGTTGACCCCACAATCACAGGTTATGCTAGCCCAACAAGACGCTTTACACAGTACTGCGGCAGCACAGCAAGACAACTATGGCTTGCTGCTTCGACAGCTGACAGAGATTCAGCTGTCGCATGACACATTGCAACGAATCACCAGTGCAGCCGATGACATGCAAGAGCTACAGAATGCGATGGGTTCGATGATGCAAAGACATGCAGTGCATGAGCAGCTCTTCTATGCAACCGATGATCACATTCGACAGCTGTATGGTAAGCATGTTGCTCTCATGGATATGTTGCAGAAGTTCGAGCGGCAGCAGAGTCAACGTTGGCAGGATCATGTGACGCAGTACGAAGGTCAGCAAGCATCATTGCGTGCAGTCATGGACAAGTTATCCCAGACAACTGCGGGCATGGATGAGTCTGGTCTTACATCGCTTAGGCGTGAGCTAGATTTACTTCATGAGGCAGTGGGTTCTCTTCAATCTGACCATGCTGCCACGGATGCAAAGCTACATGAGTGTTTGGTTCGGCTTTCAGCGATAAGTGCCATCCCTGGATCGGGTGAAGGCTCTTCTTCAGCTGGGGCCCCGAGTCATCCTCAAGTGACCGAGCGCATCAGAGATGAGCTTCAGGGACATGCCAGACAGGCCGAGTTCTTTATGAAGCAGCTACTTGAGGAACGTAGAGCACGCGAAGCTTTGGAGCTGAGGCTAGGCCAGGAAGCTGAGCAACGTAAACTTCTTGAATCGCGGATTTCACTCTTGGAAAGCAGTCGTTATCACATGAGCGCACCAACACGTGGAACACCAACCGAGTCCGTCCCGATGAGGGTTTCGTTGTCGCCTACGGTTACCAGAGAGTCAGATCAGTTAGACGAAAGCGATCCAGAGCAACAGTGGTGGTTTCAATCCGGCGGACCTCCCGGTTTGAGAGCCCCTCCACCTCCATTGCCAGAAGAAATGCGAAAGCAGACGGTAGAGAATCCTGCTAATCAGATGCGGCATGTGTTTGGCACAGCTCTCGGAGTGGATCTGAGTCAGCACTGCAATGCAGGGTCATCTCAATCAGCAGCTCAGGGCACCCAGACAGGAGGCTTTGTTGCTGAAAAGGGTTGTGAGCTTCCGGTAGCCGGCAACACTGGAGCTCCAGATGCAAACAAAGATGAAGGTAGAATCATCCCCGAAGGGCGGTGGAAGATGCTACGAGACATCCCTCAGCTGAACTTGGCAGTTGGCCAAGCTTGGGAGGCAGGGATCTACGTACAGTCATGGCACACGCAGTGTTCAACAATCTTTCACAGCATCGCAGAGTCTTTTGCAGAGTTTGCGGATAGGATGTGGAAGGCTGCTATGGTCATGTACAAACAGAAGTCCGAAAGCTTGATTATGCCAGTTCCGCCTATGATCAGTGCTGAGGACAAGGACTTTGAAGCAAGATTGAGTGGTGCTCTCATGCGAGTAGTGCCGGAGGAAATCAAAGTATCAGCAATTGAAGGGGCGATGGGGCAGCTAGTTTCATCGGCTATGCTTTACATGGGTGTGCTGGCGAGGCTTCAACCAGCAGGTCCAGAAGAGGCATCTTCATTGTTGAGTTTCGTTAGGTCACCGCCGATTGCATCGAGTGCTCGCGAGCTGGAGGGTCTATTCAGACGGTACAGGCTGGCTTTGAGGAGGCTGGTGCAGTTGAGCATGCCAGAAGTTGCCCCGAGTGAGCAACTGAAGGCATTGCAGCTGATGACCCGGACACTTGAGAGGAAGTATCCTGCGTTCCACATGCGCATGAACTTGTTGAGACTGTTCCCTGAATCCTCTACGCGGCCTACCAAGGAAGGTGTAGAACGATACTTTACAACGGCAGAACAACAAGTCTTGGAGCTCACAGCTGATGAGGCAAGTAGGGCGGACAGACGCATGGGTGCAGTATCGGATGCAGGGAACACAGCAATCAACACAGCAAGCACATCATCGCAACAGCCACCGAAGAAAGGTATATGCTATTACTACAAGAAGCCTGGTGGATGCCTTCGCAAGGATTGCCCATTTCTACATAGCGAAGAGGGTAAGGCAAAGGGAAAGGGAAAGGATGAAGGCTCAAAGGGGGGTAAAGGCAAGAGCAAGGGCGACAAGTCAAACGTTTCTGCCGCTGAGGCCAATGCCTCGAACCCGAGGCCGAAGCCCAAGCCGAATCCCAAACCCAAGGCCGACTCGCGCGCTCAGAAGCTTCTGGGAGTAGACGAAGCCAATCATAGCAAGGTTTCTTTATTGCGGAGCGTTCCAGATGCCAGAGTTGCCCGGTTGGAACATTCTGTCGATTCGAACGGTAATCAGAAGATGGTACTGCTGGACTCGGGTGCAAATGAAGTCGTAAGACCTTTATGCGAGGAGCTTAGCATCCATGACACATCACGGTTCATACCCCTTGATGTGTCTATGGCCAGTGGTGCTTGTGAGCAGGGCTATAGGAGCATTAGAGATGGCGAGGTGGCCATTCCGATGAAGAACGATGAATGGATCGCTGGTTTGGGTCGTGTCGTTCAGGCTGGGTATGACTTTCATTGGACGAAGCAAGGGTGTACATTGACTTCGGAAGATGGTGCCGAGCTCCCGGTCGTTATCAGGAATGGGTTGCCTTATCTGGATTGGGGTAGCTTCAAACGGGTAAGAAGGCATTTGGCCAAGGCTCACCGGCGAGCGCCGAACATGCAGCTACATCGATCCTGGGGAGCTACACTGAACGAAGCAACTCCTAGTATCCTGGAGCCCGGAGAGCACATGACTTTTGAGCAAAATCCCGCCGAATCAGACGAGACTGGTGAACACAATGAAGCAATTGCAAGGACGGAGGCGAAGGCGCAATCGTTGCTGCAAAGGGGCGACATAAAACCGCATGAGCTATTGGATGTACTTGCAGGCGCCGGTCTGAAGCTTAGGAAGCGGCGACGACGGGCTGAACCACAAACTGACTTGGTTTCCATCTGGAATTTCGGCAGGTATCAGCACGGAGGGGTCCATGGAATCAGCTCTTTAGCGAAGGCTAGGCCTCAGCTGACACGATTGCTTACAAGTTATGTCCGTCAGAGATGCCCAGCTCATCAGTTCACCACGGTTACAGTGACAGAGGATGTGGCATTCCGGCCACATCGTGACAAATTCAATCAGCATGGCTCCAGGAATGTGGCAATCGGCCTGTCGCATTTCGTTGGAGGGCAAGTGTGGCTACACGATGAAGGGATGAGATCAGATCAGAATTGTGTGTGGCGTGTTGTATCAGAAAACAAGCCGCCTTTCCCTGGAAGGCTCCTCCCTACATCCGCAGGTGCAATCGCCGAGTTCAATCCCCGAGATCTTCATGGCACTGAGCATTTCACCGGTCATAGGGTTATGCTACTGGCTTACACCCCAAGCGGTATACAGAAGGACGCGGAGGAAGAGCTTCAGCAGCTGGCCGACATGGGTTTTGTGCATCCTCAACTTCCTTCGCCATCGCCGATAGCACCAGCGAAAGCATCTACAGCACAGCAGATCAAGGCAACACACACCCCTAAGCCCCGGGTTCGGTTTCAGGAGGAGCCAGAGGTTCGGGAGTTCTGTGCCAAGGGCGCTGCCAGTGATCTTGAAGATGAGCTTGATGAGATGGGGGTTGGTCTTGAAGGACTTGACATGTTTGAGGGCCCAGTTGTTTCTGTTGAAGGCGGTAACGAGCCTGCTGGTGGTACGGAGTTCGGGGGTGAGGGACCTATCATTGAGCCGGGGGATACTTTCGAGGAAATGCTTAGGAAGTTAGGTCTGGAAGATAACGAGTCTAGGGAAGCCATCGCCCGTGCCAATGGTGAATCGCCGTCTGAGCCCACTGATTCCTTGCAGCAGTCAACGCAAGAGCTGAAGCGCAAATGCATTGACGGTTTCTACAAACTTGGATGCCCAGACTGCACTGCCGCTCGTGGCCATCGACGCTTACATCGGAGATTGAAGGGACCTGTTAGTTCAGGGACGTTGAACGTAGACATTTCTGGACCTCACGGATCGTCAGTTGATGGATTTCGTTATTTTGTCGTAGCGATCTTGATCATGCCTGACGGGACGGCAGTGCCCTATGCACGAGTGCAGCACACCAAGTCTTCTGAAGAGACTCAAGAAAGCCTAACGGACATCATGGCACAGGTGGTTTCTTGCAGCGACGGCCAGGTACCCCTGCTTAGAGTTCACAGTGACGGTGGAGGCGAGTTCATATCCGATCAGATTACCGCGTACTTCACTCGTATGGGGCTTTGGAAGACGAAGTCGGCACCCTATTGCAAGCAATCATCTGGGAAGGTGGAGCGTATGGTACAAACCCTGAAGCATCATGCTACAGCGCTGCTGATTCACGCAGGTCTCCCTGCCAGATTCTGGTCATATGCCGTGGTTCACGCCTGCTATCTTTTGAGAGCTGCTGCCTTGAGCATAAAGTCTCCTAAGGATGCGCCGGTGTTTGGGGCATTGGTGGCGATCAAACGACCGAATGTGGATAAGCTGCCCTCATTTGTTGCAAAGACGAATCAAGGAGTCTATCTTGGAGTAGATGAAAGCTACATTGACGGGGCAAACGTGTTGATTGATACTCCTAAGGGGTTGAAGGTGGTAAAGTCTAGGCTGCCAGTTTTGCTCAATGTGGACCGTCCCACTTGGACAAAACGAACCAGCCCTGATGAAGCACTGGATGTTTGGGTATCAGACAAGGGCGAGGTGCGCTGGACAGAGCCGGCGCCAGGTGATCTGATGACCTTTGAGGAACGCACCGACGGTCCCCAGTATGACGATGATGATCGTAACAGCAACTTGGAAATGGCCATAAAGCGGAAGCTTCACGGACAAACCGAGGATGAAGAGGGATACGAAGCTAGTCTATCACGGTTTAACCATGGGTTTCTGGTGTCAGCTCCAACTTGCAAGCGTGTTGAGGGTAGAACCGAAGAGACGTTACGGAGTGATGTGGACCCTGATGACAAGTACTACGTCTACAGCTCGGACATAGAAGCGGACATGGATGAGGTTGAAAGGATTACGCAGCTCTTAGCCCAGGAGAAGGGTTCTGCAGAAACAGTTGCCCAAAACATCTTCTGGCAGGGAACAGAGCAGGAGCAACGGGAGTTCTATCAGGCTGCTGAGGGCGAGATCTCCAACATGCTGTCGAATGAGGTCTGGGTTGAGGTAAATGAGAACAGTACGGATGCTGAGTTGAGGAGGGCTTTAGGTTGGGGTGATGACGTTAAGAAGCGGGTCCCCAAGCCCATACCGATGAAACTGGTTCTTACGAAAAAGCCGGTGATTATGCCTGAAGACCTCATTTCGTCGGCAAGAAAGAATGGAGCTAAGGCGGCATCAGAGCAGGTGAAGAATTGTGCCTATAAACCAAGGTGTAGGCTTGTTGCCTGTGGCAACTTCCAGCGCAGTGATAGCACAGATTCCGCCGAGCTTAGCTCCGAAAACATTTCTGCAGAAGGAGTGCGCATGTTGTTCAATGAGCTTGCTTTTCACGACTCGTGGGAAGCTATGGCTTTTGATGTGTCATGCGCATTCTTGAATTCAAAGCTGCCTGTCGAAGAACGGGTGCTTCTCCGTCCTCCTAATTCGCTGATCAAGCTAGGATTCTTCAAGCCTGGAACGTTACTTGCTGCACATCGTTCAGTCTACGGACTCCGTCGAGGCCCAGTAGACTGGCAGGATGAAAGGCAGGATAAACAAGCCAAGGTGGAGCTCCCTCCGGCGGAAGGCGACGAACTCCCAGCTTTGGAAATCGTTGAAACCAGTTGTCAGGGACTCTACACGGTACGCGAGGTGGAGTCAAGAATCATCCGCGCAATATGTGCCATGTTCGTTGACGATGGTTTCTGTGTGGGTGAAAGGGAGGCCCTTTTGCGGTACGCAGAGCATGTCGACAAATGCTGGAAAACGAAGTTCCAGGGCATTCTGTCGCGACTGAAGGACCGGTCGCCTGCTATCCGAGGCTCTCTAAGCATCCCAATGATAGAGGAAATCACCTTCATAGGAGTACAAGTGACATTCCAAGCAGGCCTGGTGGCAACCAGTCAGCGGAAGTGGCTATTGCAAGAGTTGGACAGACGAGGTCTGACTCACCTGGCGGGGGTACAGTGCCTCCCCGATATCCCTGAAGGCAAGATCTTGCCACGCGAGCGCACTGATTCATATCAGCAGGAGCTTAAACTGGCGCAGCAGGAGATAGGCAGCTTGCAGTGGATCGCATTGAAAACAAGACCAGATATCCAATCTACGGTAGGTCAGTGTGCCTCTCTTGCATCGCTTGATCCGAGCATTGCTTTGAAGGTCACGAAAGCCTTGTGGAGGTATTTGCGGGGAACCGCTGGAATGACACTTAACTACAAACACAGCGCCGATACCACGCTGTTGGGAAGCTCGGATGCATCATTCAGTCCAGGAGGTGGTAGATCCAGATCTGGCTCCGTCATCTTGTTTGGTGGAAATGCAATTGGCTGGAAGAGCTGTCGGCAGAGCCTTACCGCGTACAGTACTTGCGAGGCTGAGTGCGAGGCGATGGCGACATGCACAGGATTCTTGACAGACACAGCCGCGCTGTTACAAGAGCTCACGAACCGTCCCATCGAGATGCGCATGGAGAATGACAATTCATCGGCAGTGTGCCTTCTGACTAGAGCTAGGTTTACGGTGCAAGGTTGGCGAACGCGCCATTATGCAATAAGAGCTGCATGGACACGCGATCAGCATGAGCATCACGCTGTGAGCCTACAACATGTACCGGGAAAAGAGCTGGTGTCAGACATGCTGACGAAGTCGTTGAATCGAGCTAAGCTGGAGCAGCACGCTGAAAAGATTGGCTTGACCAGAGGGCGAGTAGGAGATTGAAATGAGGCGTGGAAAAGCCACTGCTTAGTACAGCCTATGCATGTTTTTGTCCAGCACTCCGGAGGCGAACATACCATCAAAGCTGGAATGTTCGAGGAGGAGTGTGAGTGCATCAACAAACCGAGAAGTGTACCAAGCTGCATGGCCCCTGTCCGAGGTGCACAAACCGAGAAGTGTACCAAGATGGCGCACAAATCGAGAAGTGTACCAAGGTTATGCCACTGCGGATGGTGGCTCAAGTCACGAGTGAAAGAGAAGTTTGAGTAAGAGCATGCGTGCGGGTGTGGGTTCAGGTGTGAAGGCGAGGTTCAGGTTTGGGGGCAAGGTCAGTCCCAGGCAGGCTTGATGGCTTCTCCTGTACCCACCCACTATAGTAGGGTTAGTGGTTCTGAAGCATCCCCGCATGTGTTGACCCCACAATCACAGCCTATGCCATGGACGTGACCGAGTTGACGGACCACCTGCAGGAGAAGATCACTGAAGCCTCTACGGTGATCCCCCAACAAGTGATCGAGGAGCCTGTCACGGGTAAGCCACGGCAGGAATTCAAGTGGAATGCCTTGAGCCCGGATTGGAAAGAAGCTTTCATCGCGCCGCTCAAGAAGGCAATCGACGTGTATGCGGACAACGATGCCATCGAACCCGTGCCCTTGGGAATGCCCGTGCCCCCAGAGAAAGCCTTTCCATCGAGGTTCGTGCTCACGAACAAGAATGACGAAACTGACCTGACCAAGGTGAACCTCAGAGCTAGGTGGGTCTTGGCAGGTCACCTCGATAAGGAGGCGGGCAAGTACGCCACGGAGACTCCTACGGCAAGTTTGGTGGGCCACAACCTGGTGTGTTTCATCTGCGCACAGATGGGATGGCGACTCAAGTATGTGGACATTTCGGCGGCCTTCTTGCAAGGAGAACACCTTGATGCTGATCGAGTTGTTTATATCAAGATGCCGAAAGGATACCCTCCTGAAGTCTGCGAACATTTACGCCATCGACTCGGGGAAAGAAAACATGGGAGCATCCGTGCCGACCGCCTATGGTACTTGAGGCTGAAGCGAGGTTTGATTTCTCTCGGCCTCAAGGAACTGCGACTGTCACCGGGCACCTTCGTCTTGCACAAAGATGGACGGCTCCGCGGCATCCTTTCGATTCACGTTGATGATCTGAGGATGGCCTTCGCCAAGGCCGTGGAACATGTGCTCGAGGAACTTCGCCGAGTGTTTCATTTCGGCGACTGGAAGGATGCCACCCATGTTTTGTGGACGGTTGACCAAGGAGTACGGCAATCCCGTCCGGGACATGGTCATGAAGGGCGGTGCTTGGAGTTTGACCGTGAAGTGGCTGGCTTTCGCAAGCGCAAATGTAAAGATCGAGCGCGAGCGAAGGAGCAAGTTCTTGAGGAAGCTCGCCTGCAAGCGCGAGAGTCCTGTGAGTAGACGGACAGCAGCTCCAAGTGGGGTTGGTGTCGAACTCCACATAATTTCCCAGCTGCTGTCCGCAGGATGGGCTCACAGGCACGTGGACTGAGTAAAAGGATCCCGGGGAGGGCGTTCTTGATTATTTGCCGGCTGCACTTTTGTGTGTTACGGCCGACTTTGAGTGAGACAACGCGTAAAACTCGTGTACAAGAGCATCGAATCATCAGGGAATCAGACCCATGTACGCAAAGCAACGAGAAGAGTGCAGAGCGGTTACGTAGCCGAATAGCCTTGCGCGACTTTGTCCAGGAAAGGCACAGCCCAATGAAGTGACACGGGATGAGCATGCTTCCGACTGGCAAGGGCATGGATGATAAGGCACTTCGTCAAACCAGTGGGTTGAAGCAGCTCCGCAAAACGACGGTGGCTGCCATGAACAGCTGTGTGTGGCTCGAATGCTGGTAACCACTGGTATTGGTCGACACTCGTAGGGATTCTGCGCCCAAGTCAAAGATACGAGGTTTCCCTCAAACTGCCGATTAGCAACGGACTTCTGAATCAACACGACCGAAGAATCCACTTTCCGCGCGAGCTTCGCGCGCCATGCTTTCCGTGACATGAGCATTCGATGTGTTGCTCCCCGTCCTGTTGGATCGAAGTCGACGCGAAGCCCACCTGCAGAGGACTCACGAAGCGAGGACGGAGCATCTGTTGCTAGTGCGCTCAGCCTTTGCACACTGTACGATAAATATATCATACACCGCCTCAGCTTCAATGCTTCTTGAGACCGAATCTGTGAATGCATAATGATGCCCTATCCTTCTTGCAGTCGCCACTGCAGGGCCTCCATTCACAGGTTCCATCAGTGTCCATGCTTCAACAGCATGAATGAGGTCGTTTCCCCATGGCCATTTGATGGCTTTGACGGGTTTGGCACCTCGGGCCTCTGCTGAAACCGAGGAATGCTGCTGCGTTCCAACACTCACATTCTCTGGTAACGACACACCGCTAGATCAACCCCGGATGAGCCTGATTCCATGGCCATTCTGTTGCACTGCTGTCATTACCACCTCGAGATGGCAAAGAGCGCACTGGTCTAGATTCTGGTACGTGGTGACCGTGGTGACCAGTGTAGATCCTACCTCTTCGTCATCGCGGAGCTCCTTGCTGGCGAGTTCCAAGGCCAAGCCGTCCAAGCGAACAGCCTCCCGCAGCGCAGGAGCGGCTCAGCATCTTGTGCAAAGTCACTGCAGCGCTATGCGGCTGTGCCTCAAGCACCAACTCACGGTCGTTGTTGAAGGCTGGAGGCACGGGTGCCCCGTTCAGCACGGCTGCCTGCACCACCTCGAGCAAACACGCGGAATCCGCGTCGCCCCAAGCGTCGCGGCACTGCTGGCGGCCCTGGCGCCTCCCGATCCTCACGCAGCGCCTCGGAGGCAAACTCCAGCGCTCCGCCGGACCTCGCCGGCAAGAGCCACTCCGCTCCGGAACGCGAGCGCGGAACGCGAGCGCGATGCGCGGAACCGCCTGCTGACCGCCATCATCACCATCTCCTTGTCTGCGCGAGCTTCTTCCGGGAACGCAGCCTGAAGCAGGAGAACATGCACCGGACGGAGGGACGGAGCTGCTGTGCACCAAAGACCCGGCCAAAGCACCACCGCGTTGGCTCAGGACCTCTACAAGAAGGCATAGATTTGCGGGAGGCGAGCATTCCAGAGTTCCAGGCCTCCAGCAAGAAATCTCGGTCTGAGCGAAGCTCTTCGCTGAGCCGGGAAAGCAAGGCGGGATGGAGGGCCACCGCGGCGACGAGAAACGCTCGCTCCGTCGCCAGCGGGCCCTGCAGGGCGGGATGGAGCGGCTCAGCGGCGGAGGCGGAGCTCTAAGAGCTTATAGGAGGAGTTGTTCTCTTCTTCTTCGGTTCTTCCTTGCCTCCAAAGCTGCCACCAGGGCCCCAGGGCTGTTTCTCCCAAGCTCCAGCACCCAAACGCCGTCTCTTCGCAGCTCTTCCGATGCGTAGAGAAGGGCCTCACTGGCACAAGCACATTGCAGCAGAAAGAAGAGTTGAAGAGAGCCTGATCTGGAGAAGCTTGGAGTTGAAAATTCTTGCCGCCTCGCGGCCGCACCAGATTGGCGGACGGCGGCCTGCACCAAGGTCCGGTCCTTCCGGAGCTGCTCCGAAGCGAACTGCAAAGCCTCTCCGCGGCACCGGACGGCCTGTCGCCCAAAAAACATGAAAAACCAGGTGCATCCCGTCTC